>CAXIES010000177.1:12500-27500 GCA_964023965.1 Melinopterus prodromus
TACCTCATTGTGTTCACAGCGGTGACTATAGGGATTTGGTCCCGTCCTAGTTTGAAAATGGGACGTGTCCGGCATACTGTCTTTCCGGCTATTGTCGCTGCTGCAATGGATTTGCACTTCCCGGAGTTGATCGACATGCCCCTGCGCTCCATAAACTCTTGCACCTCGAACAGTGCCTCAGGAACATCCAACTCGTTGTCTTCTAGCAGGACGATATCGTCTGCAAAAGCCATAGCTGCGCATCGCATTCCAGGAGCCACGGTTCCGCCTTGCTGTTTGGCATTCGCCTTGCGGAGGTACTCATCGATAACCAGGTTGAAGAGCAGGGGACTTAGGGGGTCTCCCTGTTTCACACCTCTTTTAAAAGTGATTCTTGAGGTCTTTTCACCTCCCACGCAGATGGTCGTGTGGGATTGCCTGTAGGTGTTTCCGATGAGATACCTGATGTTTGGGTGTACTCCGTGGATTTGAAGCGCTCGCATCACGGAATGGTGGGATACCGTGTCGAAGGCTTTTCTCACGTCCAGGGAAACGACGTTAAACGCTTTCCCTTTCGATCTTCGTGAGTCCATATAGTGGTCGAGTATTTGGATATTCGCTAAGACTCCATCCGCGGCAACAAATCCCCTCTGGTTCAGGTTGAGGGAAGTAGCTTTAGCCAATCGCTGGGCTAAAATGCGATGGAACAGCCGTTGCAATGTCGATCCCAGAGAAATGGGCCTCCAATTGGAGGGCATAGATCGATCGCCCTCTTTAGGTAAGAGTATCGTCCGACTCTCCAGCCACGAACGTGGGATACACTGGCGGTATAGCACTATGTTAAATAGCACTTCCAGTATCTGGATTGGACACCTTCGGACATGAGGCACGGAAATGCCGTCTGGTCCAGGCGCTGAATTATTCCAACGCTGGAGCCCCTCTCGGATGTCGTTCGCTGTGATCGGGAGGTAGATGTTCTCGCTCTCTCTGATCTCCGACTCCTCCTCGTCTATAGGCGATGGTGATTCGAAGATCGCTCTGTAAAAGCGATCGACTTCGCCAATGTCCGGGTATTTCTCTCTTTCGAGAAGACTTTTCCCTGACACGATCTTTTCTGCGAGGGTCTTTCGGTCCTTGACAAAAAGGTCTTGAGCCTTTTTGTAAGCTGCCGCCTTTCTGGCAGGTGCTGTGGTTGGCATCTGAGGCTCCGGTCGAGGCCGCGAAGTCTCCTGGCGTCTCCTTCCACGTCTAAGCGCGCCGACTCGCTCCACAAAGATGGTCTTTAGCCATTCGTCCAGCCGTGCCTGGAGGTCGTGGTATGTACCACTGAGGCTCAAGTTGATGAGTGGCCTCGTGTTTTCGTCCACGGAGTTCCTAAGCTCTAAAAGATGCCTGAGGAACAGGTGGTCCTCCTCGGACGCGCAGTCTGGAGGTGGTGGCGTAGTGGGCTCTTGTAGCACAGGCATGCTGGTACTCAACCGCCTTGCTTCTCCGAGTGGGAGCGGGGGATCTAGTCTCAGCGGGCTGACTGCTGGAACGTGAACGGGTGAGGTGTTGATGTCAGTCCTCATGTTCTTGCTCTTAGCTTTCTCCTCCATAGGTTGGAGTGGAGACTGCGCCTTTCGTTTCTCCGTTCGGTCTTCCACAGGAGCTATGCTCGGTGGTGTTTGGAGTCTTTCAGTGGGGCCCAATTTGATCTTACGATTGGGCGGCTGTCCAAGAGGAGAAGATAACCTTGGTCTCTTCCCCTTATCCTTGACCCAAGGTGACACTTGCTCAGCGTCTGCTATGGGAGAGTGTTTGACAGGTACACGCTCAGAGATTTTGGTAGCTTTGGTTTTAGTGGTTGTGCTACTCGAAGGTGGTGGAGGCGTAGATAGGCGAGTAGACGGACCAGGTAGATCTATATCTGGGCGCTTTGGTTTTGTAGAGGTGTTTATGGCTGGGTTCGCAATCGGTTTAGCCGTAAAGAAGGTTTTCGTGGCAGCCTTTTGCACTTCCAGTTTTGCCCTTTCCAGGTACCTCTTAAACGCTGGTTTCTCTCGCCTGTGCCGCACCTGATGTTCTGTCAGGCCGGTCGCTCTCACCAATTCCTTGATGGAAACTACTCCGCGGAAGCTCTGGGCCTCAATCTTGGCCATTTTGGCCATCAATTCTGATTCTGGCTCCGGGAGTTTATTCTCTAAACCCTTTCGGTATTCCTCGGGATGTGCCCGGCGCTCGTGCTGACGCACGGCGGCGAAAGAGTCAAATGTGATCCAGCAAATGGAACATTTGGAACGGTCTCTGGTGCCACACTCTTTAATATGCCTGTTGTAGTTGGCAAGGTGCTCGTATTCGGCGTTGCAAGTGTCACACCGATGTTTTTCCACAGGCGTGGTGCCTGTCTGTTGTCGACCTCCCGAGGAGCCAAGCATAGTCTTGGCGCCCCCTGCTGCGTGGGTTCCAGGGAGGTCGGTTTTAATCGCGGGAATATTCCCGGGTGAGGACAGAGACGGTCTCGGAACTGTCCTCTTCGGAATGGCGCCGACGCCGCTAGCAGTTCCGGAAAATCCAGGGACTTGCTGAGGTCGACTACGTTGGGTTCCTGAGTTCTGCGGGGGGACCGAACCCTTGGCACCCCCCCGATCCGAGGCTTTTCCTGTAGGCTTGCTCCCAACGTAGAGGGCATGTGCGAACCGGGGTGTTAGCCCAGAACGCGCCCTCAAGATCCGCTTTGGGTTGGTGGCCCATCGCGGATACCATCACTGTCTGTTCATACATCGGGGCGGACAGCGGGCAAGACACTCCGAAGTCTTCACTAGCGAAGGTCGTGGTAGTACCGTGGGTTCTCCCCTATCCCTTGGCTCGGATAGGATAGGGGTCGGGCCGCCGCAGGTTTTAGTCCCCGCCCGGAGGCAGGGTCCAGCGCCACCACAAGGAGGTGTGCGTACGGACCTTGGAAGACTGAAATCAGTCCTCCCCGGCGATGCCGTCTGGTTTTGACACCAGCAGAGGATTGCTCCCCCTGGCGCGCCTTTATGGACCCCCGGTTTCGTTAGCGGATTCCGCCAGCGGCCCCGGAGGTAGAGCACTAACATACCCTCTGCCCCAAGAGAGTCATAGTTACTCCCGCCGTTTACCCGCGCTTGCTTGAATTTCTTCACGTTGACATTCAGAGCACTGGGCAGAAATCACATTGCGTCAACACCCGCAGGGGCCATCGCAATGCTTTGTTTTAATTAGACAGTCGGATTCCCCCAGTCCGTGCCAGTTCTGAGCTGATCGTTGAATGGCGGCCGAAGAGGACACCGGCCAGGAGCGAACCCCCGACCGGGCCTCGCAGCAAGGAAGTTCCGCGGGAGGCCAAGGCACGGGACCGAGCTCGGATCCGGTCGCCGAAACGACTTTTACCTCGCCCAGGCCCGGCACGTCAGCCGATACCCGCTTCCCGACCAAGCCCGACGCGCCCCGATCCTCAGAGCCAATCCTTATCCCGAAGTTACGGATCCAATTTGCCGACTTCCCTTACCTACATTATTCTATCGACTAGAGGCTGTTCACCTTGGAGACCTGCTGCGGATATGGGTACGAACCGGCGCGACACCTACCGTGGCCCTCTCCTGGATTTTCAAGGTCCGAGGGGAAGATCCGGACACCGCCGCAACTGCGGTGCTCTTCGCGCTCCAAACCATATCTCCCTGCTAGAGGATTCCATGGAACTCGAGCGCTTATGCAGAAAAGAAAACTCTTCCCGGATCTCCCGACGGCGTCTCCAGGTCATTTTGGGTTGCCCCGACGAACACTCTTTCGAGGGCCCGACTTAATTACGGTTCCGCTGCCGGGTTCAGGAATAGGAACCGGATTCCCTTTCGCCCGACGGGTGTGTGCCTCTTTATGCACGTACGGCGCCGGCATACTCGCGGCTGGAACCGCTAAGATCGGCGCGCGCGGCCAATAATGCCGCGGCCTCACTGCTCGTCATGACCGCTGCGCGTCGCGTGTCGACGTCGCGCGCGGGGAATCATCGTTCGCGTGATGGCGCGGTCGCGCTCGCGCTCCCGTCGCTCTGTGCGCGCGCGTCCGGCGGCGGATGATACCGGCGGACCGAGGAACCGAGCCGCTTGAAGCGGCGGTTCCGGTCCTCCTCCATCCTAACCTCCGGTGCGTGCGAGAGCGATCGAGAGTCCGCGTGCGCGTCTCCTGCGCCCAGGAACGAGACTCGACCCCCGCTGCGACGGTTCGACGACGACGACGACGACAGGGACGACGAAGGAGCCGCAGCTGGCGCGCGCGCTCGATCGAAGGTTCCGTCTTACGTCACGGACGCGTCCGCCGTACTACTACGCAAACGTAGATACACCAACATCAACATCGGCTTTCGCCTAGGGCTTAGGATCGACTGACTCGTGTGCAACGGCTGTTCACACGAAACCCTTCTCCACGTCAGTCCTCCAGGGCCTCGCTGGAGTATTTGCTACTACCACCAAGATCTGCACCGACGGCGGCTCCAGACGGGCTCACGCCCTGTCCTTCTGCGCACACCGCCGCGACCCTCCTACTCGTCAGGGCTTCATGACGCCGGTCCGCGAGGACCGCGTCTCACATGCCGCTGACGGCCGAGTATAAGCACGACGCTTCAGCGCCATCCATTTTCAGGGCTAGTAACTTCGGCAGGTGAGTTGTTACACACTCCTTGGCGGATTCCGACTTCCATGGCCACCGTCCTGCTGTCTTAAGTTACCAACGCCTTTCATGGTATCCCATAAGCGTCGATTTGGGCGCTTTAACTCGGCGTTTGGTTCATCCCACAGCGCCAGTTCTGCTTACCAAAAGTGGCCCACTTGGCACTCTGATCCGATATCTCGCGGCTTCACAGTTTAAGCAAGCCGGAGATCTCACCCATTTAAAGTTTGAGAATAGGTTGAGGTCGTTTCGACCCCAATGCCTCTAATCATTCGCTTTACCGAATGAGACTCGCACGCGGCGAGCGCCAGCTATCCTGAGGGAAACTTCGGAGGGAACCAGCTACTAGATGGTTCGATTAGTCTTTCGCCCCTATACCCAGTTCCGACGATCGATTTGCACGTCAGAATCGCTACGGACCTCCATCAGGGTTTCCCCTGACTTCGTCCTGACCAGGCATAGTTCACCATCTTTCGGGTCCCAGCGTGTACGCTCTGGGTGCGCCTCTTCTCGCGATGAGAACGAGACGCCCCGGGAGTGCGGGGCCGGTCCGTGAGCCGGCCCATCCTCCCTCGGTTCGCGCGAGGCGAACCTTCACTTTCATTGCGCCTTTAGGTTTAGTTTAGTCCCAATGACTCGCGCACATGCTAGACTCCTTGGTCCGTGTTTCAAGACGGGTCCTGAAAGTACCCAAAGCTATAGCGCCGTGGACTGGCGTGTGCAGGGTCTGTCCGAGGACAACGCCGCCAACAGCCGGGCGGGCCCGGATCCGGCGCTAGGTCCGGATGCCAGGTTTGCCGTCCGCGCTTGCGACGTGCCGGACGCGAACAAGTCGCGGCCCCGCGCCATAGTTTTACCGTCGGTCGGGCCGGCCGGGACACCGCGGGTCCGAACGCACCGAGGTGCGCGCGGGCTCCACCGCGGGCCTTAGGCCGACGCCCAACGGGTCACGACGTCCTACAGGAGGAGAAGTGCACGCGTTCGGAGTCCGACGGCCACGGGCGGCGCGCGCGGCGCGAACGCCACGCGTCGCAACGCCCGTTGCTCGCGAACTTTCCGAGAGACGCGTCTGAATCTCCCCTTTCGACCTTTCGGGTTTCTCAGGTTTACCCCTGAACGGTTTCACGTACTCTTGAACTCTCTCTTCAAAGTTCTTTTCAACTTTCCCTCACGGTACTTGTTCGCTATCGGTCTCGTGGTAATATTTAGCCTTAGATGGAGTTTACCACCCACTTAGGGCTGCACTCTCAAGCAACCCGACTCTGAGGAGAGACCCTCCCGCGGCATGCGGCGGCCAGCTACGGGCCTGGCACCCTCTCTGGGTAAGTGGCCCCGTTCAAGAAGGACTTGGGCGCGCCGCGCTACCTCGGGATAACGGATCCTCCCTAACACCACATTTCCCGGCGTCCGTCTCCGGACGCGGGATTCGGTGCTGGGCTCTTCCCTGTTCGCTCGCCGCTACTAAGGGAATCCTAGTTAGTTTCTTTTCCTCCGCTTAGTAATATGCTTAAATTCAGCGGGTAGTCTCACCTGCTCTGAGGTCGCGTTCATTGGTTTCTTTCGATAGCCGACAGGCCGCGTAGGCAACGGGATCCTTCGGGCTAAACGCGCGCGATCGGACGTCGGACGAATACCTCGCGCCGCCCCGGACGAATCTCGGTGGCGGGGGGATTCACACTCGGACACGTCGACCGGCGCGTCGCCCGGGCATCGTTTACCGGTACGCGGATGGCGGTCGGCTCGAATGATTATATCGTTCGATAGTTTAAAGCGACGCGTTAGCGCGCCGCCCCGACGTCGAGCGCGATGGCGCGCTCGCGGTATCGGGGGGCGGCTCGTGCGCGAGCGCTCAGATTCTTGCCTCGGCGGCCGTCCGCTTTTCGCGCTTGACCGACGCCCCGTACGTACGGCGCGCGTTCCGCTCACACGATTGGGAGCGTGTACTGCGCGCGCGCACCACATGGGGGGGCCTTCGCGTTATCGGCGGTACGCCGACCCGGCAGTCGTGGAAATTGAAACGACCCTCAGCCAGGAGTGGTCCAGGAACAGTATCCGAGGACCGCAATGTGCGTTCGAAATGTCGATGTTCAAGTGTCCTGCAGTTCACAAGTTGACGCGCAATTAGCTGCGTTCTTCATCGACCCACGAGCCAAGTGATCCACCGTTCAGGGTAATCTTTCATACAGTTAACCAGCGACTCTCTGTCCGCGGTACTGCGTTTAATCGGTTTTACACTTACGCAAAGTTTTGCACGCTTACACGTTGCTAGAACGAGAGGTGTTTGACTTCGCAGAGCGGACGTAAAGTCCGAGACGCGTTCGTCCTGCGCGGCTCCCGTACTCAGATCGCTCCCCCCTTTCGAGGGGCGCGCGGTACGCGGGGACGAACGTTCCGTTAGTCAGGCGAATATCCTTCGACCACCTTCGGGCGGTGCGAGCACCTTTGCGCGCAGTCTTCGTCTTTATTAATCTGCGACGCGGACCGACGTCGGTCGTACACGACATGACCGACCGGACCATCCGCCGCGCTCCGCCGGCGTGCCACTGCACCTCCGACAAGGGAGGCCGGGGCCGGATTCGGGGCGCTGGGGTCCGGCGGCCGCTATACGACCGCGACGACGGCGCGACGCACTCGTCTTTATCAATCTACGCTGCGGGCCGACGTCGGTCGTACACGACATGACCGACCGGACCGTCCGCCGCGCTCCGCCGGCGTGCCACTGAACCTCCGACAAGGGAGGCCGGGGCCGGATTCGGGGCGCTGGGGTCCGGCGGCCGCTATACGACCGCGACGACGGCGCGACGCACTCGTCTTCATTAATTTACGCTGCGGACCGACGTCGGTCGTACACGACATGACCGACCGGACCGTCCGCCGCGCTCCGCCGGCGTTCCTCTGCACCTCCGACAAGGGAGGCCGGGGCCGGTTTCGGGGCGCTGGGGTCCGGCGGCCGCTATACGACCGCGACGACGGCGCGACGCACGACGACAAGACTGGGACGCGCGCATTAGCTCGCTGTGCCCTGACCGTCGGGGCCGGCGGGAGCGTCGCATTCACCCGTGGTTGTGACACTTAAAAACTCAAACTCCGAGGCGCGGAGCGCCGAGCCGGCTGCGCGGTGGCTGCCGGCGGCGCTTTTACGTACGCAGTATCTCTCGGCCTGAGCGGCACGGGGGGCGCTCTCGTCATCGGACCTCTCGACTAGGTACCTGACTTCCGGCGTGCCGACCCTCGCGGGTCGGCCGACGCCTCGGACTTCGTTAGTCCTTAACAGTTCGAATCAGTTCGACCGGCGCTCGTACGGCCGACGCGACCGCCGTCGTAGACGTGGTCGGCCGAGGGCGCCATTAATATTCATTCATTATTAATATCGATCCGTGCATCGTATTAATTAATTGTACGTAATGTTTTATAAACATTCGTTAATGATCCTTCCGCAGGTTCACCTACGGAAACCTTGTTACGACTTTTACTTCCTCTAAATGATCAAGTTTGGTCATCTTCCCAGCATCATCGGCGACGTCGAAACGCCACCGCGCACCGGTCCGAAGACCTCACTAAATCATTCAATCGGTAGTAGCGACGGGCGGTGTGTACAAAGGGCAGGGACGTAATCAACGCGAGCTTATGACTCGCGCTTACTGGGAATTCCTCGTTCATGGGGAACAATTGCAAGCCCCAATCCCTAGCACGAAGGAGGTTCAGCGGGTTACCCGGGCCGTTCGGCCAGGGAAGACACGCTGATTCCTTCAGTGTAGCGCGCGTGCGGCCCAGAACATCTAAGGGCATTACAGACCTGTTATTGCTCAATCTCGTGCGGCTAGAAGCCGCCTGTCCCTCTAAGAAGAATTAATTGTACGCCGACAGTAAAAATCGCGCACGACCGCGACGCGAGCGCCGGGTCGGCGGACCTTTGAGATGTCGAAAATACGCCTAGTTAGCAGGCTAGAGTCTCGTTCGTTATCGGAATTAACCAGACAAATCGCTCCACCAACTAAGAACGGCCATGCACCACCACCCACCGAATCAAGAAAGAGCTCTCAATCTGTCAATCCTTCCGGTGTCCGGGCCTGGTGAGGTTTCCCGTGTTGAGTCAAATTAAGCCGCAGGCTCCACTCCTGGTGGTGCCCTTCCGTCAATTCCTTTAAGTTTCAGCTTTGCAACCATACTTCCCCCGGAACCCAAAAGCTTTGGTTTCCCGGAAGCTGCCCGCCGAGTCATCGGAGGAACGTCGGCGGATCGCTAGCTGGCATCGTTTATGGTTAGAACTAGGGCGGTATCTGATCGCCTTCGAACCTCTAACTTTCGTTCTTGATCAATGAAAGCGTTTTTGGCAAATGCTTTCGCTTCTGTCCGTCTTGCGACGATCCAAGAATTTCACCTCTAACGTCGCAATACGAATGCCCCCATCCGTTCCTATTAATCATTACCTCGGGGTTCCGAAAACCAACAAAATAGAACCGAGGTCCTATTCCATTATTCCATGCACACAGTATTCAGGCGAAATTTTAGCCTGCTTTAAGCACTCTAATTTGTTCAAAGTAAACGTGCCGGCCCACCTCGACACTCAATGAAGAGCACCGCGGTGGGATTGAGATTGGGCCGCCCCGAGAGGCTAAGCCCACCGGCAGGACGTCCCGCGGACACGCCAGTTAACACCGCGAGCGATGAACCGGCGGCGCGGGACACAAATTCGACTACGAGCTTTTTAACCGCAACAACTTTAATATACGCTATTGGAGCTGGAATTACCGCGGCTGCTGGCACCAGACTTGCCCTCCAATTGATCCTCGTTAAAGGGTTTAGAGTGTACTCATTCCGATTACGGGGCCTCGGATGAGTCCCGTATCGTTATTTTTCGTCACTACCTCCCCGTGCCGGGAGTGGGTAATTTGCGCGCCTGCTGCCTTCCTTGGATGTGGTAGCCGTTTCTCAGGCTCCCTCTCCGGAATCGAACCCTGATTCCCCGTTACCCGTTACAACCATGGTAGGCGCAGAACCTACCATCGACAGTTGATAAGGCAGACATTTGAAAGATGCGTCGCCGGTGCGAGACCGTGCGATCAGCAAAAAGTTATTCAGAGTCACCAAGGTGTACGACGACGGGCGAACCCGACGCCGATTGGTTTTGATCTAATAAAAGCGCTCCTTCCGTCTCCGGTCGGAGCTCTGTTTGCATGTATTAGCTCTAGAATTACCACAGTTATCCAAGTAAATGTGGGTACGATCTAAGGAACCATAACTGATTTAATGAGCCTTTCGCGGTTTCACCTTAATTTGGCTTGTACTGAGACATGCATGGCTTAATCTTTGAGACAAGCATATGACTACTGGCAGGATCAACCAGGGAGCTGTCACCCGTCCGCGGCCACGTTCGGAAGACGCGCACCGATGGTAACGCGCCGACCTGGCGTAACGCAGATCGAGAGAACAGTCGCACCTCCGGCGAGCCGAGGGCGGAGCAGAATCGTCACGCCGCTGCGAGAGCGGCGGCGGTCTGTCTTCTCGCCCGGCCCGGAAGTATACTACTACATATTACAATATATAGCAAAAACTGACCGTGTCGAAATCAGTCGGCAGCGACGAGCGCGCGCCGACCACACATTTCACGCACAGTGGAGCAGGATGCGCCGACGTCGAAATAGGACGACGTTTACTTGACGACATGACCGCCCGCAGCAGTTCTAAAGAGAATAATTTATAACGCGGAATCTCGTCCGCGAACGGCTTCAACATTCCCAGAAACACCCTTCGCTAGATTGAAAGCGACATGGTACGCGGTCTGAGCGCGCGTTTCGGAAAACTGTCGTGCCGCGCTCTCACGCTCGGTACGAGGCGAGTCGTTGCATATTTGTGGACGACGTCCAGAGGACGCCTCCGAGATTTAAGTGCGCCCGCATAAGGTGTACAACGCTAACTGCGAAAGTCAGCGTCGTCCGCGGGCATGCTGTGGCAATCGCTAATGTTACGGTTACGAGCGCTTGGCGGCGATATGTGGGAACGCAACCTTTCGGTTAAACCGCACAGCGTCAATTAAAACTCTCGTCTCTAATGGCGAACGCCGGTTCTTCGCGAACGAAGCTTACCGAGGCGCTCTCTAGCCACCAGCAGATCAAAGTCAACAACGCGTGCGGCCCGGCAGGGAGCATCTTTATCGTTTACTAATACCAAGACTGTCGACTCGTCGCAACTAAACGGGATCGAGCGGAACCGGACGGCGTTAGCCGTCGCGGACTCACCTCTCCCTATATAAGCGCAACGGACCGAGTACGGGTTGCGAAACGCTAGTACGGGTCGCTCCCGGCTCGCTCGAACGGATACCGCCGACGCTCGCGCGGACTTATCGCACTTTTCGCCTTGGTCCCCGTCCGGGTCGAGTTCGAAATTTTGGAAATATTTTTTTTTTTGAAAATTTTTTTTTTTTTGGAAATTTTTTTTTTCTTTCAAATGTTCTCTCCGGCGCTCTCTGCTAAATTTTTGGATTTTTTTTTTTGAAAATTTTTTTTTCTTTCAAAAGTTCCGTCCAGCGCTCCCTGCTGAAATTTTTGGATTTTGGAAATTTTGTCTTTCGGGTGGCGCTGGATGTCGATCGAGCGCGCCGCCGTAGTCCAGCCGACCGCCCGCGCGCCGTCGCCGGCCGGGTAGCGCTCGGTACATTTCGCCCCGCTCGACGACGGGAGACTCGCGCTGTCGATCGAGCGCGCCGCCGGAGTCCAGCCGACCGCCCGCGCGCCGTCGCCGGCCGGGTAGCGCTCGGTACATTTCGCCCCGCTCGACGACGGGAGACTCGCGCTGTCGATCGAGCGCGCCGCCGGAGTCCAGCCGACCGCCCGCGCGCCGTCGCCGGCCGGGTAGCGCTCGGTAGATTTCGCCCCGCTCGACGACGGGAGACCCGCGCTGTCGATCGAGCGCGCCGCCGGAGTCCAGCCGACAGCCCGCGCGCCGTCGCCGGCCGGGTAGCGCTCGGTACATTTCGCCCCGCTCGACGACGGGAGACCCGCGCTGTCGATCGAGCGCGCCGCCGGAGTCCAGCCGACCGCGCTCGCGCCGTCAACGGCCCCATAAAAGATTTTCTTGAAATTTTCTTTTTCGCCTATAAGTCCCGGCCAGCGCTCTCTGCAAAATTTTAGAAATTTTTTTTTTAGAAAAATTTTTTTTTTGAAAATTTTTTTTTTCTTTCAAAAGTTCCGTCCAGCGCTCTCTGCTGAAATTTTTGGATTTTGGAAATTTTGTCTTTCGGGTGGCGCTGGATGTCGATCGAGCGCGCCGCCGTAGTCCAGCCGACCGCCCGCGCGCCGTCGCCGGCCGGGTAGCGCTCGGTACATTTCGCCCCGCTCGACGACGGGAGACTCGCGCTGTCGATCGAGCGCGCCGCCGGAGTCCAGCCGACCGCCCGCGCGCCGTCGCCGGCCGGGTAGCGCTCGGTAGATTTCGCCCCGCTCGACGACGGGAGACCCGCGCTGTCGATCGAACGCGCCGCCGGAGTCCAGCCGACAGCCCGCGCGCCGTCGCCGGCCGGGTAGCGCTCGGTACATTTCGCCCCGCTCGACGACGGGAGACCCGCGCTGTCGATCGAGCGCGCCGCCGGAGTCCAGCCGACCGCGCTCGCGCCGTCAACGGCCCCATAAAAGATTTTCTTGAAATTTTCTTTTTCGCCTATAAGTCCCGGCCAGCGCTCTCTGCAAAATTTCAGAAATTTTTTTTTTTGAAAATTTTTTTTTCTTTCAAAAGTTCCGTCCAGCGCTCTCTGCTGAAATTTTTGAATTTTGGAAATTTTGTCTTTCGGGTGGCGCTGGATGTCGATCGAGCGCGCCGCCGTAGTCCAGCCGACCGCCCGCGCGCCGTCGCCGGCCGGGTAGCGCTCGGTACATTTCGCCCCGCTCGACGACGGGAGACTCGCGCTGTCGATCGAGCGCGCCGCCGGAGTCCAGCCGACCGCCCGCGCGCCGTCGCCGGCCGGGTAGCGCTCGGTAGATTTCGCCCCGCTCGACGACGGGAGACCCGCGCTGTCGATCGAGCGCGCCGCCGGAGTCCAGCCGACAGCCCGCGCGCCGTCGCCGGCCGGGTAGCGCTCGGTACATTTCGCCCCGCTCGACGACGGGAGACCCGCGCTGTCGATCGAGCGCGCCGCCGGAGTCCAGCCGACCGCGCTCGCGCCGTCAACGGCCCCATAAAAGATTTTCTTGAAATTTTCTTTTTCGCCTATAAGTCCCGGCCAGCGCTCTCTGCAAAATTTTAGAAATTTTTTTTTTTGAAAATTTTTTTTTTCTTTCAAAAGTTCCGTCCAGCGCTCTCTGCTGAAATTTTTGGATTTTGGAAATTTTGTCTTTCGGGTGGCGCTGGATGTCGATCGAGCGCGCCGCCGTAGTCCAGCCGACCGCCCGCGCGCCGTCGCCGGCCGGGTAGCGCTCGGTACATTTCGCCCCGCTCGACGACGGGAGACTCGCGCTGTCGATCGAGCGCGCCGCCGGAGTCCAGCCGACCGCCCGCGCGCCGTCGCCGGCCGGGTAGCGCTCGGTACATTTCGCCCCGCTCGACGACGGGAGACCCGCGCTGTCGATCGAGCGCGCCGCCGGAGTCCAGCCGACCGCGCTCGCGCCGTCAACGGCCCCATAAAAGATTTTCTTGAAATTTTCTTTTTCGCCTATAAGTCCCGGCCAGCGCTCTCTGCAAAATTTCAGAAATTTTTTTTTTTGAAAAATTTTTTTTTTGAAAATTTTTTTTTCTTTCAAAAGTTCCGTCCAGCGCTCTCTGCTGAAATTTTTGAATTTTGGAAATTTTGTCTTTCGGGTGGCGCTGGATGTCGATCGAGCGCGCCGCCGTAGTCCAGCCGACCGCCCGCGCGCCGTCGCCGGCCGGGTAGCGCTCGGTACATTTCGCCCCGCTCGACGACGGGAGACTCGCGCTGTCGATCGAGCGCGCCGCCGGAGTCCAGCCGACCGCCCGCGCGCCGTCGCCGGCCGGGTAGCGCTCGGTAGATTTCGCCCCGCTCGACGACGGGAGACCCGCGCTGTCGATCGAGCGCGCCGCCGGAGTCCAGCCGACAGCCCGCGCGCCGTCGCCGGCCGGGTAGCGCTCGGTACATTTCGCCCCGCTCGACGACGGGAGACCCGCGCTGTCGATCGAGCGCGCCGCCGGAGTCCAGCCGACCGCGCTCGCGCCGTCAACGGCCCCATAAAAGATTTTCTTGAAATTTTCTTTTTCGCCTATAAGTCCCGGCCAGCGCTCTCTGCAAAATTTTAGAAATTTTTTTTTTTGAAAAATTTTTTTTTTGAAAATTTTTTTTTTCTTTCAAAAGTTCCGTCCAGCGCTCTCTGCTGAAATTTTTGGATTTTGGAAATTTTGTCTTTCGGGTGGCGCTGGATGTCGATCGAGCGCGCCGCCGTAGTCCAGCCGACCGCCCGCGCGCCGTCGCCGGCCGGGTAGCGCTCGGTACATTTCGCCCCGCTCGACGACGGGAGACTCGCGCTGTCGATCGAGCGCGCCGCCGGAGTCCAGCCGACCGCCCGCGCGCCGTCGCCGGCCGGGTAGCGCTCGGTAGATTTCGCCCCGCTCGACGACGGGAGACCCGCGCTGTCGATCGAACGCGCCGCCGGAGTCCAGCCGACAGCCCGCGCGCCGTCGCCGGCCGGGTAGCGCTCGGTACATTTCGCCCCGCTCGACGACGGGAGACCCGCGCTGTCGATCGAGCGCGCCGCCGGAGTCCAGCCGACCGCGCTCGCGCCGTCAACGGCCCCATAAAAGATTTTCTTGAAATTTTCTTTTTCGCCTATAAGTCCCGGCCAGCGCTCTCTGCAAAATTTCAGAAATTTTTTTTTTTGAAAAATTTTTTTTTTGAAAATTTTTTTTTCTTTCAAAAGTTCCGTCCAGCGCTCTCTGCTGAAATTTTTGAATTTTGGAAATTTTGTCTTTCGGGTGGCGCTGGATGTCGATCGAGCGCGCCGCCGTAGTCCAGCCGACCGCCCGCGCGCCGTCGCCGGCCGGGTAGCGCTCGGTACATTTCGCCCCGCTCGACGACGGGAGACTCGCGCTGTCGATCGAGCGCGCCGCCGGAGTCCAGCCGACCGCCCGCGCGCCGTCGCCGGCCGGGTAGCGCTCGGTAGATTTCGCCCCGCTCGACGACGGGAGACCCGCGCTGTCGATCGAGCGCGCCGCCGGAGTCCAGCCGACCGCGCTCGCGCCGTCAACGGCCCCATAAAAGATTTTCTTGAAATTTTCTTTTTCGCCTATAAGTCCCGGCCAGCGCTCTCTGCAAAATTTTAGAAATTTTTTTTTTTGAAAAATTTTTTTTTTGAAAATTTTTTTTTTCTTTCAAAAGTTCCGTCCAGCGCTCTCTGCTGAAATTTTTGGATTTTG
>CAXIES010000177.1:32500-45000 GCA_964023965.1 Melinopterus prodromus
TTGCCGAGGAGGTCAGAGACGACATAACATACCTAATGATGGTCGGTGGTATGCCATGCCTGGACTTAAGAGAGTCATAGTTACTCCCGCCGTTTACCCGCGCTTGCTTGAATTTCTTCACGTTGACATTCAGAGCACTGGGCAGAAATCACATTGCGTCAACACCCGCAGGGGCCATCGCAATGCTTTGTTTTAATTAGACAGTCGGATTCCCCCAGTCCGTGCCAGTTCTGAGCTGATCGTTGAATGGCGGCCGAAGAGGAGACCGGCCAGGAGCGAACCCCCGACCGGGCCTCGCAGCAAGGAAGTTCCGCGGGAGGCCAAGGCACGGGACCGAGCTCGGATCCGGTCGCCGAAACGACTTTTACCTCGCCCAGGCCCGGCACGTCAGCCGATACCCGCTTCCCGACCAAGCCCGACGCGCCCCGATCCTCAGAGCCAATCCTTATCCCGAAGTTACGGATCCAATTTGCCGACTTCCCTTACCTACATTATTCTATCGACTAGAGGCTGTTCACCTTGGAGACCTGCTGCGGATATGGGTACGAACCGGCGCGACACCTACCGTGGCCCTCTCCTGGATTTTCAAGGTCCGAGGGGAAGATCCGGACACCGCCGCAACTGCGGTGCTCTTCGCGCTCCAAACCATATCTCCCTGCTAGAGGATTCCATGGAACTCGAGCGCTTATGCAGAAAAGAAAACTCTTCCCGGATCTCCCGACGGCGTCTCCAGGTCATTTTGGGTTGCCCCGACGAACACTCTTTCGAGGGCCCGACTTAATTACGGTTCCGCTGCCGGGTTCCGGAATAGGAACCGGATTCCCTTTCGCCCGACGGGTGTGTGCCTCTTTATGCACGTACGGCGCCGGCATACTCGCGGCTGGAACCGCTAAGATCGGCGCGCGCGGCCAATAATGCCGCGGCCTCACTGCTCGTCATGACCGCTGCGCGTCGCGTGTCGACGTCGCGCGCGGGGAATCATCGTTCGCGTGATGGCGCGGTCGCGCTCGCGCTCCCGTCGCTCTGTGCGCGCGCGTCCGGCGGCGGATGATACCGGCGGACCGAGGAACCGAGCCGCTTGAAGCGGCGGTTCCGGTCCTCCTCCATCCTAACCTCCGGTGCGTGCGAGAGCGATCGAGAGTCCGCGTGCGCGTCTCCTGCGCCCAGGAACGAGACTCGACCCCCGCTGCGACGGTTCGACGACGACGACGACGACAGGGACGACGAAGGAGCCGCAGCTGGCGCGCGCGCTCGATCGAAGGTTCCGTCTTACGTCACGGACGCGTCCGCCGTACTACTACGCAAACGTAGATACACCAACATCAACATCGGCTTTCGCCTAGGGCTTAGGATCGACTGACTCGTGTGCAACGGCTGTTCACACGAAACCCTTCTCCACGTCAGTCCTCCAGGGCCTCGCTGGAGTATTTGCTACTACCACCAAGATCTGCACCGACGGCGGCTCCAGACGGGCTCACGCCCTGTCCTTCTGCGCACACCGCCGCGACCCTCCTACTCGTCAGGGCTTCATGACGCCGGTCCGCGAGGACCGCGTCTCACATGCCGCTGACGGCCGAGTATAAGCACGACGCTTCAGCGCCATCCATTTTCAGGGCTAGTAACTTCGGCAGGTGAGTTGTTACACACTCCTTGGCGGATTCCGACTTCCATGGCCACCGTCCTGCTGTCTTAAGTTACCAACGCCTTTCATGGTATCCCATAAGCGTCGATTTGGGCGCTTTAACTCGGCGTTTGGTTCATCCCACAGCGCCAGTTCTGCTTACCAAAAGTGGCCCACTTGGCACTCTGATCCGATATCTCGCGGCTTCACAGTTTAAGCAAGCCGGAGATCTCACCCATTTAAAGTTTGAGAATAGGTTGAGGTCGTTTCGACCCCAATGCCTCTAATCATTCGCTTTACCGAATGAGACTCGCACGCGGCGAGCGCCAGCTATCCTGAGGGAAACTTCGGAGGGAACCAGCTACTAGATGGTTCGATTAGTCTTTCGCCCCTATACCCAGTTCCGACGATCGATTTGCACGTCAGAATCGCTACGGACCTCCATCAGGGTTTCCCCTGACTTCGTCCTGACCAGGCATAGTTCACCATCTTTCGGGTCCCAGCGTGTACGCTCTGGGTGCGCCTCTTCTCGCGATGAGAACGAGACGCCCCGGGAGTGCGGGGCCGGTCCGTGAGCCGGCCCATCCTCCCTCGGTTCGCGCGAGGCGAACCTTCACTTTCATTGCGCCTTTAGGTTTAGTTTAGTCCCAATGACTCGCGCACATGCTAGACTCCTTGGTCCGTGTTTCAAGACGGGTCCTGAAAGTACCCAAAGCTATAGCGCCGTGGACTGGCGTGTGCAGGGTCTGTCCGAGGACAACGCCGCCAACAGCCGGGCGGGCCCGGATCCGGCGCTAGGTCCGGATGCCAGGTTTGCCGTCCGCGCTTGCGACGTGCCGGACGCGAACAAGTCGCGGCCCCGCGCCATAGTTTTACCGTCGGTCGGGCCGGCCGGGACACCGCGGGTCCGAACGCACCGAGGTGCGCGCGGGCTCCACCGCGGGCCTTAGGCCGACGCCCAACGGGTCACGACGTCCTACAGGAGGAGAAGTGCACGCGTTCGGAGTCCGACGGCCACGGGCGGCGCGCGCGGCGCGAACGCCACGCGTCGCAACGCCCGTTGCTCGCGAACTTTCCGAGAGACGCGTCTGAATCTCCCCTTTCGACCTTTCGGGTTTCTCAGGTTTACCCCTGAACGGTTTCACGTACTCTTGAACTCTCTCTTCAAAGTTCTTTTCAACTTTCCCTCACGGTACTTGTTCGCTATCGGTCTCGTGGTAATATTTAGCCTTAGATGGAGTTTACCACCCACTTAGGGCTGCACTCTCAAGCAACCCGACTCTGAGGAGAGACCCTCCCGCGGCATGCGGCGGCCAGCTACGGGCCTGGCACCCTCTCTGGGTAAGTGGCCCCGTTCAAGAAGGACTTGGGCGCGCCGCGCTACCTCGGGATAACGGATCCTCCCTAACACCACATTTCCCGGCGTCCGTCTCCGGACGCGGGATTCGGTGCTGGGCTCTTCCCTGTTCGCTCGCCGCTACTAAGGGAATCCTAGTTAGTTTCTTTTCCTCCGCTTAGTAATATGCTTAAATTCAGCGGGTAGTCTCACCTGCTCTGAGGTCGCGTTCATTGGTTTCTTTCGATAGCCGACGGGCCGCGTAGGCAACGGGATCCTTCGGGCTAAACGCGCGCGATCGGACGTCGGACGAATACCTCGCGCCGCCCCGGACGAATCTCGGTGGCGGGGGGATTCACACTCGGACACGTCGACCGGCGCGTCGCCCGGGCATCGTTTACCGGTACGCGGATGGCGGTCGGCTCGAATGATTATATCGTTCGATAGTTTAAAGCGACGCGTTAGCGCGCCGCCCCGACGTCGAGCGCGATGGCGCGCTCGCGGTATCGGGGGGCGGCTCGTGCGCGAGCGCTCAGATTCTTGCCTCGG
Organism: Melinopterus prodromus; assembly: GCA_964023965.1. Taxonomy (NCBI): domain Eukaryota; kingdom Metazoa; phylum Arthropoda; class Insecta; order Coleoptera; family Scarabaeidae; genus Melinopterus; species Melinopterus prodromus. The sequence continues at coordinate 36,007 of CAXIES010000177.1, forward strand.
CGGCCGTCCGCTTTTCGCGCTTGACCGACGCCCCGTACGTACGGCGCGCGTTCCTCTCACACGATTGGGAGCGTGTACTGCGCGCGCGCACCACATGGGGGGGCCTTCGCGTTATCGGCGGTACGCCGACCCGGCAGTCGTGGAAATTGAAACGACCCTCAGCCAGGAGTGGTCCAGGAACAGTATCCGAGGACCGCAATGTGCGTTCGAAATGTCGATGTTCAAGTGTCCTGCAGTTCACAAGTTGACGCGCAATTAGCTGCGTTCTTCATCGACCCACGAGCCAAGTGATCCACCGTTCAGGGTAATCTTTCATACAGTTAACCAGCGACTCTCTGTCCGCGGTACTGCGTTTAATCGGTTTTACACTTACGCAAAGTTTTGCACGCTTACACGTTGCTAGAACGAGAGGTGTTTGACTTCGCAGAGCGGACGTAAAGTCCGAGACGCGTTCGTCCTGCGCGGCTCCCGTACTCAGATCGCTCCCCCCTTTCGAGGGGCGCGCGGTACGCGGGGACGAACGTTCCGTTAGTTAGGCGAATATCCTTCGACCACCTTCGGGCGGTGCGAGCACCTTTGCGCGCAGTCTTCGTCTTTATTAATCTGCGACGCGGACCGACGTCGGTCGTACACGACATGACCGACCGGACCATCCGCCGCGCTCCGCCGGCGTGCCACTGCACCTCCGACAAGGGAGGCCGGGGCCGGATTCGGGGCGCTGGGGTCCGGCGGCCGCTATACGACCGCGACGACGGCGCGACGCACTCGTCTTTATCAATCTACGCTGCGGGCCGACGTCGGTCGTACACGACATGACCGACCGGACCGTCCGCCGCGCTCCGCCGGCGTGCCACTGAACCTCCGACAAGGGAGGCCGGGGCCGGATTCGGGGCGCTGGGGTCCGGCGGCCGCTATACGACCGCGACGACGGCGCGACGCACTCGTCTTCATTAATTTACGCTGCGGACCGACGTCGGTCGTACACGACATGACCGACCGGACCGTCCGCCGCGCTCCGCCGGCGTTCCTCTGCACCTCCGACAAGGGAGGCCGGGGCCGGTTTCGGGGCGCTGGGGTCCGGCGGCCGCTATACGACCGCGACGACGGCGCGACGCACGACGACAAGACTGGGACGCGCGCATTAGCTCGCTGTGCCCTGACCGTCGGGGCCGGCGGGAGCGTCGCATTCACCCGTGGTTGTGACACTTAAAAACTCAAACTCCGAGGCGCGGAGCGCCGAGCCGGCTGCGCGGTGGCTGCCGGCGGCGCTTTTACGTACGCAGTATCTCTCGGCCTGAGCGGCACGGGGGGCGCTCTCGTCATCGGACCTCTCGACTAGGTACCTGACTTCCGGCGTGCCGACCCTCGCGGGTCGGCCGACGCCTCGGACTTCGTTAGTCCTTAACAGTTCGAATCAGTTCGACCGGCGCTCGTACGGCCGACGCGACCGCCGTCGTAGACGTGGTCGGCCGAGGGCGCCATTAATATTCATTCATTATTAATATCGATCCGTGCATCGTATTAATTAATTGTACGTAATGTTTTATAAACATTCGTTAATGATCCTTCCGCAGGTTCACCTACGGAAACCTTGTTACGACTTTTACTTCCTCTAAATGATCAAGTTTGGTCATCTTCCCAGCATCATCGGCGACGTCGAAACGCCACCGCGCACCGGTCCGAAGACCTCACTAAATCATTCAATCGGTAGTAGCGACGGGCGGTGTGTACAAAGGGCAGGGACGTAATCAACGCTAGCTTATGACTCGCGCTTACTGGGAATTCCTCGTTCATGGGGAACAATTGCAAGCCCCAATCCCTAGCACGAAGGAGGTTCAGCGGGTTACCCGGGCCGTTCGGCCAGGGAAGACACGCTGATTCCTTCAGTGTAGCGCGCGTGCGGCCCAGAACATCTAAGGGCATTACAGACCTGTTATTGCTCAATCTCGTGCGGCTAGAAGCCGCCTGTCCCTCTAAGAAGAATTAATTGTACGCCGACAGTAAAAATCGCGCACGACCGCGACGCGAGCGCCGGGTCGGCGGACCTTTGAGATGTCGAAAATACGCCTAGTTAGCAGGCTAGAGTCTCGTTCGTTATCGGAATTAACCAGACAAATCGCTCCACCAACTAAGAACGGCCATGCACCACCACCCACCGAATCAAGAAAGAGCTCTCAATCTGTCAATCCTTCCGGTGTCCGGGCCTGGTGAGGTTTCCCGTGTTGAGTCAAATTAAGCCGCAGGCTCCACTCCTGGTGGTGCCCTTCCGTCAATTCCTTTAAGTTTCAGCTTTGCAACCATACTTCCCCCGGAACCCAAAAGCTTTGGTTTCCCGGAAGCTGCCCGCCGAGTCATCGGAGGAACGTCGGCGGATCGCTAGCTGGCATCGTTTATGGTTAGAACTAGGGCGGTATCTGATCGCCTTCGAACCTCTAACTTTCGTTCTTGATCAATGAAAGCGTTTTTGGCAAATGCTTTCGCTTCTGTCCGTCTTGCGACGATCCAAGAATTTCACCTCTAACGTCGCAATACGAATGCCCCCATCCGTTCCTATTAATCATTACCTCGGGGTTCCGAAAACCAACAAAATAGAACCGAGGTCCTATTCCATTATTCCATGCACACAGTATTCAGGCGAAATTTTAGCCTGCTTTAAGCACTCTAATTTGTTCAAAGTAAACGTGCCGGCCCACCTCGACACTCAATGAAGAGCACCGCGGTGGGATTGAGATTGGGCCGCCCCGAGAGGCTAAGCCCACCGGCAGGACGTCCCGCGGACACGCCAGTTAACACCGCGAGCGATGAACCGGCGGCGCGGGACACAAATTCGACTACGAGCTTTTTAACCGCAACAACTTTAATATACGCTATTGGAGCTGGAATTACCGCGGCTGCTGGCACCAGACTTGCCCTCCAATTGATCCTCGTTAAAGGGTTTAGAGTGTACTCATTCCGATTACGGGGCCTCGGATGAGTCCCGTATCGTTATTTTTCGTCACTACCTCCCCGTGCCGGGAGTGGGTAATTTGCGCGCCTGCTGCCTTCCTTGGATGTGGTAGCCGTTTCTCAGGCTCCCTCTCCGGAATCGAACCCTGATTCCCCGTTACCCGTTACAACCATGGTAGGCGCAGAACCTACCATCGACAGTTGATAAGGCAGACATTTGAAAGATGCGTCGCCGGTGCGAGACCGTGCGATCAGCAAAAAGTTATTCAGAGTCACCAAGGTGTACGACGACGGGCGAACCCGACGCCGATTGGTTTTGATCTAATAAAAGCGCTCCTTCCGTCTCCGGTCGGAGCTCTGTTTGCATGTATTAGCTCTAGAATTACCACAGTTATCCAAGTAAATGTGGGTACGATCTAAGGAACCATAACTGATTTAATGAGCCTTTCGCGGTTTCACCTTAATTTGGCTTGTACTGAGACATGCATGGCTTAATCTTTGAGACAAGCATATGACTACTGGCAGGATCAACCAGGGAGCTGTCACCCGTCCGCGGCCACGTTCGGAAGACGCGCACCGATGGTAACGCGCCGACCTGGCGTAACGCAGATCGAGAGAACAGTCGCACCTCCGGCGAGCCGAGGGCGGAGCAGAATCGTCACGCCGCTGCGAGAGCGGCGGCGGTCTGTCTTCTCGCCCGGCCCGGAAGTATACTACTACATATTACAATATATAGCAAAAACTGACCGTGTCGAAATCAGTCGGCAGCGACGAGCGCGCGCCGACCACACATTTCACGCACAGTGGAGCAGGATGCGCCGACGTCGAAATAGGACGACGTTTACTTGACGACATGACCGCCCGCAGCAGTTCTAAAGAGAATAATTTATAACGCGGAATCTCGTCCGCGAACGGCTTCAACATTCCCAGAAACACCCTTCGCTAGATTGAAAGCGACATGGTACGCGGTCTGAGCGCGCGTTTCGGAAAACTGTCGTGCCGCGCTCTCACGCTCGGTACGAGGCGAGTCGTTGCATATTTGTGGACGACGTCCAGAGGACGCCTCCGAGATTTAAGTGCGCCCGCATAAGGTGTACAACGCTAACTGCGAAAGTCAGCGTCGTCCGCGGGCATGCTGTGGCAATCGCTAATGTTACGGTTACGAGCGCTTGGCGGCGATATGTGGGAACGCAACCTTTCGGTTAAACCGCACAGCGTCAATTAAAACTCTCGTCTCTAATGGCGAACGCCGGTTCTTCGCGAACGAAGCTTACCGAGGCGCTCTCTAGCCACCAGCAGATCAAAGTCAACAACGCGTGCGGCCCGGCAGGGAGCATCTTTATCGTTTACTAATACCAAGACTGTCGACTCGTCGCAACTAAACGGGATCGAGCGGAACCGGACGGCGTTAGCCGTCGCGGACTCACCTCTCCCTATATAAGCGCAACGGACCGAGTACGGGTTGCGAAACGCTAGTACGGGTCGCTCCCGGCTCGCTCGAACGGATACCGCCGACGCTCGCGCGGACTTATCGCACTTTTCGCCTTGGTCCCCGTCCGGGTCGAGTTCGAAATTTTGGAAATATTTTTTTTTTGAAAATTTTTTTTTTTTTGGAAATTTTTTTTTCTTTCAAATGTTCTCTCCGGCGCTCTCTGCTAAATTTTTGGATTTTTTTTTTTGAAAATTTTTTTTTCTTTCAAAAGTTCCGTCCAGCGCTCCCTGCTGAAATTTTTGGATTTTGGAAATTTTGTCTTTCGGGTGGCGCTGGATGTCGATCGAGCGCGCCGCCGTAGTCCAGCCGACCGCCCGCGCGCCGTCGCCGGCCGGGTAGCGCTCGGTACATTTCGCCCCGCTCGACGACGGGAGACTCGCGCTGTCGATCGAGCGCGCCGCCGGAGTCCAGCCGACCGCCCGCGCGCCGTCGCCGGCCGGGTAGCGCTCGGTACATTTCGCCCCGCTCGACGACGGGAGACTCGCGCTGTCGATCGAGCGCGCCGCCGGAGTCCAGCCGACCGCCCGCGCGCCGTCGCCGGCCGGGTAGCGCTCGGTAGATTTCGCCCCGCTCGACGACGGGAGACCCGCGCTGTCGATCGAGCGCGCCGCCGGAGTCCAGCCGACAGCCCGCGCGCCGTCGCCGGCCGGGTAGCGCTCGGTACATTTCGCCCCGCTCGACGACGGGAGACCCGCGCTGTCGATCGAGCGCGCCGCCGGAGTCCAGCCGACCGCGCTCGCGCCGTCAACGGCCCCATAAAAGATTTTCTTGAAATTTTCTTTTTCGCCTATAAGTCCCGGCCAGCGCTCTCTGCAAAATTTTAGAAATTTTTTTTTTTGAAAAATTTTTTTTTTGAAAATTTTTTTTTTCTTTCAAAAGTTCCGTCCAGCGCTCTCTGCTGAAATTTTTGGATTTTGGAAATTTTGTCTTTCGGGTGGCGCTGGATGTCGATCGAGCGCGCCGCCGTAGTCCAGCCGACCGCCCGCGCGCCGTCGCCGGCCGGGTAGCGCTCGGTACATTTCGCCCCGCTCGACGACGGGAGACTCGCGCTGTCGATCGAGCGCGCCGCCGGAGTCCAGCCGACCGCCCGCGCGCCGTCGCCGGCCGGGTAGCGCTCGGTAGATTTCGCCCCGCTCGACGACGGGAGACCCGCGCTGTCGATCGAACGCGCCGCCGGAGTCCAGCCGACAGCCCGCGCGCCGTCGCCGGCCGGGTAGCGCTCGGTACATTTCGCCCCGCTCGACGACGGGAGACCCGCGCTGTCGATCGAGCGCGCCGCCGGAGTCCAGCCGACCGCGCTCGCGCCGTCAACGGCCCCATAAAAGATTTTCTTGAAATTTTCTTTTTCGCCTATAAGTCCCGGCCAGCGCTCTCTGCAAAATTTCAGAAATTTTTTTTTTTGAAAAATTTTTTTTTGAAAATTTTTTTTTCTTTCAAAAGTTCCGTCCAGCGCTCTCTGCTGAAATTTTTGAATTTTGGAAATTTTGTCTTTCGGGTGGCGCTGGATGTCGATCGAGCGCGCCGCCGTAGTCCAGCCGACCGCCCGCGCGCCGTCGCCGGCCGGGTAGCGCTCGGTACATTTCGCCCCGCTCGACGACGGGAGACTCGCGCTGTCGATCGAGCGCGCCGCCGGAGTCCAGCCGACCGCCCGCGCGCCGTCGCCGGCCGGGTAGCGCTCGGTAGATTTCGCCCCGCTCGACGACGGGAGACCCGCGCTGTCGATCGAGCGCGCCGCCGGAGTCCAGCCGACAGCCCGCGCGCCGTCGCCGGCCGGGTAGCGCTCGGTACATTTCGCCCCGCTCGACGACGGGAGACCCGCGCTGTCGATCGAGCGCGCCGCCGGAGTCCAGCCGACCGCGCTCGCGCCGTCAACGGCCCCATAAAAGATTTTCTTGAAATTTTCTTTTTCGCCTATAAGTCCCGGCCAGCGCTCTCTGCAAAATTTTAGAAATTTTTTTTTTTGAAAAATTTTTTTTTTGAAAATTTTTTTTTTCTTTCAAAAGTTCCGTCCAGCGCTCTCTGCTGAAATTTTTGGATTTTGGAAATTTTGTCTTTCGGGTGGCGCTGGATGTCGATCGAGCGCGCCGCCGTAGTCCAGCCGACCGCCCGCGCGCCGTCGCCGGCCGGGTAGCGCTCGGTACATTTCGCCCCGCTCGACGACGGGAGACTCGCGCTGTCGATCGAGCGCGCCGCCGTAGTCCAGCCGACCGCCCGCGCGCCGTCGCCGGCCGGGTAGCGCTCGGTACATTTCGCCCCGCTCGACGACGGGAGACCCGCGCTGTCGATCGAGCGCGCCGCCGGAGTCCAGCCGACCGCGCTCGCGCCGTCAACGGCCCCATAAAAGATTTTCTTGAAATTTTCTTTTTCGCCTATAAGTCCCGGCCAGCGCTCTCTGCAAAATTTCAGAAATTTTTTTTTTTGAAAAATTTTTTTTTTGAAAATTTTTTTTTCTTTCAAAAGTTCCGTCCAGCGCTCTCTGCTGAAATTTTTGAATTTTGGAAATTTTGTCTTTCGGGTGGCGCTGGATGTCGATCGAGCGCGCCGCCGTAGTCCAGCCGACCGCCCGCGCGCCGTCGCCGGCCGGGTAGCGCTCGGTACATTTCGCCCCGCTCGACGACGGGAGACTCGCGCTGTCGATCGAGCGCGCCGCCGGAGTCCAGCCGACCGCCCGCGCGCCGTCGCCGGCCGGGTAGCGCTCGGTAGATTTCGCCCCGCTCGACGACGGGAGACCCGCGCTGTCGATCGAGCGCGCCGCCGGAGTCCAGCCGACAGCCCGCGCGCCGTCGCCGGCCGGGTAGCGCTCGGTACATTTCGCCCCGCTCGACGACGGGAGACCCGCGCTGTCGATCGAGCGCGCCGCCGGAGTCCAGCCGACCGCGCTCGCGCCGTCAACGGCCCCATAAAAGATTTTCTTGAAATTTTCTTTTTCGCCTATAAGTCCCGGCCAGCGCTCTCTGCAAAATTTTAGAAATTTTTTTTTTTGAAAATTTTTTTTTTGAAAATTTTTTTTTCTTTCAAAAGTTCCGTCCAGCGCTCTCTGCTGAAATTTTTGGATTTTGGAAATTTTGTCTTTCGGGTGGCGCTGGATGTCGATCGAGCGCGCCGCCGTAGTCCAGCCGACCGCCCGCGCGCCGTCGCCGGCCGGGTAGCGCTCGGTACATTTCGCCCCGCTCGACGACGGGAGACTCGCGCTGTCGATCGAGCGCGCCGCCGGAGTCCAGCCGACCGCCCGCGCGCCGTCGCCGGCCGGGTAGCGCTCGGTAGATTTCGCCCCGCTCGACGACGGGAGACCCGCGCTGTCGATCGAACGCGCCGCCGGAGTCCAGCCGACAGCCCGCGCGCCGTCGCCGGCCGGGTAGCGCTCGGTACATTTCGCCCCGCTCGACGACGGGAGACCCGCGCTGTCGATCGAGCGCGCCGCCGGAGTCCAGCCGACCGCGCTCGCGCCGTCAACGGCCCCATAAAAGATTTTCTTGAAATTTTCTTTTTCGCCTATAAGTCCCGGCCAGCGCTCTCTGCAAAATTTCAGAAATTTTTTTTTTTGAAAAATTTTTTTTTTGAAAATTTTTTTTTCTTTCAAAAGTTCCGTCCAGCGCTCTCTGCTGAAATTTTTGAATTTTGGAAATTTTGTCTTTCGGGTGGCGCTGGATGTCGATCGAGCGCGCCGCCGTAGTCCAGCCGACCGCCCGCGCGCCGTCGCCGGCCGGGTAGCGCTCGGTACATTTCGCCCCGCTCGACGACGGGAGACTCGCGCTGTCGATCGAGCGCGCCGCCGGAGTCCAGCCGACCGCCCGCGCGCCGTCGCCGGCCGGGTAGCGCTCGGTAGATTTCGCCCCGCTCGACGACGGGAGACCCGCGCTGTCGATCGAGCGCGCCGCCGGAGTCCAGCCGACCGCGCTCGCGCCGTCAACGGCCCCATAAAAGATTTTCTTGAAATTTTCTTTTTCGCCTATAAGTCCCGGCCAGCGCTCTCTGCAAAATTTTAGAAATTTTTTTTTTTGAAAAATTTTTTTTTTGAAAATTTTTTTTTTCTTTCAAAAGTTCCGTCCAGCGCTCTCTGCTGAAATTTTTGGATTTTGGAAATTTTGTCTTTCGGGTGGCGCTGGATGTCGATCGAGCGCGCCGCCGTAGTCCAGCCGACCGCCCGCGCGCCGTCGCCGGTCGGGTAGCGCTCGGTACATTTCGCCCCGCTCGACGACGGGAGACTCGCGCTGTCGATCGAGCGCGCCGCCGGAGTCCAGCCGACCGCGCTCGCGCCGTCAACGGCCCCATAAAAGATTTTCTTGAAATTTTCTTTTTCGCCTATAAGTCCCGGCCAGCGCTCTCTGCAAAATTTCAGAAATTTTTTTTTTTGAAAAATTTTTTTTTCTTTCAAAAGTTCCGTCCAGCGCTCTCTGCTGAAATTTTTGAAATTTTTTGTCTTCGAGCGGGGAAATATACCGATCGCCACCCGTCCGTCGGCGCGGAGCGGGAGTAGAGAGCGCTCACCGGGCGGCCGGCCTGTTAGCGCTCTCTACTCCCGCTCGCCGCCGACGGACGGGTGACGATCGATAAAT
>CAXIES010000177.1:50000-60000 GCA_964023965.1 Melinopterus prodromus
CTCCTACTCGTCAGGGCTTCATGACGCCGGTCCGCGAGGACCGCGTCTCACATGCCGCTGACGGCCGAGTATAAGCACGACGCTTCAGCGCCATCCATTTTCAGGGCTAGTAACTTCGGCAGGTGAGTTGTTACACACTCCTTGGCGGATTCCGACTTCCATGGCCACCGTCCTGCTGTCTTAAGTTACCAACGCCTTTCATGGTATCCCATAAGCGTCGATTTGGGCGCTTTAACTCGGCGTTTGGTTCATCCCACAGCGCCAGTTCTGCTTACCAAAAGTGGCCCACTTGGCACTCTGATCCGATATCTCGCGGCTTCACAGTTTAAGCAAGCCGGAGATCTCACCCATTTAAAGTTTGAGAATAGGTTGAGGTCGTTTCGACCCCAATGCCTCTAATCATTCGCTTTACCGAATGAGACTCGCACGCGGCGAGCGCCAGCTATCCTGAGGGAAACTTCGGAGGGAACCAGCTACTAGATGGTTCGATTAGTCTTTCGCCCCTATACCCAGTTCCGACGATCGATTTGCACGTCAGAATCGCTACGGACCTCCATCAGGGTTTCCCCTGACTTCGTCCTGACCAGGCATAGTTCACCATCTTTCGGGTCCCAGCGTGTACGCTCTGGGTGCGCCTCTTCTCGCGATGAGAACGAGACGCCCCGGGAGTGCGGGGCCGGTCCGTGAGCCGGCCCATCCTCCCTCGGTTCGCGCGAGGCGAACCTTCACTTTCATTGCGCCTTTAGGTTTAGTTTAGTCCCAATGACTCGCGCACATGCTAGACTCCTTGGTCCGTGTTTCAAGACGGGTCCTGAAAGTACCCAAAGCTATAGCGCCGTGGACTGGCGTGTGCAGGGTCTGTCCGAGGACAACGCCGCCAACAGCCGGGCGGGCCCGGATCCGGCGCTAGGTCCGGATGCCAGGTTTGCCGTCCGCGCTTGCGACGTGCCGGACGCGAACAAGTCGCGGCCCCGCGCCATAGTTTTACCGTCGGTCGGGCCGGCCGGGACACCGCGGGTCCGAACGCACCGAGGTGCGCGCGGGCTCCACCGCGGGCCTTAGGCCGACGCCCAACGGGTCACGACGTCCTACAGGAGGAGAAGTGCACGCGTTCGGAGTCCGACGGCCACGGGCGGCGCGCGCGGCGCGAACGCCACGCGTCGCAACGCCCGTTGCTCGCGAACTTTCCGAGAGACGCGTCTGAATCTCCCCTTTCGACCTTTCGGGTTTCTCAGGTTTACCCCTGAACGGTTTCACGTACTCTTGAACTCTCTCTTCAAAGTTCTTTTCAACTTTCCCTCACGGTACTTGTTCGCTATCGGTCTCGTGGTAATATTTAGCCTTAGATGGAGTTTACCACCCACTTAGGGCTGCACTCTCAAGCAACCCGACTCTGAGGAGAGACCCTCCCGCGGCATGCGGCGGCCAGCTACGGGCCTGGCACCCTCTCTGGGTAAGTGGCCCCGTTCAAGAAGGACTTGGGCGCGCCGCGCTACCTCGGGATAACGGATCCTCCCTAACACCACATTTCCCGGCGTCCGTCTCCGGACGCGGGATTCGGTGCTGGGCTCTTCCCTGTTCGCTCGCCGCTACTAAGGGAATCCTAGTTAGTTTCTTTTCCTCCGCTTAGTAATATGCTTAAATTCAGCGGGTAGTCTCACCTGCTCTGAGGTCGCGTTCATTGGTTTCTTTCGATAGCCGACAGGCCGCGTAGGCAACGGGATCCTTCGGGCTAAACGCGCGCGATCGGACGTCGGACGAATACCTCGCGCCGCCCCGGACGAATCTCGGTGGCGGGGGGATTCACACTCGGACACGTCGACCGGCGCGTCGCCCGGGCATCGTTTACCGGTACGCGGATGGCGGTCGGCTCGAATGATTATATCGTTCGATAGTTTAAAGCGACGCGTTAGCGCGCCGCCCCGACGTCGAGCGCGATGGCGCGCTCGCGGTATCGGGGGGCGGCTCGTGCGCGAGCGCTCAGATTCTTGCCTCGGCGGCCGTCCGCTTTTCGCGCTTGACCGACGCCCCGTACGTACGGCGCGCGTTCCGCTCACACGATTGGGAGCGTGTACTGCGCGCGCGCACCACATGGGGGGGCCTTCGCGTTATCGGCGGTACGCCGACCCGGCAGTCGTGGAAATTGAAACGACCCTCAGCCAGGAGTGGTCCAGGAACAGTATCCGAGGACCGCAATGTGCGTTCGAAATGTCGATGTTCAAGTGTCCTGCAGTTCACAAGTTGACGCGCAATTAGCTGCGTTCTTCATCGACCCACGAGCCAAGTGATCCACCGTTCAGGGTAATCTTTCATACAGTTAACCAGCGACTCTCTGTCCGCGGTACTGCGTTTAATCGGTTTTACACTTACGCAAAGTTTTGCACGCTTACACGTTGCTAGAACGAGAGGTGTTTGACTTCGCAGAGCGGACGTAAAGTCCGAGACGCGTTCGTCCTGCGCGGCTCCCGTACTCAGATCGCTCCCCCCTTTCGAGGGGCGCGCGGTACGCGGGGACGAACGTTCCGTTAGTCAGGCGAATATCCTTCGACCACCTTCGGGCGGTGCGAGCACCTTTGCGCGCAGTCTTCGTCTTTATTAATCTGCGACGCGGACCGACGTCGGTCGTACACGACATGACCGACCGGACCATCCGCCGCGCTCCGCCGGCGTGCCACTGCACCTCCGACAAGGGAGGCCGGGGCCGGATTCGGGGCGCTGGGGTCCGGCGGCCGCTATACGACCGCGACGACGGCGCGACGCACTCGTCTTTATCAATCTACGCTGCGGGCCGACGTCGGTCGTACACGACATGACCGACCGGACCGTCCGCCGCGCTCCGCCGGCGTGCCACTGAACCTCCGACAAGGGAGGCCGGGGCCGGATTCGGGGCGCTGGGGTCCGGCGGCCGCTATACGACCGCGACGACGGCGCGACGCACTCGTCTTCATTAATTTACGCTGCGGACCGACGTCGGTCGTACACGACATGACCGACCGGACCGTCCGCCGCGCTCCGCCGGCGTTCCTCTGCACCTCCGACAAGGGAGGCCGGGGCCGGTTTCGGGGCGCTGGGGTCCGGCGGCCGCTATACGACCGCGACGACGGCGCGACGCACGACGACAAGACTGGGACGCGCGCATTAGCTCGCTGTGCCCTGACCGTCGGGGCCGGCGGGAGCGTCGCATTCACCCGTGGTTGTGACACTTAAAAACTCAAACTCCGAGGCGCGGAGCGCCGAGCCGGCTGCGCGGTGGCTGCCGGCGGCGCTTTTACGTACGCAGTATCTCTCGGCCTGAGCGGCACGGGGGGCGCTCTCGTCATCGGACCTCTCGACTAGGTACCTGACTTCCGGCGTGCCGACCCTCGCGGGTCGGCCGACGCCTCGGACTTCGTTAGTCCTTAACAGTTCGAATCAGTTCGACCGGCGCTCGTACGGCCGACGCGACCGCCGTCGTAGACGTGGTCGGCCGAGGGCGCCATTAATATTCATTCATTATTAATATCGATCCGTGCATCGTATTAATTAATTGTACGTAATGTTTTATAAACATTCGTTAATGATCCTTCCGCAGGTTCACCTACGGAAACCTTGTTACGACTTTTACTTCCTCTAAATGATCAAGTTTGGTCATCTTCCCAGCATCATCGGCGACGTCGAAACGCCACCGCGCACCGGTCCGAAGACCTCACTAAATCATTCAATCGGTAGTAGCGACGGGCGGTGTGTACAAAGGGCAGGGACGTAATCAACGCGAGCTTATGACTCGCGCTTACTGGGAATTCCTCGTTCATGGGGAACAATTGCAAGCCCCAATCCCTAGCACGAAGGAGGTTCAGCGGGTTACCCGGGCCGTTCGGCCAGGGAAGACACGCTGATTCCTTCAGTGTAGCGCGCGTGCGGCCCAGAACATCTAAGGGCATTACAGACCTGTTATTGCTCAATCTCGTGCGGCTAGAAGCCGCCTGTCCCTCTAAGAAGAATTAATTGTACGCCGACAGTAAACATCGCGCACGACCGCGACGCGAGCGCCGGGTCGGCGGACCTTTGAGATGTCGAAAATACGCCTAGTTAGCAGGCTAGAGTCTCGTTCGTTATCGGAATTAACCAGACAAATCGCTCCACCAACTAAGAACGGCCATGCACCACCACCCACCGAATCAAGAAAGAGCTCTCAATCTGTCAATCCTTCCGGTGTCCGGGCCTGGTGAGGTTTCCCGTGTTGAGTCAAATTAAGCCGCAGGCTCCACTCCTGGTGGTGCCCTTCCGTCAATTCCTTTAAGTTTCAGCTTTGCAACCATACTTCCCCCGGAACCCAAAAGCTTTGGTTTCCCGGAAGCTGCCCGCCGAGTCATCGGAGGAACGTCGGCGGATCGCTAGCTGGCATCGTTTATGGTTAGAACTAGGGCGGTATCTGATCGCCTTCGAACCTCTAACTTTCGTTCTTGATCAATGAAAGCGTTTTTGGCAAATGCTTTCGCTTCTGTCCGTCTTGCGACGATCCAAGAATTTCACCTCTAACGTCGCAATACGAATGCCCCCATCCGTTCCTATTAATCATTACCTCGGGGTTCCGAAAACCAACAAAATAGAACCGAGGTCCTATTCCATTATTCCATGCACACAGTATTCAGGCGAAATTTTAGCCTGCTTTAAGCACTCTAATTTGTTCAAAGTAAACGTGCCGGCCCACCTCGACACTCAATGAAGAGCACCGCGGTGGGATTGAGATTGGGCCGCCCCGAGAGGCTAAGCCCACCGGCAGGACGTCCCGCGGACACGCCAGTTAACACCGCGAGCGATGAACCGGCGGCGCGGGACACAAATTCGACTACGAGCTTTTTAACCGCAACAACTTTAATATACGCTATTGGAGCTGGAATTACCGCGGCTGCTGGCACCAGACTTGCCCTCCAATTGATCCTCGTTAAAGGGTTTAGAGTGTACTCATTCCGATTACGGGGCCTCGGATGAGTCCCGTATCGTTATTTTTCGTCACTACCTCCCCGTGCCGGGAGTGGGTAATTTGCGCGCCTGCTGCCTTCCTTGGATGTGGTAGCCGTTTCTCAGGCTCCCTCTCCGGAATCGAACCCTGATTCCCCGTTACCCGTTACAACCATGGTAGGCGCAGAACCTACCATCGACAGTTGATAAGGCAGACATTTGAAAGATGCGTCGCCGGTGCGAGACCGTGCGATCAGCAAAAAGTTATTCAGAGTCACCAAGGTGTACGACGACGGGCGAACCCGACGCCGATTGGTTTTGATCTAATAAAAGCGCTCCTTCCGTCTCCGGTCGGAGCTCTGTTTGCATGTATTAGCTCTAGAATTACCACAGTTATCCAAGTAAATGTTGGTACGATCTAAGGAACCATAACTGATTTAATGAGCCTTTCGCGGTTTCACCTTAATTTGGCTTGTACTGAGACATGCATGGCTTAATCTTTGAGACAAGCATATGACTACTGGCAGGATCAACCAGGGAGCTGTCACCCGTCCGCGGCCACGTTCGGAAGACGCGCACCGATGGTAACGCGCCGACCTGGCGTAACGCAGATCGAGAGAACAGTCGCACCTCCGGCGAGCCGAGGGCGGAGCAGAATCGTCACGCCGCTGCGAGAGCGGCGGCGGTCTGTCTTCTCGCCCGGCCCGGAAGTATACTACTACATATTACAATATATAGCAAAAACTGACCGTGTCGAAATCAGTCGGCAGCGACGAGCGCGCGCCGACCACACATTTCACGCACAGTGGAGCAGGATGCGCCGACGTCGAAATAGGACGACGTTTACTTGACGACATGACCGCCCGCAGCAGTTCTAAAGAGAATAATTTATAACGCGGAATCTCGTCCGCGAACGGCTTCAACATTCCCAGAAACACCCTTCGCTAGATTGAAAGCGACATGGTACGCGGTCTGAGCGCGCGTTTCGGAAAACTGTCGTGCCGCGCTCTCACGCTCGGTACGAGGCGAGTCGTTGCATATTTGTGGACGACGTCCAGAGGACGCCTCCGAGATTTAAGTGCGCCCGCATAAGGTGTACAACGCTAACTGCGAAAGTCAGCGTCGTCCGCGGGCATGCTGTGGCAATCGCTAATGTTACGGTTACGAGCGCTTGGCGGCGATATGTGGGAACGCAACCTTTCGGTTAAACCGCACAGCGTCAATTAAAACTCTCGTCTCTAATGGCGAACGCCGGTTCTTCGCGAACGAAGCTTACCGAGGCGCTCTCTAGCCACCAGCAGATCAAAGTCAACAACGCGTGCGGCCCGGCAGGGAGCATCTTTATCGTTTACTAATACCAAGACTGTCGACTCGTCGCAACTAAACGGGATCGAGCGGAACCGGACGGCGTTAGCCGTCGCGGACTCACCTCTCCCTATATAAGCGCAACGGACCGAGTACGGGTTGCGAAACGCTAGTACGGGTCGCTCCCGGCTCGCTCGAACGGATACCGCCGACGCTCGCGCGGACTTATCGCACTTTTCGCCTTGGTCCCCGTCCGGGTCGAGTTCGAAATTTTGGAAATATTTTTTTTTTTGAAAATTTTTGCGCTCCCTGCTGAAATTTTTGGATTTTGGAAATTTTGTCTTTCGGGTGGCGCTGGATGTCGATCGAGCGCGCCGCCGTAGTCCAGCCGACCGCCCGCGCGCCGTCGCCGGCCGGGTAGCGCTCGGTACATTTCGCCCCGCTCGACGACGGGAGACTCGCGCTGTCGATCGAGCGCGCCGCCGGAGTCCAGCCGACCGCCCGCGCGCCGTCGCCGGCCGGGTAGCGCTCGGTACATTTCGCCCCGCTCGACGACGGGAGACTCGCGCTGTCGATCGAGCGCGCCGCCGGAGTCCAGCCGACCGCCCGCGCGCCGTCGCCGGCCGGGTAGCGCTCGGTAGATTTCGCCCCGCTCGACGACGGGAGACCCGCGCTGTCGATCGAGCGCGCCGCCGGAGTCCAGCCGACAGCCCGCGCGCCGTCGCCGGCCGGGTAGCGCTCGGTACATTTCGCCCCGCTCGACGACGGGAGACCCGCGCTGTCGATCGAGCGCGCCGCCGGAGTCCAGCCGACCGCGCTCGCGCCGTCAACGGCCCCATAAAAGATTTTCTTGAAATTTTCTTTTTCGCCTATAAGTCCCGGCCAGCGCTCTCTGCAAAATTTTAGAAATTTTTTTTTTTGAAAAATTTTTTTTTTGAAAATTTTTTTTTTCTTTCAAAAGTTCCGTCCAGCGCTCTCTGCTGAAATTTTTGGATTTTGGAAATTTTGTCTTTCGGGTGGCGCTGGATGTCGATCGAGCGCGCCGCCGTAGTCCAGCCGACCGCCCGCGCGCCGTCGCCGGCCGGGTAGCGCTCGGTACATTTCGCCCCGCTCGACGACGGGAGACTCGCGCTGTCGATCGAGCGCGCCGCCGGAGTCCAGCCGACCGCCCGCGCGCCGTCGCCGGCCGGGTAGCGCTCGGTAGATTTCGCCCCGCTCGACGACGGGAGACCCGCGCTGTCGATCGAACGCGCCGCCGGAGTCCAGCCGACAGCCCGCGCGCCGTCGCCGGCCGGGTAGCGCTCGGTACATTTCGCCCCGCTCGACGACGGGAGACCCGCGCTGTCGATCGAGCGCGCCGCCGGAGTCCAGCCGACCGCGCTCGCGCCGTCAACGGCCCCATAAAAGATTTTCTTGAAATTTTCTTTTTCGCCTATAAGTCCCGGCCAGCGCTCTCTGCAAAATTTCAGAAATTTTTTTTTTTGAAAAATTTTTTTTTTGAAAATTTTTTTTTCTTTCAAAAGTTCCGTCCAGCGCTCTCTGCTGAAATTTTTGAATTTTGGAAATTTTGTCTTTCGGGTGGCGCTGGATGTCGATCGAGCGCGCCGCCGTAGTCCAGCCGACCGCCCGCGCGCCGTCGCCGGCCGGGTAGCGCTCGGTACATTTCGCCCCGCTCGACGACGGGAGACTCGCGCTGTCGGTCGAGCGCGCCGCCGGAGTCCAGCCGACCGCCCGCGCGCCGTCGCCGGCCGGGTAGCGCTCGGTAGATTTCGCCCCGCTCGACGACGGGAGACCCGCGCTGTCGATCGAGCGCGCCGCCGGAGTCCAGCCGACAGCCCGCGCGCCGTCGCCGGCCGGGTAGCGCTCGGTACATTTCGCCCCGCTCGACGACGGGAGACCCGCGCTGTCGATCGAGCGCGCCGCCGGAGTCCAGCCGACCGCGCTCGCGCCGTCAACGGCCCCATAAAAGATTTTCTTGAAATTTTCTTTTTCGCCTATAAGTCCCGGCCAGCGCTCTCTGCAAAATTTTAGAAATTTTTTTTTTTGAAAAATTTTTTTTTTGAAAATTTTTTTTTTATTTCAAAAGTTCCGTCCAGCGCTCTCTGCTGAAATTTTTGGATTTTGGAAATTTTGTCTTTCGGGTGGCGCTGGATGTCGATCGAGCGCGCCGCCGTAGTCCAGCCGACCGCCCGCGCGCCGTCGCCGGCCGGGTAGCGCTCGGTACATTTCGCCCCGCTCGACGACGGGAGACTCGCGCTGTCGATCGAGCGCGCCGCCGGAGTCCAGCCGACCGCCCGCGCGCCGTCGCCGGCCGGGTAGCGCTCGGTACATTTCGCCCCGCTCGACGACGGGAGACCCGCGCTGTCGATCGAGCGCGCCGCCGGAGTCCAGCCGACCGCGCTCGCGCCGTCAACGGCCCCATAAAAGATTTTCTTGAAATTTTCTTTTTCGCCTATAAGTCCCGGCCAGCGCTCTCTGCAAAATTTCAGAAATTTTTTTTTTTGAAAAATTTTTTTTTTGAAAATTTTTTTTTCTTTCAAAAGTTCCGTCCAGCGCTCTCTGCTGAAATTTTTGAATTTTGGAAATTTTGTCTTTCGGGTGGCGCTGGATGTCGATCGAGCGCGCCGCCGTAGTCCAGCCGACCGCCCGCGCGCCGTCGCCGGCCGGGTAGCGCTCGGTACATTTCGCCCCGCTCGACGACGGGAGACTCGCGCTGTCGATCGAGCGCGCCGCCGGAGTCCAGCCGACCGCCCGCGCGCCGTCGCCGGCCGGGTAGCGCTCGGTAGATTTCGCCCCGCTCGACGACGGGAGACCCGCGCTGTCGATCGAGCGCGCCGCCGGAGTCCAGCCGACAGCCCGCGCGCCGTCGCCGGCCGGGTAGCGCTCGGTACATTTCGCCCCGCTCGACGACGGGAGACCCGCGCTGTCGATCGAGCGCGCCGCCGGAGTCCAGCCGACCGCGCTCGCGCCGTCAACGGCCCCATAAAAGATTTTCTTGAAATTTTCTTTTTCGCCTATAAGTCCCGGCCAGCGCTCTCTGCAAAATTTTAGAAATTTTTTTTTTTGAAAAATTTTTTTTTTGAAAATTTTTTTTTTCTTTCAAAAGTTCCGTCCAGCGCTCTCTGCTGAAATTTTTGGATTTTGGAAATTTTGTCTTTCGGGTGGCGCTGGATGTCGATCGAGCGCGCCGCCGTAGTCCAGCCGACCGCCCGCGCGCCGTCGCCGGCCGGGTAGCGCTCGGTACATTTCGCCCCGCTCGACGACGGGAGACTCGCGCTGTCGATCGAGCGCGCCGCCGGAGTCCAGCCGACCGCCCGCGCGCCGTCGCCGGCCGGGTAGCGCTCGGTAGATTTCGCCCCGCTCGACGACGGGAGACCCGCGCTGTCGATCGAACGCGCCGCCGGAGTCCAGCCGACAGCCCGCGCGCCGTCGCCGGCCGGGTAGCGCTCGGTACATTTCGCCCCGCTCGACGACGGGAGACCCGCGCTGTCGATCGAGCGCGCCGCCGGAGTCCAGCCGACCGCGCTCGCGCCGTCAACGGCCCCATAAAAGATTTTCTTGAAATTTTCTTTTTCGCCTATAAGTCCCGGCCAGCGCTCTCTGCAAAATTTCAGAAATTTTTTTTTTTGAAAAATTTTTTTTTTGAAAATTTTTTTTTCTTTCAAAAGTTCCGTCCAGCGCTCTCTGCTGAAATTTTTGAATTTTGGAAATTTTGTCTTTCGGGTGGCGCTGGATGTCGATCGAGCGCGCCGCC
>CAXIES010000177.1:65000-75000 GCA_964023965.1 Melinopterus prodromus
AACCCTCACGGGAAGTTTCCAAGGTAAACGGCCGGCGTGTTCTCCGTTTACCCGCGCTTGCTTGAATTTCTTCACGTTGACATTCAGAGCACTGGGCAGAAATCACATTGCGTCAACACCCGCAGGGGCCATCGCAATGCTTTGTTTTAATTAGACAGTCGGATTCCCCCAGTCCGTGCCAGTTCTGAGCTGATCGTTGAATGGCGGCCGAAGAGGACACCGGCCAGGAGCGAACCCCCGACCGGGCCTCGCAGCAAGGAAGTTCCGCGGGAGGCCAAGGCACGGGACCGAGCTCGGATCCGGTCGCCGAAACGACTTTTACCTCGCCCAGGCCCGGCACGTCAGCCGATACCCGCTTCCCGACCAAGCCCGACGCGCCCCGATCCTCAGAGCCAATCCTTATCCCGAAGTTACGGATCCAATTTGCCGACTTCCCTTACCTACATTATTCTATCGACTAGAGGCTGTTCACCTTGGAGACCTGCTGCGGATATGGGTACGAACCGGCGCGACACCTACCGTGGCCCTCTCCTGGATTTTCAAGGTCCGAGGGGAAGATCCGGACACCGCCGCAACTGCGGTGCTCTTCGCGCTCCAAACCATATCTCCCTGCTAGAGGATTCCATGGAACTCGAGCGCTTATGCAGAAAAGAAAACTCTTCCCGGATCTCCCGACGGCGTCTCCAGGTCATTTTGGGTTGCCCCGACGAACACTCTTTCGAGGGCCCGACTTAATTACGGTTCCGCTGCCGGGTTCCGGAATAGGAACCGGATTCCCTTTCGCCCGACGGGTGTGTGCCTCTTTATGCACGTACGGCGCCGGCATACTCGCGGCTGGAACCGCTAAGATCGGCGCGCGCGGCCAATAATGCCGCGGCCTCACTGCTCGTCATGACCGCTGCGCGTCGCGTGTCGACGTCGCGCGCGGGGAATCATCGTTCGCGTGATGGCGCGGTCGCGCTCGCGCTCCCGTCGCTCTGTGCGCGCGCGTCCGGCGGCGGATGATACCGGCGGACCGAGGAACCGAGCCGCTTGAAGCGGCGGTTCCGGTCCTCCTCCATCCTAACCTCCGGTGCGTGCGAGAGCGATCGAGAGTCCGCGTGCGCGTCTCCTGCGCCCAGGAACGAGACTCGACCCCCGCTGCGACGGTTCGACGACGACGACGACGACAGGGACGACGAAGGAGCCGCAGCTGGCGCGCGCGCTCGATCGAAGGTTCCGTCTTACGTCACGGACGCGTCCGCCGTACTACTACGCAAACGTAGATACACCAACATCAACATCGGCTTTCGCCTAGGGCTTAGGATCGACTGACTCGTGTGCAACGGCTGTTCACACGAAACCCTTCTCCACGTCAGTCCTCCAGGGCCTCGCTGGAGTATTTGCTACTACCACCAAGATCTGCACCGACGGCGGCTCCAGACGGGCTCACGCCCTGTCCTTCTGCGCACACCGCCGCGACCCTCCTACTCGTCAGGGCTTCATGACGCCGGTCCGCGAGGACCGCGTCTCACATGCCGCTGACGGCCGAGTATAAGCACGACGCTTCAGCGCCATCCATTTTCAGGGCTAGTAACTTCGGCAGGTGAGTTGTTACACACTCCTTGGCGGATTCCGACTTCCATGGCCACCGTCCTGCTGTCTTAAGTTACCAACGCCTTTCATGGTATCCCATAAGCGTCGATTTGGGCGCTTTAACTCGGCGTTTGGTTCATCCCACAGCGCCAGTTCTGCTTACCAAAAGTGGCCCACTTGGCACTCTGATCCGATATCTCGCGGCTTCACAGTTTAAGCAAGCCGGAGATCTCACCCATTTAAAGTTTGAGAATAGGTTGAGGTCGTTTCGACCCCAATGCCTCTAATCATTCGCTTTACCGAATGAGACTCGCACGCGGCGAGCGCCAGCTATCCTGAGGGAAACTTCGGAGGGAACCAGCTACTAGATGGTTCGATTAGTCTTTCGCCCCTATACCCAGTTCCGACGATCGATTTGCACGTCAGAATCGCTACGGACCTCCATCAGGGTTTCCCCTGACTTCGTCCTGACCAGGCATAGTTCACCATCTTTCGGGTCCCAGCGTGTACGCTCTGGGTGCGCCTCTTCTCGCGATGAGAACGAGACGCCCCGGGAGTGCGGGGCCGGTCCGTGAGCCGGCCCATCCTCCCTCGGTTCGCGCGAGGCGAACCTTCACTTTCATTGCGCCTTTAGGTTTAGTTTAGTCCCAATGACTCGCGCACATGCTAGACTCCTTGGTCCGTGTTTCAAGACGGGTCCTGAAAGTACCCAAAGCTATAGCGCCGTGGACTGGCGTGTGCAGGGTCTGTCCGAGGACAACGCCGCCAACAGCCGGGCGGGCCCGGATCCGGCGCTAGGTCCGGATGCCAGGTTTGCCGTCCGCGCTTGCGACGTGCCGGACGCGAACAAGTCGCGGCCCCGCGCCATAGTTTTACCGTCGGTCGGGCCGGCCGGGACACCGCGGGTCCGAACGCACCGAGGTGCGCGCGGGCTCCACCGCGGGCCTTAGGCCGACGCCCAACGGGTCACGACGTCCTACAGGAGGAGAAGTGCACGCGTTCGGAGTCCGACGGCCACGGGCGGCGCGCGCGGCGCGAACGCCACGCGTCGCAACGCCCGTTGCTCGCGAACTTTCCGAGAGACGCGTCTGAATCTCCCCTTTCGACCTTTCGGGTTTCTCAGGTTTACCCCTGAACGGTTTCACGTACTCTTGAACTCTCTCTTCAAAGTTCTTTTCAACTTTCCCTCACGGTACTTGTTCGCTATCGGTCTCGTGGTAATATTTAGCCTTAGATGGAGTTTACCACCCACTTAGGGCTGCACTCTCAAGCAACCCGACTCTGAGGAGAGACCCTCCCGCGGCATGCGGCGGCCAGCTACGGGCCTGGCACCCTCTCTGGGTAAGTGGCCCCGTTCAAGAAGGACTTGGGCGCGCCGCGCTACCTCGGGATAACGGATCCTCCCTAACACCACATTTCCCGGCGTCCGTCTCCGGACGCGGGATTCGGTGCTGGGCTCTTCCCTGTTCGCTCGCCGCTACTAAGGGAATCCTAGTTAGTTTCTTTTCCTCCGCTTAGTAATATGCTTAAATTCAGCGGGTAGTCTCACCTGCTCTGAGGTCGCGTTCATTGGTTTCTTTCGATAGCCGACAGGCCGCGTAGGCAACGGGATCCTTCGGGCTAAACGCGCGCGATCGGACGTCGGACGAATACCTCGCGCCGCCCCGGACGAATCTCGGTGGCGGGGGGATTCACACTCGGACACGTCGACCGGCGCGTCGCCCGGGCATCGTTTACCGGTACGCGGATGGCGGTCGGCTCGAATGATTATATCGTTCGATAGTTTAAAGCGACGCGTTAGCGCGCCGCCCCGACGTCGAGCGCGATGGCGCGCTCGCGGTATCGGGGGGCGGCTCGTGCGCGAGCGCTCAGATTCTTGCCTCGGCGGCCGTCCGCTTTTCGCGCTTGACCGACGCCCCGTACGTACGGCGCGCGTTCCGCTCACACGATTGGGAGCGTGTACTGCGCGCGCGCACCACATGGGGGGGCCTTCGCGTTATCGGCGGTACGCCGACCCGGCAGTCGTGGAAATTGAAACGACCCTCAGCCAGGAGTGGTCCAGGAACAGTATCCGAGGACCGCAATGTGCGTTCGAAATGTCGATGTTCAAGTGTCCTGCAGTTCACAAGTTGACGCGCAATTAGCTGCGTTCTTCATCGACCCACGAGCCAAGTGATCCACCGTTCAGGGTAATCTTTCATACAGTTAACCAGCGACTCTCTGTCCGCGGTACTGCGTTTAATCGGTTTTACACTTACGCAAAGTTTTGCACGCTTACACGTTGCTAGAACGAGAGGTGTTTGACTTCGCAGAGCGGACGTAAAGTCCGAGACGCGTTCGTCCTGCGCGGCTCCCGTACTCAGATCGCTCCCCCCTTTCGAGGGGCGCGCGGTACGCGGGGACGAACGTTCCGTTAGTCAGGCGAATATCCTTCGACCACCTTCGGGCGGTGCGAGCACCTTTGCGCGCAGTCTTCGTCTTTATTAATCTGCGACGCGGACCGACGTCGGTCGTACACGACATGACCGACCGGACCATCCGCCGCGCTCCGCCGGCGTGCCACTGCACCTCCGACAAGGGAGGCCGGGGCCGGATTCGGGGCGCTGGGGTCCGGCGGCCGCTATACGACCGCGACGACGGCGCGACGCACTCGTCTTTATCAATCTACGCTGCGGGCCGACGTCGGTCGTACACGACATGACCGACCGGACCGTCCGCCGCGCTCCGCCGGCGTGCCACTGAACCTCCGACAAGGGAGGCCGGGGCCGGATTCGGGGCGCTGGGGTCCGGCGGCCGCTATACGACCGCGACGACGGCGCGACGCACTCGTCTTCATTAATTTACGCTGCGGACCGACGTCGGTCGTACACGACATGACCGACCGGACCGTCCGCCGCGCTCCGCCGGCGTTCCTCTGCACCTCCGACAAGGGAGGCCGGGGCCGGTTTCGGGGCGCTGGGGTCCGGCGGCCGCTATACGACCGCGACGACGGCGCGACGCACGACGACAAGACTGGGACGCGCGCATTAGCTCGCTGTGCCCTGACCGTCGGGGCCGGCGGGAGCGTCGCATTCACCCGTGGTTGTGACACTTAAAAACTCAAACTCCGAGGCGCGGAGCGCCGAGCCGGCTGCGCGGTGGCTGCCGGCGGCGCTTTTACGTACGCAGTATCTCTCGGCCTGAGCGGCACGGGGGGCGCTCTCGTCATCGGACCTCTCGACTAGGTACCTGACTTCCGGCGTGCCGACCCTCGCGGGTCGGCCGACGCCTCGGACTTCGTTAGTCCTTAACAGTTCGAATCAGTTCGACCGGCGCTCGTACGGCCGACGCGACCGCCGTCGTAGACGTGGTCGGCCGAGGGCGCCATTAATATTCATTCATTATTAATATCGATCCGTGCATCGTATTAATTAATTGTACGTAATGTTTTATAAACATTCGTTAATGATCCTTCCGCAGGTTCACCTACGGAAACCTTGTTACGACTTTTACTTCCTCTAAATGATCAAGTTTGGTCATCTTCCCAGCATCATCGGCGACGTCGAAACGCCACCGCGCACCGGTCCGAAGACCTCACTAAATCATTCAATCGGTAGTAGCGACGGGCGGTGTGTACAAAGGGCAGGGACGTAATCAACGCGAGCTTATGACTCGCGCTTACTGGGAATTCCTCGTTCATGGGGAACAATTGCAAGCCCCAATCCCTAGCACGAAGGAGGTTCAGCGGGTTACCCGGGCCGTTCGGCCAGGGAAGACACGCTGATTCCTTCAGTGTAGCGCGCGTGCGGCCCAGAACATCTAAGGGCATTACAGACCTGTTATTGCTCAATCTCGTGCGGCTAGAAGCCGCCTGTCCCTCTAAGAAGAATTAATTGTACGCCGACAGTAAAAATCGCGCACGACCGCGACGCGAGCGCCGGGTCGGCGGACCTTTGAGATGTCGAAAATACGCCTAGTTAGCAGGCTAGAGTCTCGTTCGTTATCGGAATTAACCAGACAAATCGCTCCACCAACTAAGAACGGCCATGCACCACCACCCACCGAATCAAGAAAGAGCTCTCAATCTGTCAATCCTTCCGGTGTCCGGGCCTGGTGAGGTTTCCCGTGTTGAGTCAAATTAAGCCGCAGGCTCCACTCCTGGTGGTGCCCTTCCGTCAATTCCTTTAAGTTTCAGCTTTGCAACCATACTTCCCCCGGAACCCAAAAGCTTTGGTTTCCCGGAAGCTGCCCGCCGAGTCATCGGAGGAACGTCGGCGGATCGCTAGCTGGCATCGTTTATGGTTAGAACTAGGGCGGTATCTGATCGCCTTCGAACCTCTAACTTTCGTTCTTGATCAATGAAAGCGTTTTTGGCAAATGCTTTCGCTTCTGTCCGTCTTGCGACGATCCAAGAATTTCACCTCTAACGTCGCAATACGAATGCCCCCATCCGTTCCTATTAATCATTACCTCGGGGTTCCGAAAACCAACAAAATAGAACCGAGGTCCTATTCCATTATTCCATGCACACAGTATTCAGGCGAAATTTTAGCCTGCTTTAAGCACTCTAATTTGTTCAAAGTAAACGTGCCGGCCCACCTCGACACTCAATGAAGAGCACCGCGGTGGGATTGAGATTGGGCCGCCCCGAGAGGCTAAGCCCACCGGCAGGACGTCCCGCGGACACGCCAGTTAACACCGCGAGCGATGAACCGGCGGCGCGGGACACAAATTCGACTACGAGCTTTTTAACCGCAACAACTTTAATATACGCTATTGGAGCTGGAATTACCGCGGCTGCTGGCACCAGACTTGCCCTCCAATTGATCCTCGTTAAAGGGTTTAGAGTGTACTCATTCCGATTACGGGGCCTCGGATGAGTCCCGTATCGTTATTTTTCGTCACTACCTCCCCGTGCCGGGAGTGGGTAATTTGCGCGCCTGCTGCCTTCCTTGGATGTGGTAGCCGTTTCTCAGGCTCCCTCTCCGGAATCGAACCCTGATTCCCCGTTACCCGTTACAACCATGGTAGGCGCAGAACCTACCATCGACAGTTGATAAGGCAGACATTTGAAAGATGCGTCGCCGGTGCGAGACCGTGCGATCAGCAAAAAGTTATTCAGAGTCACCAAGGTGTACGACGACGGGCGAACCCGACGCCGATTGGTTTTGATCTAATAAAAGCGCTCCTTCCGTCTCCGGTCGGAGCTCTGTTTGCATGTATTAGCTCTAGAATTACCACAGTTATCCAAGTAAATGTGGGTACGATCTAAGGAACCATAACTGATTTAATGAGCCTTTCGCGGTTTCACCTTAATTTGGCTTGTACTGAGACATGCATGGCTTAATCTTTGAGACAAGCATATGACTACTGGCAGGATCAACCAGGGAGCTGTCACCCGTCCGCGGCCACGTTCGGAAGACGCGCACCGATGGTAACGCGCCGACCTGGCGTAACGCAGATCGAGAGAACAGTCGCACCTCCGGCGAGCCGAGGGCGGAGCAGAATCGTCACGCCGCTGCGAGAGCGGCGGCGGTCTGTCTTCTCGCCCGGCCCGGAAGTATACTACTACATATTACAATATATAGCAAAAACTGACCGTGTCGAAATCAGTCGGCAGCGACGAGCGCGCGCCGACCACACATTTCACGCACAGTGGAGCAGGATGCGCCGACGTCGAAATAGGACGACGTTTACTTGACGACATGACCGCCCGCAGCAGTTCTAAAGAGAATAATTTATAACGCGGAATCTCGTCCGCGAACGGCTTCAACATTCCCAGAAACACCCTTCGCTAGATTGAAAGCGACATGGTACGCGGTCTGAGCGCGCGTTTCGGAAAACTGTCGTGCCGCGCTCTCACGCTCGGTACGAGGCGAGTCGTTGCATATTTGTGGACGACGTCCAGAGGACGCCTCCGAGATTTAAGTGCGCCCGCATAAGGTGTACAACGCTAACTGCGAAAGTCAGCGTCGTCCGCGGGCATGCTGTGGCAATCGCTAATGTTACGGTTACGAGCGCTTGGCGGCGATATGTGGGAACGCAACCTTTCGGTTAAACCGCACAGCGTCAATTAAAACTCTCGTCTCTAATGGCGAACGCCGGTTCTTCGCGAACGAAGCTTACCGAGGCGCTCTCTAGCCACCAGCAGATCAAAGTCAACAACGCGTGCGGCCCGGCAGGGAGCATCTTTATCGTTTACTAATACCAAGACTGTCGACTCGTCGCAACTAAACGGGATCGAGCGGAACCGGACGGCGTTAGCCGTCGCGGACTCACCTCTCCCTATATAAGCGCAACGGACCGAGTACGGGTTGCGAAACGCTAGTACGGGTCGCTCCCGGCTCGCTCGAACGGATACCGCCGACGCTCGCGCGGACTTATCGCACTTTTCGCCTTGGTCCCCGTCCGGGTCGAGTTCGAAATTTTGGAAATATTTTTTTTTTTGAAAATTTTTTTTTTTTTTGGAAATTTTTTTTTTCTTTCAAATGTTCTCTCCGGCGCTCTCTGCTAAATTTTTGGATTTTTTTTTTTGAAAATTTTTTTTTCTTTCAAAAGTTCCGTCCAGCGCTCCCTGCTGAAATTTTTGGATTTTGGAAATTTTGTCTTTCGGGTGGCGCTGGATGTCGATCGAGCGCGCCGCCGTAGTCCAGCCGACCGCCCGCGCGCCGTCGCCGGCCGGGTAGCGCTCGGTACATTTCGCCCCGCTCGACGACGGGAGACTCGCGCTGTCGATCGAGCGCGCCGCCGGAGTCCAGCCGACCGCCCGCGCGCCGTCGCCGGCCGGGTAGCGCTCGGTACATTTCGCCCCGCTCGACGACGGGAGACTCGCGCTGTCGATCGAGCGCGCCGCCGGAGTCCAGCCGACCGCCCGCGCGCCGTCGCCGGCCGGGTAGCGCTCGGTAGATTTCGCCCCGCTCGACGACGGGAGACCCGCGCTGTCGATCGAGCGCGCCGCCGGAGTCCAGCCGACAGCCCGCGCGCCGTCGCCGGCCGGGTAGCGCTCGGTACATTTCGCCCCGCTCGACGACGGGAGACCCGCGCTGTCGATCGAGCGCGCCGCCGGAGTCCAGCCGACCGCGCTCGCGCCGTCAACGGCCCCATAAAAGATTTTCTTGAAATTTTCTTTTTCGCCTATAAGTCCCGGCCAGCGCTCTCTGCAAAATTTTAGAAATTTTTTTTTTTGAAAAATTTTTTTTTTGAAAATTTTTTTTTTCTTTCAAAAGTTCCGTCCAGCGCTCTCTGCTGAAATTTTTGGATTTTGGAAATTTTGTCTTTCGGGTGGCGCTGGATGTCGATCGAGCGCGCCGCCGTAGTCCAGCCGACCGCCCGCGCGCCGTCGCCGGCCGGGTAGCGCTCGGTACATTTCGCCCCGCTCGACGACGGGAGACTCGCGCTGTCGATCGAGCGCGCCGCCGGAGTCCAGCCGACCGCCCGCGCGCCGTCGCCGGCCGGGTAGCGCTCGGTAGATTTCGCCCCGCTCGACGACGGGAGACCCGCGCTGTCGATCGAACGCGCCGCCGGAGTCCAGCCGACAGCCCGCGCGCCGTCGCCGGCCGGGTAGCGCTCGGTACATTTCGCCCCGCTCGACGACGGGAGACCCGCGCTGTCGATCGAGCGCGCCGCCGGAGTCCAGCCGACCGCGCTCGCGCCGTCAACGGCCCCATAAAAGATTTTCTTGAAATTTTCTTTTTCGCCTATAAGTCCCGGCCAGCGCTCTCTGCAAAATTTCAGAAATTTTTTTTTTTGAAAAATTTTTTTTTTGAAAATTTTTTTTTCTTTCAAAAGTTCCGTCCAGCGCTCTCTGCTGAAATTTTTGAATTTTGGAAATTTTGTCTTTCGGGTGGCGCTGGATGTCGATCGAGCGCGCCGCCGTAGTCCAGCCGACCGCCCGCGCGCCGTCGCCGGCCGGGTAGCGCTCGGTACATTTCGCCCCGCTCGACGACGGGAGACTCGCGCTGTCGATCGAGCGCGCCGCCGGAGTCCAGCCGACCGCCCGCGCGCCGTCGCCGGCCGGGTAGCGCTCGGTAGATTTCGCCCCGCTCGACGACGGGAGACCCGCGCTGTCGATCGAGCGCGCCGCCGGAGTCCAGCCGACAGCCCGCGCGCCGTCGCCGGCCGGGTAGCGCTCGGTACATTTCGCCCCGCTCGACGACGGGAGACCCGCGCTGTCGATCGAGCGCGCCGCCGGAGTCCAGCCGACCGCGCTCGCGCCGTCAACGGCCCCATAAAAGATTTTCTTGAAATTTTCTTTTTCGCCTATAAGTCCCGGCCAGCGCTCTCTGCAAAATTTTAGAAATTTTTTTTTTTGAAAAATTTTTTTTTTGAAAATTTTTTTTTTCTTTCAAAAGTTCCGTCCAGCGCTCTCTGCTGAAATTTTTGGATTTTGGAAATTTTGTCTTTCGGGTGGCGCTGGATGTCGATCGAGCGCGCCGCCGTAGTCCAG
>CAXIES010000177.1:80000-90000 GCA_964023965.1 Melinopterus prodromus
ACGGCGGCTCCAGACGGGCTCACGCCCTGTCCTTCTGCGCACACCGCCGCGACCCTCCTACTCGTCAGGGCTTCATGACGCCGGTCCGCGAGGACCGCGTCTCACATGCCGCTGACGGCCGAGTATAAGCACGACGCTTCAGCGCCATCCATTTTCAGGGCTAGTAACTTCGGCAGGTGAGTTGTTACACACTCCTTGGCGGATTCCGACTTCCATGGCCACCGTCCTGCTGTCTTAAGTTACCAACGCCTTTCATGGTATCCCATAAGCGTCGATTTGGGCGCTTTAACTCGGCGTTTGGTTCATCCCACAGCGCCAGTTCTGCTTACCAAAAGTGGCCCACTTGGCACTCTGATCCGATATCTCGCGGCTTCACAGTTTAAGCAAGCCGGAGATCTCACCCATTTAAAGTTTGAGAATAGGTTGAGGTCGTTTCGACCCCAATGCCTCTAATCATTCGCTTTACCGAATGAGACTCGCACGCGGCGAGCGCCAGCTATCCTGAGGGAAACTTCGGAGGGAACCAGCTACTAGATGGTTCGATTAGTCTTTCGCCCCTATACCCAGTTCCGACGATCGATTTGCACGTCAGAATCGCTACGGACCTCCATCAGGGTTTCCCCTGACTTCGTCCTGACCAGGCATAGTTCACCATCTTTCGGGTCCCAGCGTGTACGCTCTGGGTGCGCCTCTTCTCGCGATGAGAACGAGACGCCCCGGGAGTGCGGGGCCGGTCCGTGAGCCGGCCCATCCTCCCTCGGTTCGCGCGAGGCGAACCTTCACTTTCATTGCGCCTTTAGGTTTAGTTTAGTCCCAATGACTCGCGCACATGCTAGACTCCTTGGTCCGTGTTTCAAGACGGGTCCTGAAAGTACCCAAAGCTATAGCGCCGTGGACTGGCGTGTGCAGGGTCTGTCCGAGGACAACGCCGCCAACAGCCGGGCGGGCCCGGATCCGGCGCTAGGTCCGGATGCCAGGTTTGCCGTCCGCGCTTGCGACGTGCCGGACGCGAACAAGTCGCGGCCCCGCGCCATAGTTTTACCGTCGGTCGGGCCGGCCGGGACACCGCGGGTCCGAACGCACCGAGGTGCGCGCGGGCTCCACCGCGGGCCTTAGGCCGACGCCCAACGGGTCACGACGTCCTACAGGAGGAGAAGTGCACGCGTTCGGAGTCCGACGGCCACGGGCGGCGCGCGCGGCGCGAACGCCACGCGTCGCAACGCCCGTTGCTCGCGAACTTTCCGAGAGACGCGTCTGAATCTCCCCTTTCGACCTTTCGGGTTTCTCAGGTTTACCCCTGAACGGTTTCACGTACTCTTGAACTCTCTCTTCAAAGTTCTTTTCAACTTTCCCTCACGGTACTTGTTCGCTATCGGTCTCGTGGTAATATTTAGCCTTAGATGGAGTTTACCACCCACTTAGGGCTGCACTCTCAAGCAACCCGACTCTGAGGAGAGACCCTCCCGCGGCATGCGGCGGCCAGCTACGGGCCTGGCACCCTCTCTGGGTAAGTGGCCCCGTTCAAGAAGGACTTGGGCGCGCCGCGCTACCTCGGGATAACGGATCCTCCCTAACACCACATTTCCCGGCGTCCGTCTCCGGACGCGGGATTCGGTGCTGGGCTCTTCCCTGTTCGCTCGCCGCTACTAAGGGAATCCTAGTTAGTTTCTTTTCCTCCGCTTAGTAATATGCTTAAATTCAGCGGGTAGTCTCACCTGCTCTGAGGTCGCGTTCATTGGTTTCTTTCGATAGCCGACAGGCCGCGTAGGCAACGGGATCCTTCGGGCTAAACGCGCGCGATCGGACGTCGGACGAATACCTCGCGCCGCCCCGGACGAATCTCGGTGGCGGGGGGATTCACACTCGGACACGTCGACCGGCGCGTCGCCCGGGCATCGTTTACCGGTACGCGGATGGCGGTCGGCTCGAATGATTATATCGTTCGATAGTTTAAAGCGACGCGTTAGCGCGCCGCCCCGACGTCGAGCGCGATGGCGCGCTCGCGGTATCGGGGGGCGGCTCGTGCGCGAGCGCTCAGATTCTTGCCTCGGCGGCCGTCCGCTTTTCGCGCTTGACCGACGCCCCGTACGTACGGCGCGCGTTCCGCTCACACGATTGGGAGCGTGTACTGCGCGCGCGCACCACATGGGGGGGCCTTCGCGTTATCGGCGGTACGCCGACCCGGCAGTCGTGGAAATTGAAACGACCCTCAGCCAGGAGTGGTCCAGGAACAGTATCCGAGGACCGCAATGTGCGTTCGAAATGTCGATGTTCAAGTGTCCTGCAGTTCACAAGTTGACGCGCAATTAGCTGCGTTCTTCATCGACCCACGAGCCAAGTGATCCACCGTTCAGGGTAATCTTTCATACAGTTAACCAGCGACTCTCTGTCCGCGGTACTGCGTTTAATCGGTTTTACACTTACGCAAAGTTTTGCACGCTTACACGTTGCTAGAACGAGAGGTGTTTGACTTCGCAGAGCGGACGTAAAGTCCGAGACGCGTTCGTCCTGCGCGGCTCCCGTACTCAGATCGCTCCCCCCTTTCGAGGGGCGCGCGGTACGCGGGGACGAACGTTCCGTTAGTCAGGCGAATATCCTTCGACCACCTTCGGGCGGTGCGAGCACCTTTGCGCGCAGTCTTCGTCTTTATTAATCTGCGACGCGGACCGACGTCGGTCGTACACGACATGACCGACCGGACCATCCGCCGCGCTCCGCCGGCGTGCCACTGCACCTCCGACAAGGGAGGCCGGGGCCGGATTCGGGGCGCTGGGGTCCGGCGGCCGCTATACGACCGCGACGACGGCGCGACGCACTCGTCTTTATCAATCTACGCTGCGGGCCGACGTCGGTCGTACACGACATGACCGACCGGACCGTCCGCCGCGCTCCGCCGGCGTGCCACTGAACCTCCGACAAGGGAGGCCGGGGCCGGATTCGGGGCGCTGGGGTCCGGCGGCCGCTATACGACCGCGACGACGGCGCGACGCACTCGTCTTCATTAATTTA
This sequence comes from Melinopterus prodromus, assembly GCA_964023965.1. NCBI lineage: Eukaryota > Metazoa > Arthropoda > Insecta > Coleoptera > Scarabaeidae > Melinopterus > Melinopterus prodromus. Next base: position 83,010 of record CAXIES010000177.1, read on the forward strand.
CGCTGCGGACCGACGTCGGTCGTACACGACATGACCGACCGGACCGTCCGCCGCGCTCCGCCGGCGTTCCTCTGCACCTCCGACAAGGGAGGCCGGGGCCGGTTTCGGGGCGCTGGGGTCCGGCGGCCGCTATACGACCGCGACGACGGCGCGACGCACGACGACAAGACTGGGACGCGCGCATTAGCTCGCTGTGCCCTGACCGTCGGGGCCGGCGGGAGCGTCGCATTCACCCGTGGTTGTGACACTTAAAAACTCAAACTCCGAGGCGCGGAGCGCCGAGCCGGCTGCGCGGTGGCTGCCGGCGGCGCTTTTACGTACGCAGTATCTCTCGGCCTGAGCGGCACGGGGGGCGCTCTCGTCATCGGACCTCTCGACTAGGTACCTGACTTCCGGCGTGCCGACCCTCGCGGGTCGGCCGACGCCTCGGACTTCGTTAGTCCTTAACAGTTCGAATCAGTTCGACCGGCGCTCGTACGGCCGACGCGACCGCCGTCGTAGACGTGGTCGGCCGAGGGCGCCATTAATATTCATTCATTATTAATATCGATCCGTGCATCGTATTAATTAATTGTACGTAATGTTTTATAAACATTCGTTAATGATCCTTCCGCAGGTTCACCTACGGAAACCTTGTTACGACTTTTACTTCCTCTAAATGATCAAGTTTGGTCATCTTCCCAGCATCATCGGCGACGTCGAAACGCCACCGCGCACCGGTCCGAAGACCTCACTAAATCATTCAATCGGTAGTAGCGACGGGCGGTGTGTACAAAGGGCAGGGACGTAATCAACGCGAGCTTATGACTCGCGCTTACTGGGAATTCCTCGTTCATGGGGAACAATTGCAAGCCCCAATCCCTAGCACGAAGGAGGTTCAGCGGGTTACCCGGGCCGTTCGGCCAGGGAAGACACGCTGATTCCTTCAGTGTAGCGCGCGTGCGGCCCAGAACATCTAAGGGCATTACAGACCTGTTATTGCTCAATCTCGTGCGGCTAGAAGCCGCCTGTCCCTCTAAGAAGAATTAATTGTACGCCGACAGTAAAAATCGCGCACGACCGCGACGCGAGCGCCGGGTCGGCGGACCTTTGAGATGTCGAAAATACGCCTAGTTAGCAGGCTAGAGTCTCGTTCGTTATCGGAATTAACCAGACAAATCGCTCCACCAACTAAGAACGGCCATGCACCACCACCCACCGAATCAAGAAAGAGCTCTCAATCTGTCAATCCTTCCGGTGTCCGGGCCTGGTGAGGTTTCCCGTGTTGAGTCAAATTAAGCCGCAGGCTCCACTCCTGGTGGTGCCCTTCCGTCAATTCCTTTAAGTTTCAGCTTTGCAACCATACTTCCCCCGGAACCCAAAAGCTTTGGTTTCCCGGAAGCTGCCCGCCGAGTCATCGGAGGAACGTCGGCGGATCGCTAGCTGGCATCGTTTATGGTTAGAACTAGGGCGGTATCTGATCGCCTTCGAACCTCTAACTTTCGTTCTTGATCAATGAAAGCGTTTTTGGCAAATGCTTTCGCTTCTGTCCGTCTTGCGACGATCCAAGAATTTCACCTCTAACGTCGCAATACGAATGCCCCCATCCGTTCCTATTAATCATTACCTCGGGGTTCCGAAAACCAACAAAATAGAACCGAGGTCCTATTCCATTATTCCATGCACACAGTATTCAGGCGAAATTTTAGCCTGCTTTAAGCACTCTAATTTGTTCAAAGTAAACGTGCCGGCCCACCTCGACACTCAATGAAGAGCACCGCGGTGGGATTGAGATTGGGCCGCCCCGAGAGGCTAAGCCCACCGGCAGGACGTCCCGCGGACACGCCAGTTAACACCGCGAGCGATGAACCGGCGGCGCGGGACACAAATTCGACTACGAGCTTTTTAACCGCAACAACTTTAATATACGCTATTGGAGCTGGAATTACCGCGGCTGCTGGCACCAGACTTGCCCTCCAATTGATCCTCGTTAAAGGGTTTAGAGTGTACTCATTCCGATTACGGGGCCTCGGATGAGTCCCGTATCGTTATTTTTCGTCACTACCTCCCCGTGCCGGGAGTGGGTAATTTGCGCGCCTGCTGCCTTCCTTGGATGTGGTAGCCGTTTCTCAGGCTCCCTCTCCGGAATCGAACCCTGATTCCCCGTTACCCGTTACAACCATGGTAGGCGCAGAACCTACCATCGACAGTTGATAAGGCAGACATTTGAAAGATGCGTCGCCGGTGCGAGACCGTGCGATCAGCAAAAAGTTATTCAGAGTCACCAAGGTGTACGACGACGGGCGAACCCGACGCCGATTGGTTTTGATCTAATAAAAGCGCTCCTTCCGTCTCCGGTCGGAGCTCTGTTTGCATGTATTAGCTCTAGAATTACCACAGTTATCCAAGTAAATGTGGGTACGATCTAAGGAACCATAACTGATTTAATGAGCCTTTCGCGGTTTCACCTTAATTTGGCTTGTACTGAGACATGCATGGCTTAATCTTTGAGACAAGCATATGACTACTGGCAGGATCAACCAGGGAGCTGTCACCCGTCCGCGGCCACGTTCGGAAGACGCGCACCGATGGTAACGCGCCGACCTGGCGTAACGCAGATCGAGAGAACAGTCGCACCTCCGGCGAGCCGAGGGCGGAGCAGAATCGTCACGCCGCTGCGAGAGCGGCGGCGGTCTGTCTTCTCGCCCGGCCCGGAAGTATACTACTACATATTACAATATATAGCAAAAACTGACCGTGTCGAAATCAGTCGGCAGCGACGAGCGCGCGCCGACCACACATTTCACGCACAGTGGAGCAGGATGCGCCGACGTCGAAATAGGACGACGTTTACTTGACGACATGACCGCCCGCAGCAGTTCTAAAGAGAATAATTTATAACGCGGAATCTCGTCCGCGAACGGCTTCAACATTCCCAGAAACACCCTTCGCTAGATTGAAAGCGACATGGTACGCGGTCTGAGCGCGCGTTTCGGAAAACTGTCGTGCCGCGCTCTCACGCTCGGTACGAGGCGAGTCGTTGCATATTTGTGGACGACGTCCAGAGGACGCCTCCGAGATTTAAGTGCGCCCGCATAAGGTGTACAACGCTAACTGCGAAAGTCAGCGTCGTCCGCGGGCATGCTGTGGCAATCGCTAATGTTACGGTTACGAGCGCTTGGCGGCGATATGTGGGAACGCAACCTTTCGGTTAAACCGCACAGCGTCAATTAAAACTCTCGTCTCTAATGGCGAACGCCGGTTCTTCGCGAACGAAGCTTACCGAGGCGCTCTCTAGCCACCAGCAGATCAAAGTCAACAACGCGTGCGGCCCGGCAGGGAGCATCTTTATCGTTTACTAATACCAAGACTGTCGACTCGTCGCAACTAAACGGGATCGAGCGGAACCGGACGGCGTTAGCCGTCGCGGACTCACCTCTCCCTATATAAGCGCAACGGACCGAGTACGGGTTGCGAAACGCTAGTACGGGTCGCTCCCGGCTCGCTCGAACGGATACCGCCGACGCTCGCGCGGACTTATCGCACTTTTCGCCTTGGTCCCCGTCCGGGTCGAGTTCGAAATTTTGGAAATATTTTTTTTTTTGAAAATTTTTTTTTTTTTTGGAAATTTTTTTTTTCTTTCAAATGTTCTCTCCGGCGCTCTCTGCTAAATTTTTGGATTTTTTTTTTTGAAAATTTTTTTTTCTTTCAAAAGTTCCGTCCAGCGCTCCCTGCTGAAATTTTTGGATTTTGGAAATTTTGTCTTTCGGGTGGCGCTGGATGTCGATCGAGCGCGCCGCCGTAGTCCAGCCGACCGCCCGCGCGCCGTCGCCGGCCGGGTAGCGCTCGGTACATTTCGCCCCGCTCGACGACGGGAGACTCGCGCTGTCGATCGAGCGCGCCGCCGGAGTCCAGCCGACCGCCCGCGCGCCGTCGCCGGCCGGGTAGCGCTCGGTACATTTCGCCCCGCTCGACGACGGGAGACTCGCGCTGTCGATCGAGCGCGCCGCCGGAGTCCAGCCGACCGCCCGCGCGCCGTCGCCGGCCGGGTAGCGCTCGGTAGATTTCGCCCCGCTCGACGACGGGAGACCCGCGCTGTCGATCGAGCGCGCCGCCGGAGTCCAGCCGACAGCCCGCGCGCCGTCGCCGGCCGGGTAGCGCTCGGTACATTTCGCCCCGCTCGACGACGGGAGACCCGCGCTGTCGATCGAGCGCGCCGCCGGAGTCCAGCCGACCGCGCTCGCGCCGTCAACGGCCCCATAAAAGATTTTCTTGAAATTTTCTTTTTCGCCTATAAGTCCCGGCCAGCGCTCTCTGCAAAATTTTAGAAATTTTTTTTTTTGAAAAATTTTTTTTTTGAAAATTTTTTTTTTCTTTCAAAAGTTCCGTCCAGCGCTCTCTGCTGAAATTTTTGGATTTTGGAAATTTTGTCTTTCGGGTGGCGCTGGATGTCGATCGAGCGCGCCGCCGTAGTCCAGCCGACCGCCCGCGCGCCGTCGCCGGCCGGGTAGCGCTCGGTACATTTCGCCCCGCTCGACGACGGGAGACTCGCGCTGTCGATCGAGCGCGCCGCCGGAGTCCAGCCGACCGCCCGCGCGCCGTCGCCGGCCGGGTAGCGCTCGGTAGATTTCGCCCCGCTCGACGACGGGAGACCCGCGCTGTCGATCGAACGCGCCGCCGGAGTCCAGCCGACAGCCCGCGCGCCGTCGCCGGCCGGGTAGCGCTCGGTACATTTCGCCCCGCTCGACGACGGGAGACCCGCGCTGTCGATCGAGCGCGCCGCCGGAGTCCAGCCGACCGCGCTCGCGCCGTCAACGGCCCCATAAAAGATTTTCTTGAAATTTTCTTTTTCGCCTATAAGTCCCGGCCAGCGCTCTCTGCAAAATTTCAGAAATTTTTTTTTTTGAAAAATTTTTTTTTTGAAAATTTTTTTTTCTTTCAAAAGTTCCGTCCAGCGCTCTCTGCTGAAATTTTTGAATTTTGGAAATTTTGTCTTTCGGGTGGCGCTGGATGTCGATCGAGCGCGCCGCCGTAGTCCAGCCGACCGCCCGCGCGCCGTCGCCGGCCGGGTAGCGCTCGGTACATTTCGCCCCGCTCGACGACGGGAGACTCGCGCTGTCGATCGAGCGCGCCGCCGGAGTCCAGCCGACCGCCCGCGCGCCGTCGCCGGCCGGGTAGCGCTCGGTAGATTTCGCCCCGCTCGACGACGGGAGACCCGCGCTGTCGATCGAGCGCGCCGCCGGAGTCCAGCCGACAGCCCGCGCGCCGTCGCCGGCCGGGTAGCGCTCGGTACATTTCGCCCCGCTCGACGACGGGAGACCCGCGCAGTCGATCGAGCGCGCCGCCGGAGTCCAGCCGACCGCGCTCGCGCCGTCAACGGCCCCATAAAAGATTTTCTTGAAATTTTCTTTTTCGCCTATAAGTCCCGGCCAGCGCTCTCTGCAAAATTTTAGAAATTTTTTTTTTTGAAAAATTTTTTTTTTGAAAAATTTTTTTTTCTTTCAAAAGTTCCGTCCAGCGCTCTCTGCTGAAATTTTTGGATTTTGGAAATTTTGTCTTTCGGGTGGCGCTGGATGTCGATCGAGCGCGCCGCCGTAGTCCAGCCGACCGCCCGCGCGCCGTCGCCGGCCGGGTAGCGCTCGGTACATTTCGCCCCGCTCGACGACGGGAGACTCGCGCTGTCGATCGAGCGCGCCGCCGGAGTCCAGCCGACCGCCCGCGCGCCGTCGCCGGCCGGGTAGCGCTCGGTACATTTCGCCCCGCTCGACGACGGGAGACCCGCGCTGTCGATCGAGCGCGCCGCCGGAGTCCAGCCGACCGCGCTCGCGCCGTCAACGGCCCCATAAAAGATTTTCTTGAAATTTTCTTTTTCGCCTATAAGTCCCGGCCAGCGCTCTCTGCAAAATTTTAGAAATTTTTTTTTTTGAAAAATTTTTTTTTTGAAAATTTTTTTTTCTTTCAAAAGTTCCGTCCAGCGCTCTCTGCTGAAATTTTTGGATTTTGGAAATTTTGTCTTTCGGGTGGCGCTGGATGTCGATCGAGCGCGCCGCCGTAGTCCAGCCGACCGCCCGCGCGCCGTCGCCGGCCGGGTAGCGCTCGGTACATTTCGCCCCGCTCGACGACGGGAGACTCGCGCTGTCGATCGAGCGCGCCGCCGGAGTCCAGCCGACCGCCCGCGCGCCGTCGCCGGCCGGGTAGCGCTCGGTAGATTTCGCCCCGCTCGACGACGGGAGACCCGCGCTGTCGATCGAGCGCGCCGCCGGAGTCCAGCCGACAGCCCGCGCGCCGTCGCCGGCCGGGTAGCGCTCGGTACATTTCGCCCCGCTCGACGACGGGAGACCCGCGCTGTCGATCGAGCGCGCCGCCGGAGTCCAGCCGACCGCGCTCGCGCCGTCAACGGCCCCATAAAAGATTTTCTTGAAATTTTCTTTTTCGCCTATAAGTCCCGGCCAGCGCTCTCTGCAAAATTTTAGAAATTTTTTTTTTTGAAAAATTTTTTTTTTGAAAATTTTTTTTTTCTTTCAAAAGTTCCGTCCAGCGCTCTCTGCTGAAATTTTTGGATTTTGGAAATTTTGTCTTTCGGGTGGCGCTGGATGTCGATCGAGCGCGCCGCCGTAGTCCAGCCGACCGCCCGCGCGCCGTCGCCGGCCGGGTAGCGCTCGGTACATTTCGCCCCGCTCGACGACGGGAGACTCGCGCTGTCGATCGAGCGCGCCGCCGGAGTCCAGCCGACCGCCCGCGCGCCGTCGCCGGCCGGGTAGCGCTCGGTAGATTTCGCCCCGCTCGACGACGGGAGACCCGCGCTGTCGATCGAACGCGCCGCAGGAGTCCAGCCGACAGCCCGCGCGCCGTCGCCGGCCGGGTAGCGCTCGGTACATTTCGCCCCGCTCGACGACGGGAGACCCGCGCTGTCGATCGAGCGCGCCGCCGGAGTCCAGCCGACCGCGCTCGCGCCGTCAACGGCCCCATAAAAGATTTTCTTGAAATTTTCTTTTTCGCCTATAAGTCCCGG
>CAXIES010000177.1:95000-105000 GCA_964023965.1 Melinopterus prodromus
GTCTATCCGCAATTGCCTTAATCCCTATTCGGATATACTAGATATCAGATCGTTAAGTACTCATTATGGCCAACTTCCGAAGGCCCCGAGATGAGTCACCGGTCGAGCACCAGATGCCTGGTATCCCTCCCTCACGTCTATTACTGCCTTGGTCGCCTTTCCTGACTAGGTCAACCAGAAACCTGGAATCGGTTGGACTTGAAACAAGACAGTTCTATGGAACCGCCTCGTGAGGTCTGCCAGCGGCCCGGAGTAGGTAGGGACAGTGGGAATCTCGTTAATCCATTCATGCGCGTCACTAATTAGATGACGAGGCATTTGGCTACCTTAAGAGAGTATATAGTACATAGTTACTCCCGCCGTTTACCCGCGCTTGCTTGAATTTCTTCACGTTGACATTCAGAGCACTGGGCAGAAATCACATTGCGTCAACACCCGCAGGGGCCATCGCAATGCTTTGTTTTAATTAGACAGTCGGATTCCCCCAGTCCGTGCCAGTTCTGAGCTGATCGTTGAATGGCGGCCGAAGAGGACACCGGCCAGGAGCGAACCCCCGACCGGGCCTCGCAGCAAGGAAGTTCCGCGGGAGGCCAAGGCACGGGACCGAGCTCGGATCCGGTCGCCGAAACGACTTTTACCTCGCCCAGGCCCGGCACGTCAGCCGATACCCGCTTCCCGACCAAGCCCGACGCGCCCCGATCCTCAGAGCCAATCCTTATCCCGAAGTTACGGATCCAATTTGCCGACTTCCCTTACCTACATTATTCTATCGACTAGAGGCTGTTCACCTTGGAGACCTGCTGCGGATATGGGTACGAACCGGCGCGACACCTACCGTGGCCCTCTCCTGGATTTTCAAGGTCCGAGGGGAAGATCCGGACACCGCCGCAACTGCGGTGCTCTTCGCGCTCCAAACCATATCTCCCTGCTAGAGGATTCCATGGAACTCGAGCGCTTATGCAGAAAAGAAAACTCTTCCCGGATCTCCCGACGGCGTCTCCAGGTCATTTTGGGTTGCCCCGACGAACACTCTTTCGAGGGCCCGACTTAATTACGGTTCCGCTGCCGGGTTCCGGAATAGGAACCGGATTCCCTTTCGCCCGACGGGTGTGTGCCTCTTTATGCACGTACGGCGCCGGCATACTCGCGGCTGGAACCGCTAAGATCGGCGCGCGCGGCCAATAATGCCGCGGCCTCACTGCTCGTCATGACCGCTGCGCGTCGCGTGTCGACGTCGCGCGCGGGGAATCATCGTTCGCGTGATGGCGCGGTCGCGCTCGCGCTCCCGTCGCTCTGTGCGCGCGCGTCCGGCGGCGGATGATACCGGCGGACCGAGGAACCGAGCCGCTTGAAGCGGCGGTTCCGGTCCTCCTCCATCCTAACCTCCGGTGCGTGCGAGAGCGATCGAGAGTCCGCGTGCGCGTCTCCTGCGCCCAGGAACGAGACTCGACCCCCGCTGCGACGGTTCGACGACGACGACGACGACAGGGACGACGAAGGAGCCGCAGCTGGCGCGCGCGCTCGATCGAAGGTTCCGTCTTACGTCACGGACGCGTCCGCCGTACTACTACGCAAACGTAGATACACCAACATCAACATCGGCTTTCGCCTAGGGCTTAGGATCGACTGACTCGTGTGCAACGGCTGTTCACACGAAACCCTTCTCCACGTCAGTCCTCCAGGGCCTCGCTGGAGTATTTGCTACTACCACCAAGATCTGCACCGACGGCGGCTCCAGACGGGCTCACGCCCTGTCCTTCTGCGCACACCGCCGCGACCCTCCTACTCGTCAGGGCTTCATGACGCCGGTCCGCGAGGACCGCGTCTCACATGCCGCTGACGGCCGAGTATAAGCACGACGCTTCAGCGCCATCCATTTTCAGGGCTAGTAACTTCGGCAGGTGAGTTGTTACACACTCCTTGGCGGATTCCGACTTCCATGGCCACCGTCCTGCTGTCTTAAGTTACCAACGCCTTTCATGGTATCCCATAAGCGTCGATTTGGGCGCTTTAACTCGGCGTTTGGTTCATCCCACAGCGCCAGTTCTGCTTACCAAAAGTGGCCCACTTGGCACTCTGATCCGATATCTCGCGGCTTCACAGTTTAAGCAAGCCGGAGATCTCACCCATTTAAAGTTTGAGAATAGGTTGAGGTCGTTTCGACCCCAATGCCTCTAATCATTCGCTTTACCGAATGAGACTCGCACGCGGCGAGCGCCAGCTATCCTGAGGGAAACTTCGGAGGGAACCAGCTACTAGATGGTTCGATTAGTCTTTCGCCCCTATACCCAGTTCCGACGATCGATTTGCACGTCAGAATCGCTACGGACCTCCATCAGGGTTTCCCCTGACTTCGTCCTGACCAGGCATAGTTCACCATCTTTCGGGTCCCAGCGTGTACGCTCTGGGTGCGCCTCTTCTCGCGATGAGAACGAGACGCCCCGGGAGTGCGGGGCCGGTCCGTGAGCCGGCCCATCCTCCCTCGGTTCGCGCGAGGCGAACCTTCACTTTCATTGCGCCTTTAGGTTTAGTTTAGTCCCAATGACTCGCGCACATGCTAGACTCCTTGGTCCGTGTTTCAAGACGGGTCCTGAAAGTACCCAAAGCTATAGCGCCGTGGACTGGCGTGTGCAGGGTCTGTCCGAGGACAACGCCGCCAACAGCCGGGCGGGCCCGGATCCGGCGCTAGGTCCGGATGCCAGGTTTGCCGTCCGCGCTTGCGACGTGCCGGACGCGAACAAGTCGCGGCCCCGCGCCATAGTTTTACCGTCGGTCGGGCCGGCCGGGACACCGCGGGTCCGAACGCACCGAGGTGCGCGCGGGCTCCACCGCGGGCCTTAGGCCGACGCCCAACGGGTCACGACGTCCTACAGGAGGAGAAGTGCACGCGTTCGGAGTCCGACGGCCACGGGCGGCGCGCGCGGCGCGAACGCCACGCGTCGCAACGCCCGTTGCTCGCGAACTTTCCGAGAGACGCGTCTGAATCTCCCCTTTCGACCTTTCGGGTTTCTCAGGTTTACCCCTGAACGGTTTCACGTACTCTTGAACTCTCTCTTCAAAGTTCTTTTCAACTTTCCCTCACGGTACTTGTTCGCTATCGGTCTCGTGGTAATATTTAGCCTTAGATGGAGTTTACCACCCACTTAGGGCTGCACTCTCAAGCAACCCGACTCTGAGGAGAGACCCTCCCGCGGCATGCGGCGGCCAGCTACGGGCCTGGCACCCTCTCTGGGTAAGTGGCCCCGTTCAAGAAGGACTTGGGCGCGCCGCGCTACCTCGGGATAACGGATCCTCCCTAACACCACATTTCCCGGCGTCCGTCTCCGGACGCGGGATTCGGTGCTGGGCTCTTCCCTGTTCGCTCGCCGCTACTAAGGGAATCCTAGTTAGTTTCTTTTCCTCCGCTTAGTAATATGCTTAAATTCAGCGGGTAGTCTCACCTGCTCTGAGGTCGCGTTCATTGGTTTCTTTCGATAGCCGACAGGCCGCGTAGGCAACGGGATCCTTCGGGCTAAACGCGCGCGATCGGACGTCGGACGAATACCTCGCGCCGCCCCGGACGAATCTCGGTGGCGGGGGGATTCACACTCGGACACGTCGACCGGCGCGTCGCCCGGGCATCGTTTACCGGTACGCGGATGGCGGTCGGCTCGAATGATTATATCGTTCGATAGTTTAAAGCGACGCGTTAGCGCGCCGCCCCGACGTCGAGCGCGATGGCGCGCTCGCGGTATCGGGGGGCGGCTCGTGCGCGAGCGCTCAGATTCTTGCCTCGGCGGCCGTCCGCTTTTCGCGCTTGACCGACGCCCCGTACGTACGGCGCGCGTTCCGCTCACACGATTGGGAGCGTGTACTGCGCGCGCGCACCACATGGGGGGGCCTTCGCGTTATCGGCGGTACGCCGACCCGGCAGTCGTGGAAATTGAAACGACCCTCAGCCAGGAGTGGTCCAGGAACAGTATCCGAGGACCGCAATGTGCGTTCGAAATGTCGATGTTCAAGTGTCCTGCAGTTCACAAGTTGACGCGCAATTAGCTGCGTTCTTCATCGACCCACGAGCCAAGTGATCCACCGTTCAGGGTAATCTTTCATACAGTTAACCAGCGACTCTCTGTCCGCGGTACTGCGTTTAATCGGTTTTACACTTACGCAAAGTTTTGCACGCTTACACGTTGCTAGAACGAGAGGTGTTTGACTTCGCAGAGCGGACGTAAAGTCCGAGACGCGTTCGTCCTGCGCGGCTCCCGTACTCAGATCGCTCCCCCCTTTCGAGGGGCGCGCGGTACGCGGGGACGAACGTTCCGTTAGTCAGGCGAATATCCTTCGACCACCTTCGGGCGGTGCGAGCACCTTTGCGCGCAGTCTTCGTCTTTATTAATCTGCGACGCGGACCGACGTCGGTCGTACACGACATGACCGACCGGACCATCCGCCGCGCTCCGCCGGCGTGCCACTGCACCTCCGACAAGGGAGGCCGGGGCCGGATTCGGGGCGCTGGGGTCCGGCGGCCGCTATACGACCGCGACGACGGCGCGACGCACTCGTCTTTATCAATCTACGCTGCGGGCCGACGTCGGTCGTACACGACATGACCGACCGGACCGTCCGCCGCGCTCCGCCGGCGTGCCACTGAACCTCCGACAAGGGAGGCCGGGGCCGGATTCGGGGCGCTGGGGTCCGGCGGCCGCTATACGACCGCGACGACGGCGCGACGCACTCGTCTTCATTAATTTACGCTGCGGACCGACGTCGGTCGTACACGACATGACCGACCGGACCGTCCGCCGCGCTCCGCCGGCGTTCCTCTGCACCTCCGACAAGGGAGGCCGGGGCCGGTTTCGGGGCGCTGGGGTCCGGCGGCCGCTATACGACCGCGACGACGGCGCGACGCACGACGACAAGACTGGGACGCGCGCATTAGCTCGCTGTGCCCTGACCGTCGGGGCCGGCGGGAGCGTCGCATTCACCCGTGGTTGTGACACTTAAAAACTCAAACTCCGAGGCGCGGAGCGCCGAGCCGGCTGCGCGGTGGCTGCCGGCGGCGCTTTTACGTACGCAGTATCTCTCGGCCTGAGCGGCACGGGGGGCGCTCTCGTCATCGGACCTCTCGACTAGGTACCTGACTTCCGGCGTGCCGACCCTCGCGGGTCGGCCGACGCCTCGGACTTCGTTAGTCCTTAACAGTTCGAATCAGTTCGACCGGCGCTCGTACGGCCGACGCGACCGCCGTCGTAGACGTGGTCGGCCGAGGGCGCCATTAATATTCATTCATTATTAATATCGATCCGTGCATCGTATTAATTAATTGTACGTAATGTTTTATAAACATTCGTTAATGATCCTTCCGCAGGTTCACCTACGGAAACCTTGTTACGACTTTTACTTCCTCTAAATGATCAAGTTTGGTCATCTTCCCAGCATCATCGGCGACGTCGAAACGCCACCGCGCACCGGTCCGAAGACCTCACTAAATCATTCAATCGGTAGTAGCGACGGGCGGTGTGTACAAAGGGCAGGGACGTAATCAACGCGAGCTTATGACTCGCGCTTACTGGGAATTCCTCGTTCATGGGGAACAATTGCAAGCCCCAATCCCTAGCACGAAGGAGGTTCAGCGGGTTACCCGGGCCGTTCGGCCAGGGAAGACACGCTGATTCCTTCAGTGTAGCGCGCGTGCGGCCCAGAACATCTAAGGGCATTACAGACCTGTTATTGCTCAATCTCGTGCGGCTAGAAGCCGCCTGTCCCTCTAAGAAGAATTAATTGTACGCCGACAGTAAAAATCGCGCACGACCGCGACGCGAGCGCCGGGTCGGCGGACCTTTGAGATGTCGAAAATACGCCTAGTTAGCAGGCTAGAGTCTCGTTCGTTATCGGAATTAACCAGACAAATCGCTCCACCAACTAAGAACGGCCATGCACCACCACCCACCGAATCAAGAAAGAGCTCTCAATCTGTCAATCCTTCCGGTGTCCGGGCCTGGTGAGGTTTCCCGTGTTGAGTCAAATTAAGCCGCAGGCTCCACTCCTGGTGGTGCCCTTCCGTCAATTCCTTTAAGTTTCAGCTTTGCAACCATACTTCCCCCGGAACCCAAAAGCTTTGGTTTCCCGGAAGCTGCCCGCCGAGTCATCGGAGGAACGTCGGCGGATCGCTAGCTGGCATCGTTTATGGTTAGAACTAGGGCGGTATCTGATCGCCTTCGAACCTCTAACTTTCGTTCTTGATCAATGAAAGCGTTTTTGGCAAATGCTTTCGCTTCTGTCCGTCTTGCGACGATCCAAGAATTTCACCTCTAACGTCGCAATACGAATGCCCCCATCCGTTCCTATTAATCATTACCTCGGGGTTCCGAAAACCAACAAAATAGAACCGAGGTCCTATTCCATTATTCCATGCACACAGTATTCAGGCGAAATTTTAGCCTGCTTTAAGCACTCTAATTTGTTCAAAGTAAACGTGCCGGCCCACCTCGACACTCAATGAAGAGCACCGCGGTGGGATTGAGATTGGGCCGCCCCGAGAGGCTAAGCCCACCGGCAGGACGTCCCGCGGACACGCCAGTTAACACCGCGAGCGATGAACCGGCGGCGCGGGACACAAATTCGACTACGAGCTTTTTAACCGCAACAACTTTAATATACGCTATTGGAGCTGGAATTACCGCGGCTGCTGGCACCAGACTTGCCCTCCAATTGATCCTCGTTAAAGGGTTTAGAGTGTACTCATTCCGATTACGGGGCCTCGGATGAGTCCCGTATCGTTATTTTTCGTCACTACCTCCCCGTGCCGGGAGTGGGTAATTTGCGCGCCTGCTGCCTTCCTTGGATGTGGTAGCCGTTTCTCAGGCTCCCTCTCCGGAATCGAACCCTGATTCCCCGTTACCCGTTACAACCATGGTAGGCGCAGAACCTACCATCGACAGTTGATAAGGCAGACATTTGAAAGATGCGTCGCCGGTGCGAGACCGTGCGATCAGCAAAAAGTTATTCAGAGTCACCAAGGTGTACGACGACGGGCGAACCCGACGCCGATTGGTTTTGATCTAATAAAAGCGCTCCTTCCGTCTCCGGTCGGAGCTCTGTTTGCATGTATTAGCTCTAGAATTACCACAGTTATCCAAGTAAATGTGGGTACGATCTAAGGAACCATAACTGATTTAATGAGCCTTTCGCGGTTTCACCTTAATTTGGCTTGTACTGAGACATGCATGGCTTAATCTTTGAGACAAGCATATGACTACTGGCAGGATCAACCAGGGAGCTGTCACCCGTCCGCGGCCACGTTCGGAAGACGCGCACCGATGGTAACGCGCCGACCTGGCGTAACGCAGATCGAGAGAACAGTCGCACCTCCGGCGAGCCGAGGGCGGAGCAGAATCGTCACGCCGCTGCGAGAGCGGCGGCGGTCTGTCTTCTCGCCCGGCCCGGAAGTATACTACTACATATTACAATATATAGCAAAAACTGACCGTGTCGAAATCAGTCGGCAGCGACGAGCGCGCGCCGACCACACATTTCACGCACAGTGGAGCAGGATGCGCCGACGTCGAAATAGGACGACGTTTACTTGACGACATGACCGCCCGCAGCAGTTCTAAAGAGAATAATTTATAACGCGGAATCTCGTCCGCGAACGGCTTCAACATTCCCAGAAACACCCTTCGCTAGATTGAAAGCGACATGGTACGCGGTCTGAGCGCGCGTTTCGGAAAACTGTCGTGCCGCGCTCTCACGCTCGGTACGAGGCGAGTCGTTGCATATTTGTGGACGACGTCCAGAGGACGCCTCCGAGATTTAAGTGCGCCCGCATAAGGTGTACAACGCTAACTGCGAAAGTCAGCGTCGTCCGCGGGCATGCTGTGGCAATCGCTAATGTTACGGTTACGAGCGCTTGGCGGCGATATGTGGGAACGCAACCTTTCGGTTAAACCGCACAGCGTCAATTAAAACTCTCGTCTCTAATGGCGAACGCCGGTTCTTCGCGAACGAAGCTTACCGAGGCGCTCTCTAGCCACCAGCAGATCAAAGTCAACAACGCGTGCGGCCCGGCAGGGAGCATCTTTATCGTTTACTAATACCAAGACTGTCGACTCGTCGCAACTAAACGGGATCGAGCGGAACCGGACGGCGTTAGCCGTCGCGGACTCACCTCTCCCTATATAAGCGCAACGGACCGAGTACGGGTTGCGAAACGCTAGTACGGGTCGCTCCCGGCTCGCTCGAACGGATACCGCCGACGCTCGCGCGGACTTATCGCACTTTTCGCCTTGGTCCCCGTCCGGGTCGAGTTCGAAATTTTGGAAATATTTTTTTTTTTGAAAATTTTTTTTTTTTTTGGAAATTTTTTTTTTCTTTCAAATGTTCTCTCCGGCGCTCTCTGCTAAATTTTTGGATTTTTTTTTTTGAAAATTTTTTTTTCTTTCAAAAGTTCCGTCCAGCGCTCCCTGCTGAAATTTTTGGATTTTGGAAATTTTGTCTTTCGGGTGGCGCTGGATGTCGATCGAGCGCGCCGCCGTAGTCCAGCCGACCGCCCGCGCGCCGTCGCCGGCCGGGTAGCGCTCGGTACATTTCGCCCCGCTCGACGACGGGAGACTCGCGCTGTCGATCGAGCGCGCCGCCGGAGTCCAGCCGACCGCCCGCGCGCCGTCGCCGGCCGGGTAGCGCTCGGTACATTTCGCCCCGCTCGACGACGGGAGACTCGCGCTGTCGATCGAGCGCGCCGCCGGAGTCCAGCCGACCGCCCGCGCGCCGTCGCCGGCCGGGTAGCGCTCGGTAGATTTCGCCCCGCTCGACGACGGGAGACCCGCGCTGTCGATCGAGCGCGCCGCCGGAGTCCAGCCGACAGCCCGCGCGCCGTCGCCGGCCGGGTAGCGCTCGGTACATTTCGCCCCGCTCGACGACGGGAGACCCGCGCTGTCGATCGAGCGCGCCGCCGGAGTCCAGCCGACCGCGCTCGCGCCGTCAACGGCCCCATAAAAGATTTTCTTGAAATTTTCTTTTTCGCCTATAAGTCCCGGCCAGCGCTCTCTGCAAAATTTTAGAAATTTTTTTTTTTGAAAAATTTTTTTTTTGAAAATTTTTTTTTTCTTTCAAAAGTTCCGTCCAGCGCTCTCTGCTGAAATTTTTGGATTTTGGAAATTTTGTCTTTCGGGTGGCGCTGGATGTCGATCGAGCGCGCCGCCGTAGTCCAGCCGACCGCCCGCGCGCCGTCGCCGGCCGGGTAGCGCTCGGTACATTTCGCCCCGCTCGACGACGGGAGACTCGCGCTGTCGATCGAGCGCGCCGCCGGAGTCCAGCCGACCGCCCGCGCGCCGTCGCCGGCCGGGTAGCGCTCGGTAGATTTCGCCCCGCTCGACGACGGGAGACCCGCGCTGTCGATCGAACGCGCCGCCGGAGTCCAGCCGACAGCCCGCGCGCCGTCGCCGGCCGGGTAGCGCTCGGTACATTTCGCCCCGCTCGACGACGGGAGACCCGCGCTGTCGATCGAGCGCGCCGCCGGAGTCCAGCCGACCGCGCTCGCGCCGTCAACGGCCCCATAAAAGATTTTCTTGAAATTTTCTTTTTCGCCTATAAGTCCCGGCCAGCGCTCTCTGCAAAATTTCAGAAATTTTTTTTTTTGAAAAATTTTTTTTTTGAAAATTTTTTTTTCTTTCAAAAGTTCCGTCCAGCGCTCTCTGCTGAAATTTTTGAATTTTGGAAATTTTGTCTTTCGGGTGGCGCTGGATGTCGATCGAGCGCGCCGCCGTAGTCCAGCCGACCGCCCGCGCGCCGTCGCCGGCCGGGTAGCGCTCGGTACATTTCGCCCCGCTCGACGACGGGAGACTCGCGCTGTCGATCGAGCGCGCCGCCGGAGTCCAGCCGACCGCCCGCGCGCCGTCGCCGGCCGGGTAGCGCTCGGTAGATTTCGCCCCGCTCGACGACGGGAGACCCGCGCTGTCGATCGAGCGCGCCGCCGGAGTCCAGCCGACAGCCCGCGCGCCGTCGCCGGCCGGGTAGCGCT
>CAXIES010000177.1:110000-112500 GCA_964023965.1 Melinopterus prodromus
GACAGAACGGTGGCCACGACGTCGTCGCCAAACTCTGACAGGTTGTTCAGTCGTCGGAGGAGCACGTCAGGAATCACCAGGCGGAGCGATGGAATGCCCAGCCCACCATCTCGCATCGAGGCGTGGAGGAAGTAGTCGCCGGTCCGGGAATGTAGGTGCAGCCAAGTCCTGGTGTGGAGTTTCAGGAGCTTGTCGCACTCCTTCAAGAGCTTGGATGTTATCCTCATCGACTGAAGTCCGTGGTATAGGCGTGGAATGAGGTTAGTGCGCAGTATAGCGATCCTCTGGTCGGGCTTCAGCGGGGCTCTTCCAAGGCGACGCAGCCACTCTTTGAGGTGGAATAGAGTGGGCGTAGTTTGGCCCCCAACGGCATATTGCAAGCCGAGGTATCGGAACGTACCCTCGGTCACAACCGGAACAGCCTGTCCATTCAGTTGGAAGATAGGTCGTGTGCGCGGGACGCTCTTGCCTTGGATGGTGATGGCAGAGATAGAGGAGCTCTTCTTGGGGTTGATCTCCATACCGCGCCGACCCAGGAACACCGCTGTCCTGTCGAGGGCGACCTCCATGTCCACGTCCCTGTCCTCCAACACCACAAGATCGTCAGCGAAGGCCATGGCGGTACATCGGAGAGCTGGTGCCAGGGAACCCCCGGACACGTCGTTGTTAAGGCCGCATAGGAGTTCATCGATGACCAAGTTGAATAGCAATGGGCTGAGCGGGTCGCCCTGCTTGACTCCCCGGGCGAAGGTGATGGGCCGTGAGTGAAGTCGCCCCACGGAAAGGGTCGTTGTTGCTCCGGTGAGTGTGCTCATGATGTACTCAATGGCTCCGGAGTTGACTCCCTGGCGAATCAACGATCTCTGGATGGAGTGGTGTGAGACCGTGTCGAAAGCCTTCCGGACATCCAGGGCAACGATGTTGTATTGCTTTCCGGATTGCTTCCTCGAGGTGATGTAGTGGTCGAGGATGAGGGAGTTGGCCATCACTCCATCACATTTGACGAACCCTCTCTGGTGCAGACTTAGACCCACGGCGGCAGACAGGCGAGAGTCATAGTTACTCCCGCCGTTTACCCGCGCTTGCTTGAATTTCTTCACGTTGACATTCAGAGCACTGGGCAGAAATCACATTGCGTCAACACCCGCAGGGGCCATCGCAATGCTTTGTTTTAATTAGACAGTCGGATTCCCCCAGTCCGTGCCAGTTCTGAGCTGATCGTTGAATGGCGGCCGAAGAGGACACCGGCCAGGAGCGAACCCCCGACCGGGCCTCGCAGCAAGGAAGTTCCGCGGGAGGCCAAGGCACGGGACCGAGCTCGGATCCGGTCGCCGAAACGACTTTTACCTCGCCCAGGCCCGGCACGTCAGCCGATACCCGCTTCCCGACCAAGCCCGACGCGCCCCGATCCTCAGAGCCAATCCTTATCCCGAAGTTACGGATCCAATTTGCCGACTTCCCTTACCTACATTATTCTATCGACTAGAGGCTGTTCACCTTGGAGACCTGCTGCGGATATGGGTACGAACCGGCGCGACACCTACCGTGGCCCTCTCCTGGATTTTCAAGGTCCGAGGGGAAGATCCGGACACCGCCGCAACTGCGGTGCTCTTCGCGCTCCAAACCATATCTCCCTGCTAGAGGATTCCATGGAACTCGAGCGCTTATGCAGAAAAGAAAACTCTTCCCGGATCTCCCGACGGCGTCTCCAGGTCATTTTGGGTTGCCCCGACGAACACTCTTTCGAGGGCCCGACTTAATTACGGTTCCGCTGCCGGGTTCCGGAATAGGAACCGGATTCCCTTTCGCCCGACGGGTGTGTGCCTCTTTATGCACGTACGGCGCCGGCATACTCGCGGCTGGAACCGCTAAGATCGGCGCGCGCGGCCAATAATGCCGCGGCCTCACTGCTCGTCATGACCGCTGCGCGTCGCGTGTCGACGTCGCGCGCGGGGAATCATCGTTCGCGTGATGGCGCGGTCGCGCTCGCGCTCCCGTCGCTCTGTGCGCGCGCGTCCGGCGGCGGATGATACCGGCGGACCGAGGAACCGAGCCGCTTGAAGCGGCGGTTCCGGTCCTCCTCCATCCTAACCTCCGGTGCGTGCGAGAGCGATCGAGAGTCCGCGTGCGCGTCTCCTGCGCCCAGGAACGAGACTCGACCCCCGCTGCGACGGTTCGACGACGACGACGACGACAGGGACGACGAAGGAGCCGCAGCTGGCGCGCGCGCTCGATCGAAGGTTCCGTCTTACGTCACGGACGCGTCCGCCGTACTACTACGCAAACGTAGATACACCAACATCAACATCGGCTTTCGCCTAGGGCTTAGGATCGACTGACTCGTGTGCAACGGCTGTTCACACGAAACCCTTCTCCACGTCAGTCCTCCAGGGCCTCGCTGGAGTATTTGCTACTACCACCAAGATCTGCACCGACGGCGGCTCCAGACGGGCTCACGCCCTGTCCTTCTGCGCACACCGCCGCGACCCTCCTACTCGTC
>CAXIES010000177.1:115000-135000 GCA_964023965.1 Melinopterus prodromus
TAGTCAGGCGAATATCCTTCGACCACCTTCGGGCGGTGCGAGCACCTTTGCGCGCAGTCTTCGTCTTTATTAATCTGCGACGCGGACCGACGTCGGTCGTACACGACATGACCGACCGGACCATCCGCCGCGCTCCGCCGGCGTGCCACTGCACCTCCGACAAGGGAGGCCGGGGCCGGATTCGGGGCGCTGGGGTCCGGCGGCCGCTATACGACCGCGACGACGGCGCGACGCACTCGTCTTTATCAATCTACGCTGCGGGCCGACGTCGGTCGTACACGACATGACCGACCGGACCGTCCGCCGCGCTCCGCCGGCGTGCCACTGAACCTCCGACAAGGGAGGCCGGGGCCGGATTCGGGGCGCTGGGGTCCGGCGGCCGCTATACGACCGCGACGACGGCGCGACGCACTCGTCTTCATTAATTTACGCTGCGGACCGACGTCGGTCGTACACGACATGACCGACCGGACCGTCCGCCGCGCTCCGCCGGCGTTCCTCTGCACCTCCGACAAGGGAGGCCGGGGCCGGTTTCGGGGCGCTGGGGTCCGGCGGCCGCTATACGACCGCGACGACGGCGCGACGCACGACGACAAGACTGGGACGCGCGCATTAGCTCGCTGTGCCCTGACCGTCGGGGCCGGCGGGAGCGTCGCATTCACCCGTGGTTGTGACACTTAAAAACTCAAACTCCGAGGCGCGGAGCGCCGAGCCGGCTGCGCGGTGGCTGCCGGCGGCGCTTTTACGTACGCAGTATCTCTCGGCCTGAGCGGCACGGGGGGCGCTCTCGTCATCGGACCTCTCGACTAGGTACCTGACTTCCGGCGTGCCGACCCTCGCGGGTCGGCCGACGCCTCGGACTTCGTTAGTCCTTAACAGTTCGAATCAGTTCGACCGGCGCTCGTACGGCCGACGCGACCGCCGTCGTAGACGTGGTCGGCCGAGGGCGCCATTAATATTCATTCATTATTAATATCGATCCGTGCATCGTATTAATTAATTGTACGTAATGTTTTATAAACATTCGTTAATGATCCTTCCGCAGGTTCACCTACGGAAACCTTGTTACGACTTTTACTTCCTCTAAATGATCAAGTTTGGTCATCTTCCCAGCATCATCGGCGACGTCGAAACGCCACCGCGCACCGGTCCGAAGACCTCACTAAATCATTCAATCGGTAGTAGCGACGGGCGGTGTGTACAAAGGGCAGGGACGTAATCAACGCGAGCTTATGACTCGCGCTTACTGGGAATTCCTCGTTCATGGGGAACAATTGCAAGCCCCAATCCCTAGCACGAAGGAGGTTCAGCGGGTTACCCGGGCCGTTCGGCCAGGGAAGACACGCTGATTCCTTCAGTGTAGCGCGCGTGCGGCCCAGAACATCTAAGGGCATTACAGACCTGTTATTGCTCAATCTCGTGCGGCTAGAAGCCGCCTGTCCCTCTAAGAAGAATTAATTGTACGCCGACAGTAAAAATCGCGCACGACCGCGACGCGAGCGCCGGGTCGGCGGACCTTTGAGATGTCGAAAATACGCCTAGTTAGCAGGCTAGAGTCTCGTTCGTTATCGGAATTAACCAGACAAATCGCTCCACCAACTAAGAACGGCCATGCACCACCACCCACCGAATCAAGAAAGAGCTCTCAATCTGTCAATCCTTCCGGTGTCCGGGCCTGGTGAGGTTTCCCGTGTTGAGTCAAATTAAGCCGCAGGCTCCACTCCTGGTGGTGCCCTTCCGTCAATTCCTTTAAGTTTCAGCTTTGCAACCATACTTCCCCCGGAACCCAAAAGCTTTGGTTTCCCGGAAGCTGCCCGCCGAGTCATCGGAGGAACGTCGGCGGATCGCTAGCTGGCATCGTTTATGGTTAGAACTAGGGCGGTATCTGATCGCCTTCGAACCTCTAACTTTCGTTCTTGATCAATGAAAGCGTTTTTGGCAAATGCTTTCGCTTCTGTCCGTCTTGCGACGATCCAAGAATTTCACCTCTAACGTCGCAATACGAATGCCCCCATCCGTTCCTATTAATCATTACCTCGGGGTTCCGAAAACCAACAAAATAGAACCGAGGTCCTATTCCATTATTCCATGCACACAGTATTCAGGCGAAATTTTAGCCTGCTTTAAGCACTCTAATTTGTTCAAAGTAAACGTGCCGGCCCACCTCGACACTCAATGAAGAGCACCGCGGTGGGATTGAGATTCTTTTTCGCCTATAAGTCCCGGCCAGCGCTCTCTGCAAAATTTTAGAAATTTTTTTTTTTGAAAAATTTTTTTTTTGAAAATTTTTTTTTTCTTTCAAAAGTTCCGTCCAGCGCTCTCTGCTGAAATTTTTGGATTTTGGAAATTTTGTCTTTCGGGTGGCGCTGGATGTCGATCGAGCGCGCCGCCGTAGTCCAGCCGACCGCCCGCGCGCCGTCGCCGGCCGGGTAGCGCTCGGTACATTTCGCCCCGCTCGACGACGGGAGACTCGCGCTGTCGATCGAGCGCGCCGCCGGAGTCCAGCCGACCGCCCGCGCGCCGTCGCCGGCCGGGTAGCGCTCGGTAGATTTCGCCCCGCTCGACGACGGGAGACCCGCGCTGTCGATCGAACGCGCCGCCGGAGTCCAGCCGACAGCCCGCGCGCCGTCGCCGGCCGGGTAGCGCTCGGTACATTTCGCCCCGCTCGACGACGGGAGACCCGCGCTGTCGATCGAGCGCGCCGCCGGAGTCCAGCCGACCGCGCTCGCGCCGTCAACGGCCCCATAAAAGATTTTCTTGAAATTTTCTTTTTCGCCTATAAGTCCCGGCCAGCGCTCTCTGCAAAATTTCAGAAATTTTTTTTTTGAAAAATTTTTTTTTTGAAAATTTTTTTTTCTTTCAAAAGTTCCGTCCAGCGCTCTCTGCTGAAATTTTTGAATTTTGGAAATTTTGTCTTTCGGGTGGCGCTGGATGTCGATCGAGCGCGCCGCCGTAGTCCAGCCGACCGCCCGCGCGCCGTCGCCGGCCGGGTAGCGCTCGGTACATTTCGCCCCGCTCGACGACGGGAGACTCGCGCTGTCGATCGAGCGCGCCGCCGGAGTCCAGCCGACCGCCCGCGCGCCGTCGCCGGCCGGGTAGCGCTCGGTAGATTTCGCCCCGCTCGACGACGGGAGACCCGCGCTGTCGATCGAGCGCGCCGCCGGAGTCCAGCCGACAGCCCGCGCGCCGTCGCCGGCCGGGTAGCGCTCGGTACATTTCGCCCCGCTCGACGACGGGAGACCCGCGCTGTCGATCGAGCGCGCCGCCGGAGTCCAGCCGACCGCGCTCGCGCCGTCAACGGCCCCATAAAAGATTTTCTTGAAATTTTCTTTTTCGCCTATAAGTCCCGGCCAGCGCTCTCTGCAAAATTTTAGAAATTTTTTTTTTTGAAAAATTTTTTTTTTGAAAATTTTTTTTTTCTTTCAAAAGTTCCGTCCAGCGCTCTCTGCTGAAATTTTTGGATTTTGGAAATTTTGTCTTTCGGGTGGCGCTGGATGTCGATCGAGCGCGCCGCCGTAGTCCAGCCGACCGCCCGCGCGCCGTCGCCGGCCGGGTAGCGCTCGGTACATTTCGCCCCGCTCGACGACGGGAGACTCGCGCTGTCGATCGAGCGCGCCGCCGGAGTCCAGCCGACCGCCCGCGCGCCGTCGCCGGCCGGGTAGCGCTCGGTACATTTCGCCCCGCTCGACGACGGGAGACCCGCGCTGTCGATCGAGCGCGCCGCCGGAGTCCAGCCGACCGCGCTCGCGCCGTCAACGGCCCCATAAAAGATTTTCTTGAAATTTTCTTTTTCGCCTATAAGTCCCGGCCAGCGCTCTCTGCAAAATTTTAGAAATTTTTTTTTTTGAAAAATTTTTTTTTTGAAAATTTTTTTTTTCTTTCAAAAGTTCCGTCCAGCGCTCTCTGCTGAAATTTTTGGATTTTGGAAATTTTGTCTTTCGGGTGGCGCTGGATGTCGATCGAGCGCGCCGCCGTAGTCCAGCCGACCGCCCGCGCGCCGTCGCCGGCCGGGTAGCGCTCGGTACATTTCGCCCCGCTCGACGACGGGAGACTCGCGCTGTCGATCGAGCGCGCCGCCGGAGTCCAGCCGACCGCCCGCGCGCCGTCGCCGGCCGGGTAGCGCTCGGTAGATTTCGCCCCGCTCGACGACGGGAGACCCGCGCTGTCGATCGAGCGCGCCGCCGGAGTCCAGCCGACAGCCCGCGCGCCGTCGCCGGCCGGGTAGCGCTCGGTACATTTCGCCCCGCTCGACGACGGGAGACCCGCGCTGTCGATCGAGCGCGCCGCCGGAGTCCAGCCGACCGCGCTCGCGCCGTCAACGGCCCCATAAAAGATTTTCTTGAAATTTTCTTTTTCGCCTATAAGTCCCGGCCAGCGCTCTCTGCAAAATTTTAGAAATTTTTTTTTTTGAAAAATTTTTTTTTTGAAAATTTTTTTTTTCTTTAAAAAGTTCCGTCCAGCGCTCTCTGCTGAAATTTTTGGATTTTGGAAATTTTGTCTTTCGGGTGGCGCTGGATGTCGATCGAGCGCGCCGCCGTAGTCCAGCCGACCGCCCGCGCGCCGTCGCCGGCCGGGTAGCGCTCGGTACATTTCGCCCCGCTCGACGACGGGAGACTCGCGCTGTCGATCGAGCGCGCCGCCGGAGTCCAGCCGACCGCCCGCGCGCCGTCGCCGGCCGGGTAGCGCTCGGTAGATTTCGCCCCGCTCGACGACGGGAGACCCGCGCTGTCGATCGAACGCGCCGCCGGAGTCCAGCCGACAGCCCGCGCGCCGTCGCCGGCCGGGTAGCGCTCGGTACATTTCGCCCCGCTCGACGACGGGAGACCCGCGCTGTCGATCGAGCGCGCCGCCGGAGTCCAGCCGACCGCGCTCGCGCCGTCAACGGCCCCATAAAAGATTTTCTTGAAATTTTCTTTTTCGCCTATAAGTCCCGGCCAGCGCTCTCTGCAAAATTTCAGAAATTTTTTTTTTTGAAAAATTTTTTTTTTGAAAATTTTTTTTTCTTTCAAAAGTTCCGTCCAGCGCTCTCTGCTGAAATTTTTGAATTTTGGAAATTTTGTCTTTCGGGTGGCGCTGGATGTCGATCGAGCGCGCCGCCGTAGTCCAGCCGACCGCCCGCGCGCCGTCGCCGGCCGGGTAGCGCTCGGTACATTTCGCCCCGCTCGACGACGGGAGACTCGCGCTGTCGATCGAGCGCGCCGCCGGAGTCCAGCCGACCGCCCGCGCGCCGTCGCCGGCCGGGTAGCGCTCGGTAGATTTCGCCCCGCTCGACGACGGGAGACCCGCGCTGTCGATCGAGCGCGCCGCCGGAGTCCAGCCGACAGCCCGCGCGCCGTCGCCGGCCGGGTAGCGCTCGGTACATTTCGCCCCGCTCGACGACGGGAGACCCGCGCTGTCGATCGAGCGCGCCGCCGGAGTCCAGCCGACCGCGCTCGCGCCGTCAACGGCCCCATAAAAGATTTTCTTGAAATTTTCTTTTTCGCCTATAAGTCCCGGCCAGCGCTCTCTGCAAAATTTTAGAAATTTTTTTTTTGAAAAATTTTTTTTTTGAAAATTTTTTTTTTCTTTCAAAAGTTCCGTCCAGCGCTCTCTGCTGAAATTTTTGGATTTTGGAAATTTTGTCTTTCGGGTGGCGCTGGATGTCGATCGAGCGCGCCGCCGTAGTCCAGCCGACCGCCCGCGCGCCGTCGCCGGCCGGGTAGCGCTCGGTACATTTCGCCCCGCTCGACGACGGGAGACTCGCGCTGTCGATCGAGCGCGCCGCCGGAGTCCAGCCGACCGCCCGCGCGCCGTCGCCGGCCGGGTAGCGCTCGGTACATTTCGCCCCGCTCGACGACGGGAGACCCGCGCTGTCGATCGAGCGCGCCGCCGGAGTCCAGCCGACCGCGCTCGCGCCGTCAACGGCCCCATAAAAGATTTTCTTGAAATTTTCTTTTTCGCCTATAAGTCCCGGCCAGCGCTCTCTGCAAAATTTCAGAAATTTTTTTTTTTGAAAAATTTTTTTTTTGAAAAATTTTTTTTTCTTTCAAAAGTTCCGTCCAGCGCTCTCTGCTGAAATTTTTGAAATTTTTTGTCTTCGAGCGGGGAAATATACCGATCGCCACCCGTCCGTCGGCGCGGAGCGGGAGTAGAGAGCGCTCACCGGGCGGCCGGCCTGTTAGCGCTCTCTACTCCCGCTCGCCGCCGACGGACGGGTGACGATCGATAAATTTGTCGACCCGACGACGGCCGCCCGGTTAGCGTTCTCTACTCCCGCTCGCCGCCGACGGACGGGTGACGATCGATAAATTTGTCGACCCGATGACGGCCGCCCGGTTAGCGTTCTCTACTCCCGCTCGCCGCCGACGGACGGGTGACGATCGATAAATTTGTCGACAGGCCGCAGGGTAGGGCGGTTTCGCTCTACTCCCTCTCGTTGATTTGTCGACAGGCCGCAGGGTCGGGCGGTTTTGCTCTACTCCCTCTCGTTGATTTGTCGACAGGCCGCAGGGTCGGGCGGTTTTGCTCTACTCCCTCTCGTTGATTTGTCGACAGGCCGCAGGGTAGGGCGGTCTCGCTCTACTCCCTCTCGTTTTCGTTATCAAAACAAAAAGTCAAAGTTACTCCCGCCGTTTACCCGCGCTTGCTTGAATTTCTTCACGTTGACATTCAGAGCACTGGGCAGAAATCACATTGCGTCAACACCCGCAGGGGCCATCGCAATGCTTTGTTTTAATTAGACAGTCGGATTCCCCCAGTCCGTGCCAGTTCTGAGCTGATCGTTGAATGGCGGCCGAAGAGGACACCGGCCAGGAGCGAACCCCCGACCGGGCCTCGCAGCAAGGAAGTTCCGCGGGAGGCCAAGGCACGGGACCGAGCTCGGATCCGGTCGCCGAAACGACTTTTACCTCGCCCAGGCCCGGCACGTCAGCCGATACCCGCTTCCCGACCAAGCCCGACGCGCCCCGATCCTCAGAGCCAATCCTTATCCCGAAGTTACGGATCCAATTTGCCGACTTCCCTTACCTACATTATTCTATCGACTAGAGGCTGTTCACCTTGGAGACCTGCTGCGGATATGGGTACGAACCGGCGCGACACCTACCGTGGCCCTCTCCTGGATTTTCAAGGTCCGAGGGGAAGATCCGGACACCGCCGCAACTGCGGTGCTCTTCGCGCTCCAAACCATATCTCCCTGCTAGAGGATTCCATGGAACTCGAGCGCTTATGCAGAAAAGAAAACTCTTCCCGGATCTCCCGACGGCGTCTCCAGGTCATTTTGGGTTGCCCCGACGAACACTCTTTCGAGGGCCCGACTTAATTACGGTTCCGCTGCCGGGTTCCGGAATAGGAACCGGATTCCCTTTCGCCCGACGGGTGTGTGCCTCTTTATGCACGTACGGCGCCGGCATACTCGCGGCTGGAACCGCTAAGATCGGCGCGCGCGGCCAATAATGCCGCGGCCTCACTGCTCGTCATGACCGCTGCGCGTCGCGTGTCGACGTCGCGCGCGGGGAATCATCGTTCGCGTGATGGCGCGGTCGCGCTCGCGCTCCCGTCGCTCTGTGCGCGCGCGTCCGGCGGCGGATGATACCGGCGGACCGAGGAACCGAGCCGCTTGAAGCGGCGGTTCCGGTCCTCCTCCATCCTAACCTCCGGTGCGTGCGAGAGCGATCGAGAGTCCGCGTGCGCGTCTCCTGCGCCCAGGAACGAGACTCGACCCCCGCTGCGACGGTTCGACGACGACGACGACGACAGGGACGACGAAGGAGCCGCAGCTGGCGCGCGCGCTCGATCGAAGGTTCCGTCTTACGTCACGGACGCGTCCGCCGTACTACTACGCAAACGTAGATACACCAACATCAACATCGGCTTTCGCCTAGGGCTTAGGATCGACTGACTCGTGTGCAACGGCTGTTCACACGAAACCCTTCTCCACGTCAGTCCTCCAGGGCCTCGCTGGAGTATTTGCTACTACCACCAAGATCTGCACCGACGGCGGCTCCAGACGGGCTCACGCCCTGTCCTTCTGCGCACACCGCCGCGACCCTCCTACTCGTCAGGGCTTCATGACGCCGGTCCGCGAGGACCGCGTCTCACATGCCGCTGACGGCCGAGTATAAGCACGACGCTTCAGCGCCATCCATTTTCAGGGCTAGTAACTTCGGCAGGTGAGTTGTTACACACTCCTTGGCGGATTCCGACTTCCATGACCACCGTCCTGCTGTCTTAAGTTACCAACGCCTTTCATGGTATCCCATAAGCGTCGATTTGGGCGCTTTAACTCGGCGTTTGGTTCATCCCACAGCGCCAGTTCTGCTTACCAAAAGTGGCCCACTTGGCACTCTGATCCGATATCTCGCGGCTTCACAGTTTAAGCAAGCCGGAGATCTCACCCATTTAAAGTTTGAGAATAGGTTGAGGTCGTTTCGACCCCAATGCCTCTAATCATTCGCTTTACCGAATGAGACTCGCACGCGGCGAGCGCCAGCTATCCTGAGGGAAACTTCGGAGGGAACCAGCTACTAGATGGTTCGATTAGTCTTTCGCCCCTATACCCAGTTCCGACGATCGATTTGCACGTCAGAATCGCTACGGACCTCCATCAGGGTTTCCCCTGACTTCGTCCTGACCAGGCATAGTTCACCATCTTTCGGGTCCCAGCGTGTACGCTCTGGGTGCGCCTCTTCTCGCGATGAGAACGAGACGCCCCGGGAGTGCGGGGCCGGTCCGTGAGCCGGCCCATCCTCCCTCGGTTCGCGCGAGGCGAACCTTCACTTTCATTGCGCCTTTAGGTTTAGTTTAGTCCCAATGACTCGCGCACATGCTAGACTCCTTGGTCCGTGTTTCAAGACGGGTCCTGAAAGTACCCAAAGCTATAGCGCCGTGGACTGGCGTGTGCAGGGTCTGTCCGAGGACAACGCCGCCAACAGCCGGGCGGGCCCGGATCCGGCGCTAGGTCCGGATGCCAGGTTTGCCGTCCGCGCTTGCGACGTGCCGGACGCGAACAAGTCGCGGCCCCGCGCCATAGTTTTACCGTCGGTCGGGCCGGCCGGGACACCGCGGGTCCGAACGCACCGAGGTGCGCGCGGGCTCCACCGCGGGCCTTAGGCCGACGCCCAACGGGTCACGACGTCCTACAGGAGGAGAAGTGCACGCGTTCGGAGTCCGACGGCCACGGGCGGCGCGCGCGGCGCGAACGCCACGCGTCGCAACGCCCGTTGCTCGCGAACTTTCCGAGAGACGCGTCTGAATCTCCCCTTTCGACCTTTCGGGTTTCTCAGGTTTACCCCTGAACGGTTTCACGTACTCTTGAACTCTCTCTTCAAAGTTCTTTTCAACTTTCCCTCACGGTACTTGTTCGCTATCGGTCTCGTGGTAATATTTAGCCTTAGATGGAGTTTACCACCCACTTAGGGCTGCACTCTCAAGCAACCCGACTCTGAGGAGAGACCGCGGCATGCGGCGGCCAGCTACGGGCCTGGCACCCTCTCTGGGTAAGTGGCCCCGTTCAAGAAGGACTTGGGCGCGCCGCGCTACCTCGGGATAACGGATCCTCCCTAACACCACATTTCCCGGCGTCCGTCTCCGGACGCGGGATTCGGTGCTGGGCTCTTCCCTGTTCGCTCGCCGCTACTAAGGGAATCCTAGTTAGTTTCTTTTCCTCCGCTTAGTAATATGCTTAAATTCAGCGGGTAGTCTCACCTGCTCTGAGGTCGCGTTCATTGGTTTCTTTCGATAGCCGACAGGCCGCGTAGGCAACGGGATCCTTCGGGCTAAACGCGCGCGATCGGACGTCGGACGAATACCTCGCGCCGCCCCGGACGAATCTCGGTGGCGGGGGGATTCACACTCGGACACGTCGACCGGCGCGTCGCCCGGGCATCGTTTACCGGTACGCGGATGGCGGTCGGCTCGAATGATTATATCGTTCGATAGTTTAAAGCGACGCGTTAGCGCGCCGCCCCGACGTCGAGCGCGATGGCGCGCTCGCGGTATCGGGGGGCGGCTCGTGCGCGAGCGCTCAGATTCTTGCCTCGGCGGCCGTCCGCTTTTCGCGCTTGACCGACGCCCCGTACGTACGGCGCGCGTTCCGCTCACACGATTGGGAGCGTGTACTGCGCGCGCGCACCACATGGGGGGGCCTTCGCGTTATCGGCGGTACGCCGACCCGGCAGTCGTGGAAATTGAAACGACCCTCAGCCAGGAGTGGTCCAGGAACAGTATCCGAGGACCGCAATGTGCGTTCGAAATGTCGATGTTCAAGTGTCCTGCAGTTCACAAGTTGACGCGCAATTAGCTGCGTTCTTCATCGACCCACGAGCCAAGTGATCCACCGTTCAGGGTAATCTTTCATACAGTTAACCAGCGGTACTGCGTTTAATCGGTTTTACACTTACGCAAAGTTTTGCACGCTTACACGTTGCTAGAACGAGAGGTGTTTGACTTCGCAGAGCGGACGTAAAGTCCGAGACGCGTTCGTCCTGCGCGGCTCCCGTACTCAGATCGCTCCCCCCTTTCGAGGGGCGCGCGGTACGCGGGGACGAACGTTCCGTTAGTCAGGCGAATATCCTTCGACCACCTTCGGGCGGTGCGAGCACCTTTGCGCGCAGTCTTCGTCTTTATTAATCTGCGACGCGGACCGACGTCGGTCGTACACGACATGACCGACCGGACCATCCGCCGCGCTCCGCCGGCGTGCCACTGCACCTCCGACAAGGGAGGCCGGGGCCGGATTCGGGGCGCTGGGGTCCGGCGGCCGCTATACGACCGCGACGACGGCGCGACGCACTCGTCTTTATCAATCTACGCTGCGGGCCGACGTCGGTCGTACACGACATGACCGACCGGACCGTCCGCCGCGCTCCGCCGGCGTGCCACTGAACCTCCGACAAGGGAGGCCGGGGCCGGATTCGGGGCGCTGGGGTCCGGCGGCCGCTATACGACCGCGACGACGGCGCGACGCACTCGTCTTCATTAATTTACGCTGCGGACCGACGTCGGTCGTACACGACATGACCGACCGGACCGTCCGCCGCGCTCCGCCGGCGTTCCTCTGCACCTCCGACAAGGGAGGCCGGGGCCGGTTTCGGGGCGCTGGGGTCCGGCGGCCGCTATACGACCGCGACGACGGCGCGACGCACGACGACAAGACTGGGACGCGCGCATTAGCTCGCTGTGCCCTGACCGTCGGGGCCGGCGGGAGCGTCGCATTCACCCGTGGTTGTGACACTTAAAAACTCAAACTCCGAGGCGCGGAGCGCCGAGCCGGCTGCGCGGTGGCTGCCGGCGGCGCTTTTACGTACGCAGTATCTCTCGGCCTGAGCGGCACGGGGGGCGCTCTCGTCATCGGACCTCTCGACTAGGTACCTGACTTCCGGCGTGCCGACCCTCGCGGGTCGGCCGACGCCTCGGACTTCGTTAGTCCTTAACAGTTCGAATCAGTTCGACCGGCGCTCGTACGGCCGACGCGACCGCCGTCGTAGACGTGGTCGGCCGAGGGCGCCATTAATATTCATTCATTATTAATATCGATCCGTGCATCGTATTAATTAATTGTACGTAATGTTTTATAAACATTCGTTAATGATCCTTCCGCAGGTTCACCTACGGAAACCTTGTTACGACTTTTACTTCCTCTAAATGATCAAGTTTGGTCATCTTCCCAGCATCATCGGCGACGTCGAAACGCCACCGCGCACCGGTCCGAAGACCTCACTAAATCATTCAATCGGTAGTAGCGACGGGCGGTGTGTACAAAGGGCAGGGACGTAATCAACGCGAGCTTATGACTCGCGCTTACTGGGAATTCCTCGTTCATGGGGAACAATTGCAAGCCCCAATCCCTAGCACGAAGGAGGTTCAGCGGGTTACCCGGGCCGTTCGGCCAGGGAAGACACGCTGATTCCTTCAGTGTAGCGCGCGTGCGGCCCAGAACATCTAAGGGCATTACAGACCTGTTATTGCTCAATCTCGTGCGGCTAGAAGCCGCCTGTCCCTCTAAGAAGAATTAATTGTACGCCGACAGTAAAAATCGCGCACGACCGCGACGCGAGCGCCGGGTCGGCGGACCTTTGAGATGTCGAAAATACGCCTAGTTAGCAGGCTAGAGTCTCGTTCGTTATCGGAATTAACCAGACAAATCGCTCCACCAACTAAGAACGGCCATGCACCACCACCCACCGAATCAAGAAAGAGCTCTCAATCTGTCAATCCTTCCGGTGTCCGGGCCTGGTGAGGTTTCCCGTGTTGAGTCAAATTAAGCCGCAGGCTCCACTCCTGGTGGTGCCCTTCCGTCAATTCCTTTAAGTTTCAGCTTTGCAACCATACTTCCCCCGGAACCCAAAAGCTTTGGTTTCCCGGAAGCTGCCCGCCGAGTCATCGGAGGAACGTCGGCGGATCGCTAGCTGGCATCGTTTATGGTTAGAACTAGGGCGGTATCTGATCGCCTTCGAACCTCTAACTTTCGTTCTTGATCAATGAAAGCGTTTTTGGCAAATGCTTTCGCTTCTGTCCGTCTTGCGACGATCCAAGAATTTCACCTCTAACGTCGCAATACGAATGCCCCCATCCGTTCCTATTAATCATTACCTCGGGGTTCCGAAAACCAACAAAATAGAACCGAGGTCCTATTCCATTATTCCATGCACACAGTATTCAGGCGAAATTTTAGCCTGCTTTAAGCACTCTAATTTGTTCAAAGTAAACGTGCCGGCCCACCTCGACACTCAATGAAGAGCACCGCGGTGGGATTGAGATTGGGCCGCCCCGAGAGGCTAAGCCCACCGGCAGGACGTCCCGCGGACACGCCAGTTAACACCGCGAGCGATGAACCGGCGGCGCGGGACACAAATTCGACTACGAGCTTTTTAACCGCAACAACTTTAATATACGCTATTGGAGCTGGAATTACCGCGGCTGCTGGCACCAGACTTGCCCTCCAATTGATCCTCGTTAAAGGGTTTAGAGTGTACTCATTCCGATTACGGGGCCTCGGATGAGTCCCGTATCGTTATTTTTCGTCACTACCTCCCCGTGCCGGGAGTGGGTAATTTGCGCGCCTGCTGCCTTCCTTGGATGTGGTAGCCGTTTCTCAGGCTCCCTCTCCGGAATCGAACCCTGATTCCCCGTTACCCGTTACAACCATGGTAGGCGCAGAACCTACCATCGACAGTTGATAAGGCAGACATTTGAAAGATGCGTCGCCGGTGCGAGACCGTGCGATCAGCAAAAAGTTATTCAGAGTCACCAAGGTGTACGACGACGGGCGAACCCGACGCCGATTGGTTTTGATCTAATAAAAGCGCTCCTTCCGTCTCCGGTCGGAGCTCTGTTTGCATGTATTAGCTCTAGAATTACCACAGTTATCCAAGTAAATGTGGGTACGATCTAAGGAACCATAACTGATTTAATGAGCCTTTCGCGGTTTCACCTTAATTTGGCTTGTACTGAGACATGCATGGCTTAATCTTTGAGACAAGCATATGACTACTGGCAGGATCAACCAGGGAGCTGTCACCCGTCCGCGGCCACGTTCGGAAGACGCGCACCGATGGTAACGCGCCGACCTGGCGTAACGCAGATCGAGAGAACAGTCGCACCTCCGGCGAGCCGAGGGCGGAGCAGAATCGTCACGCCGCTGCGAGAGCGGCGGCGGTCTGTCTTCTCGCCCGGCCCGGAAGTATACTACTACATATTACAATATATAGCAAAAACTGACCGTGTCGAAATCAGTCGGCAGCGACGAGCGCGCGCCGACCACACATTTCACGCACAGTGGAGCAGGATGCGCCGACGTCGAAATAGGACGACGTTTACTTGACGACATGACCGCCCGCAGCAGTTCTAAAGAGAATAATTTATAACGCGGAATCTCGTCCGCGAACGGCTTCAACATTCCCAGAAACACCCTTCGCTAGATTGAAAGCGACATGGTACGCGGTCTGAGCGCGCGTTTCGGAAAACTGTCGTGCCGCGCTCTCACGCTCGGTACGAGGCGAGTCGTTGCATATTTGTGGACGACGTCCAGAGGACGCCTCCGAGATTTAAGTGCGCCCGCATAAGGTGTACAACGCTAACTGCGAAAGTCAGCGTCGTCCGCGGGCATGCTGTGGCAATCGCTAATGTTACGGTTACGAGCGCTTGGCGGCGATATGTGGGAACGCAACCTTTCGGTTAAACCGCACAGCGTCAATTAAAACTCTCGTCTCTAATGGCGAACGCCGGTTCTTCGCGAACGAAGCTTACCGAGGCGCTCTCTAGCCACCAGCAGATCAAAGTCAACAACGCGTGCGGCCCGGCAGGGAGCATCTTTATCGTTTACTAATACCAAGACTGTCGACTCGTCGCAACTAAACGGGATCGAGCGGAACCGGACGGCGTTAGCCGTCGCGGACTCACCTCTCCCTATATAAGCGCAACGGACCGAGTACGGGTTGCGAAACGCTAGTACGGGTCGCTCCCGGCTCGCTCGAACGGATACCGCCGACGCTCGCGCGGACTTATCGCACTTTTCGCCTTGGTCCCCGTCCGGGTCGAGTTCGAAATTTTGGAAATATTTTTTTTTTTGAAAATTTTTTTTTTTTTTGGAAATTTTTTTTTTCTTTCAAATGTTCTCTCCGGCGCTCTCTGCTAAATTTTTGGATTTTTTTTTTTGAAAATTTTTTTTTCTTTCAAAAGTTCCGTCCAGCGCTCCCTGCTGAAATTTTTGGATTTTGGAAATTTTGTCTTTCGGGTGGCGCTGGATGTCGATCGAGCGCGCCGCCGTAGTCCAGCCGACCGCCCGCGCGCCGTCGCCGGCCGGGTAGCGCTCGGTACATTTCGCCCCGCTCGACGACGGGAGACTCGCGCTGTCGATCGAGCGCGCCGCCGGAGTCCAGCCGACCGCCCGCGCGCCGTCGCCGGCCGGGTAGCGCTCGGTACATTTCGCCCCGCTCGACGACGGGAGACTCGCGCTGTCGATCGAGCGCGCCGCCGGAGTCCAGCCGACCGCCCGCGCGCCGTCGCCGGCCGGGTAGCGCTCGGTAGATTTCGCCCCGCTCGACGACGGGAGACCCGCGCTGTCGATCGAGCGCGCCGCCGGAGTCCAGCCGACAGCCCGCGCGCCGTCGCCGGCCGGGTAGCGCTCGGTACATTTCGCCCCGCTCGACGACGGGAGACCCGCGCTGTCGATCGAGCGCGCCGCCGGAGTCCAGCCGACCGCGCTCGCGCCGTCAACGGCCCCATAAAAGATTTTCTTGAAATTTTCTTTTTCGCCTATAAGTCCCGGCCAGCGCTCTCTGCAAAATTTTAGAAATTTTTTTTTTTGAAAAATTTTTTTTTTGAAAATTTTTTTTTTCTTTCAAAAGTTCCGTCCAGCGCTCTCTGCTGAAATTTTTGGATTTTGGAAATTTTGTCTTTCGGGTGGCGCTGGATGTCGATCGAGCGCGCCGCCGTAGTCCAGCCGACCGCCCGCGCGCCGTCGCCGGCCGGGTAGCGCTCGGTACATTTCGCCCCGCTCGACGACGGGAGACTCGCGCTGTCGATCGAGCGCGCCGCCGGAGTCCAGCCGACCGCCCGCGCGCCGTCGCCGGCCGGGTAGCGCTCGGTAGATTTCGCCCCGCTCGACGACGGGAGACCCGCGCTGTCGATCGAACGCGCCGCCGGAGTCCAGCCGACAGCCCGCGCGCCGTCGCCGGCCGGGTAGCGCTCGGTACATTTCGCCCCGCTCGACGACGGGAGACCCGCGCTGTCGATCGAGCGCGCCGCCGGAGTCCAGCCGACCGCGCTCGCGCCGTCAACGGCCCCATAAAAGATTTTCTTGAAATTTTCTTTTTCGCCTATAAGTCCCGGCCAGCGCTCTCTGCAAAATTTCAGAAATTTTTTTTTTGAAAAATTTTTTTTTTGAAAATTTTTTTTTCTTTCAAAAGTTCCGTCCAGCGCTCTCTGCTGAAATTTTTGAATTTTGGAAATTTTGTCTTTCGGGTGGCGCTGGATGTCGATCGAGCGCGCCGCCGTAGTCCAGCCGACCGCCCGCGCGCCGTCGCCGGCCGGGTAGCGCTCGGTACATTTCGCCCCGCTCGACGACGGGAGACTCGCGCTGTCGATCGAGCGCGCCGCCGGAGTCCAGCCGACCGCCCGCGCGCCGTCGCCGGCCGGGTAGCGCTCGGTAGATTTCGCCCCGCTCGACGACGGGAGACCCGCGCTGTCGATCGAGCGCGCCGCCGGAGTCCAGCCGACAGCCCGCGCGCCGTCGCCGGCCGGGTAGCGCTCGGTACATTTCGCCCCGCTCGACGACGGGAGACCCGCGCTGTCGATCGAGCGCGCCGCCGGAGTCCAGCCGACCGCGCTCGCGCCGTCAACGGCCCCATAAAAGATTTTCTTGAAATTTTCTTTTTCGCCTATAAGTCCCGGCCAGCGCTCTCTGCAAAATTTTAGAAATTTTTTTTTTTGAAAAATTTTTTTTTTGAAAATTTTTTTTTTCTTTCAAAAGTTCCGTCCAGCGCTCTCTGCTGAAATTTTTGGATTTTGGAAATTTTGTCTTTCGGGTGGCGCTGGATGTCGATCGAGCGCGCCGCCGTAGTCCAGCCGACCGCCCGCGCGCCGTCGCCGGCCGGGTAGCGCTCGGTACATTTCGCCCCGCTCGACGACGGGAGACTCGCGCTGTCGATCGAGCGCGCCGCCGGAGTCCAGCCGACCGCCCGCGCGCCGTCGCCGGCCGGGTAGCGCTCGGTACATTTCGCCCCGCTCGACGACGGGAGACCCGCGCTGTCGATCGAGCGCGCCGCCGGAGTCCAGCCGACCGCGCTCGCGCCGTCAACGGCCCCATAAAAGATTTTCTTGAAATTTTCTTTTTCGCCTATAAGTCCCGGCCAGCGCTCTCTGCAAAATTTTAGAAATTTTTTTTTTTGAAAAATTTTTTTTTTGAAAATTTTTTTTTTCTTTCAAAAGTTCCGTCCAGCGCTCTCTGCTGAAATTTTTGGATTTTGGAAATTTTGTCTTTCGGGTGGCGCTGGATGTCGATCGAGCGCGCCGCCGTAGTCCAGCCGACCGCCCGCGCGCCGTCGCCGGCCGGGTAGCGCTCGGTACATTTCGCCCCGCTCGACGACGGGAGACTCGCGCTGTCGATCGAGCGCGCCGCCGGAGTCCAGCCGACCGCCCGCGCGCCGTCGCCGGCCGGGTAGCGCTCGGTAGATTTCGCCCCGCTCGACGACGGGAGACCCGCGCTGTCGATCGAGCGCGCCGCCGGAGTCCAGCCGACAGCCCGCGCGCCGTCGCCGGCCGGGTAGCGCTCGGTACATTTCGCCCCGCTCGACGACGGGAGACCCGCGCTGTCGATCGAGCGCGCCGCCGGAGTCCAGCCGACCGCGCTCGCGCCGTCAACGGCCCCATAAAAGATTTTCTTGAAATTTTCTTTTTCGCCTATAAGTCCCGGCCAGCGCTCTCTGCAAAATTTTAGAAATTTTTTTTTTTGAAAAATTTTTTTTTTGAAAATTTTTTTTTTCTTTCAAAAGTTCCGTCCAGCGCTCTCTGCTGAAATTTTTGGATTTTGGAAATTTTGTCTTTCGGGTGGCGCTGGATGTCGATCGAGCGCGCCGCCGTAGTCCAGCCGACCGCCCGCGCGCCGTCGCCGGCCGGGTAGCGCTCGGTACATTTCGCCCCGCTCGACGACGGGAGACTCGCGCTGTCGATCGAGCGCGCCGCCGGAGTCCAGCCGACCGCCCGCGCGCCGTCGCCGGCCGGGTAGCGCTCGGTAGATTTCGCCCCGCTCGACGACGGGAGACCCGCGCTGTCGATCGAACGCGCCGCCGGAGTCCAGCCGACAGCCCGCGCGCCGTCGCCGGCCGGGTAGCGCTCGGTACATTTCGCCCCGCTCGACGACGGGAGACCCGCGCTGTCGATCGAGCGCGCCGCCGGAGTCCAGCCGACCGCGCTCGCGCCGTCAACGGCCCCATAAAAGATTTTCTTGAAATTTTCTTTTTCGCCTATAAGTCCCGGCCAGCGCTCTCTGCAAAATTTCAGAAATTTTTTTTTTTGAAAAATTTTTTTTTTGAAAATTTTTTTTTCTTTCAAAAGTTCCGTCCAGCGCTCTCTGCTGAAATTTTTGAATTTTGGAAATTTTGTCTTTCGGGTGGCGCTGGATGTCGATCGAGCGCGCCGCCGTAGTCCAGCCGACCGCCCGCGCGCCGTCGCCGGCCGGGTAGCGCTCGGTACATTTCGCCCCGCTCGACGACGGGAGACTCGCGCTGTCGATCGAGCGCGCCGCCGGAGTCCAGCCGACCGCCCGCGCGCCGTCGCCGGCCGGGTAGCGCTCGGTAGATTTCGCCCCGCTCGACGACGGGAGACCCGCGCTGTCGATCGAGCGCGCCGCCGGAGTCCAGCCGACAGCCCGCGCGCCGTCGCCGGCCGGGTAGCGCTCGGTACATTTCGCCCCGCTCGACGACGGGAGACCCGCGCTGTCGATCGAGCGCGCCGCCGGAGTCCAGCCGACCGCGCTCGCGCCGTCAACGGCCCCATAAAAGATTTTCTTGAAATTTTCTTTTTCGCCTATAAGTCCCGGCCAGCGCTCTCTGCAAAATTTTAGAAATTTTTTTTTTTGAAAAATTTTTTTTTTGAAAATTTTTTTTTTCTTTCAAAAGTTCCGTCCAGCGCTCTCTGCTGAAATTTTTGGATTTTGGAAATTTTGTCTTTCGGGTGGCGCTGGATGTCGATCGAGCGCGCCGCCGTAGTCCAGCCGACCGCCCGCGCGCCGTCGCCGGCCGGGTAGCGCTCGGTACATTTCGCCCCGCTCGACGACGGGAGACTCGCGCTGTCGATCGAGCGCGCCGCCGGAGTCCAGCCGACCGCCCGCGCGCCGTCGCCGGCCGGGTAGCGCTCGGTACATTTCGCCCCGCTCGACGACGGGAGACCCGCGCTGTCGATCGAGCGCGCCGCCGGAGTCCAGCCGACCGCGCTCGCGCCGTCAACGGCCCCATAAAAGATTTTCTTGAAATTTTCTTTTTCGCCTATAAGTCCCGGCCAGCGCTCTCTGCAAAATTTCAGAAATTTTTTTTTTTGAAAAATTTTTTTTTTGAAAAATTTTTTTTTCTTTCAAAAGTTCCGTCCAGCGCTCTCTGCTGAAATTTTTGAAATTTTTTGTCTTCGAGCGGGGAAATATACCGATCGCCACCCGTCCGTCGGCGCGGAGCGGGAGTAGAGAGCGCTCACCGGGCGGCCGGCCTGTTAGCGCTCTCTACTCCCGCTCGCCGCCGACGGACGGGTGACGATCGATAAATTTGTCGACCCGACGACGGCCGCCCGGTTAGCGTTCTCTACTCCCGCTCGCCGCCGACGGACGGGTGACGATCGATAAATTTGTCGACCCGATGACGGCCGCCCGGTTAGCGTTCTCTACTCCCGCTCGCCGCCGACGGACGGGTGACGATCGATAAATTTGTCGACAGGCCGCAGGGTAGGGCGGTTTCGCTCTACTCCCTCTCGTTGATTTGTCGACAGGCCGCAGGGTCGGGCGGTTTTGCTCTACTCCCTCTCGTTGATTTGTCGACAGGCCGCAGGGTCGGGCGGTTTTGCTCTACTCCCTCTCGTTGATTTGTCGACAGGCCGCAGGGTAGGGCGGTCTCGCTCTACTCCCTCTCGTTTTCGTTATCAAAACGAGAGGGAGTAGAGCGAGAGCGCCCTACCCTGCGGCCTGTCGACAAATCAACGAGAGGGAGTAGAGCGAAACCGCCTTACCCTGCGGCCTGTCGACAAATCAACGAGAGGGAGTAGAGCGAAACCGCCTTACCCTGCGGCCTGTCGACAAGTCAACGAGAGGGAGTAGAGCGAAACCGCCCTACCCTGCGGCCTGTCGACAAATCAACGAGAGGGAGTAGAGCGAAACCACCTTACCCTGCGGCCTGTCGACAAATCAATGAGAGGGAGTAGAGCGAAACCACCTTACCCTGCGGCCTGTCAACAAATCAACGAGAGGGAGTAGAGCGAAACCACCTTACCCTGCGGCCTGTCGACAAATTTATCGAGCGACAAATATTTTTTGGTTGCGC
>CAXIES010000177.1:140000-151128 GCA_964023965.1 Melinopterus prodromus
AACCTTCCCCATGCGTCTTCGCTTTTTTCATCACAGAACTCCCTGAATGCCTCTATTTTTCTTTTCATAATCTTTTTTTTGTAATCTTTTCTTTTTTCTCTGTATACCTCGGCTTTTTTCTTTCTTTCGTTCTCTTCCCTCTCCCCTTGGTACGCTCGTCTCGCTCTCTGTACCTTACTTCTTTCCTTGTTTAAATCATCATTCCACCATATCGCACTTCTCCTTGATTTCTTTTTCCCCCTCGCGGTACCCATCGCTTTCATGCAAGCTGCCTCTATCGTCCCCTGCCATGTTTCCGCCATCTCCTCAGCCGTTTCCTCTCTTCCTTCCCCCCGGTCGTCATGGTAATGTCGTCTCATCTCCGCCTCGAAAATTTCCCAATTCACCCTTCGCATTTGGTATTTCATCCCTGGTCTTTCTTCCTCTTCTCCTCGTTCCAGCTCGATTTCATACGTTATCGCCTTATGGTCGCTCAAAGATTCGTCTTCCCGCACCTTCCATCTTTTGCATTGTCTGCCCCTCGTGATCGTCAGATCAATCCAACTTCTCCCGTTAACCGTTTCGAACGTTGGTCCGTCGTCCTCGCTGTTCTCCACGTTGAAGTCGTTCCGTACGCACCACTCGTTTATCGCCTCTCCTCGTGTGTCCGATATACTTCCCCCCCAGCTTTCGTGTTTACCGTTTAAGTCACCGCCTATTATAATGTTATCACACCTCACGCGCTCGAGCTCACTATCCAACATATCCAAAACACCTAACAAATCGGAATCCGGCGAAACATAAACACTCACAACACAGTAAACTTCCCCGCTCGCTTCCAACGTTACAATCGCGACTTCCCTGCTGCGCAACACGCACACCGGCTGCACCGTAGCATTTCGCGTCCATATTGCCGCTTTCCCGCCGTCCGCGATAAAAAGTGTCCCGTCGGTCTCGGTTAGACCTCTATCGCCCCCCGGTTCCTGTATCAATACCACGTCCGCGTCCCATTCTCTCGCGTGATGTAACAAAAGGTCCTTCGCCTCCCTACCGCGCCCCACGTTTAATTGTACTAACCGTAATTTAAGCATAATCGGTCTTCCTTTTTAGCGCCTCGATCGCTTTGAGATACTCCGGGCAGTCCCGGTAATTCGCCGAATGTCCGAACTCGCTCGCTCCCGCCAGTTTGCAGTTTCTGCATTTCGCCGGTTCCTCCTTCGCCTTACAGTCCTTGTACTCGTGTCCCTCTTCCGCGCAATGTCCACACGTTGGCTTGGCCCTATTACACTTCCCCGCGATGTGACCGAAACCCACGCACCTATAACACCGCGATATCTCCTCGAAGTCCTCGACGTACGCGCAACCGTACCCCGCGAAAACTCGTCCCGCCCTTAGCATTCTCCGCCGCAAACCGCCCGATACCTCGATGACCACGTGCACGAAGTTCCCGTCGCGTCGTCCTCGCTTGAAAACCACTCTACATACGTCGCCCGGCGCCATCAGACCCTCGTTCTTGGTGTGCATATGTTCCACTATCTCCGCGTCGCTTACATCCCTTTCCACCCGGTATAAAATCACTCTCGGGAGCCTCTCTTTCGTTTCACTGACTTTGAAATTGGCTCCGCTTATGCTATTCTTAACCAAGTCCAGGTCCTTCTCTGTGTCCGCTTCGACCAGCACCTTCCCATCTCTTAATCGCCTGATGGCTCTAATGCGCACCTCTCCTTTCTTTGCTTCCATCATGTCGAGCATAGTCTTTTTAACCTCGTCGCTGTTCTTCTTGCCCTGTTCGTCGTTCACAATGATGATGTTTCGCCTCTCTAAGCTCATCTTCGGGTCCTCTCGCAAAGCGCCAACACCTCGTCCACCGGTCGCCACCCTGCTGGCATAGGAATCAGCTGTCTGTGGAGCCCTTTGGGACACCTCCTCCATCTTATTCAGCGCAGCCTCCATCTTTTTCTCCCATCCTCCCATCCTTTTCTCCATCGAATATTCCATCTTCCTCCTCTCGTCCTGCCTAGCCTGCAGCTCCCTTTTTTCGCAGACCAACCCCACCAGCATCCTCTCGCATCTCGCGAACATCTCTGCGATGGCCAGCGCTGTCGCCTTCGGGATGGTCTTGGCCTGGTCCTTCAACAACTTTGCTAGCTCGTCCCCGACCTTAGCGACATCACCAATCTGAACGCCTGTGGTGCCCTGGTCCACTTCCATACTATCGTCCTGCCTTGGTCGCTTGAATCTCTCGGATGCCGTTGACTCCACCGAGGCCACCGATCCCGCTCTGGGTCTCCGCTCAGGCGAGTGCGCCACCGACCCCCGTCTGCCGAAGACAAGGGAGGGAGGCGGCGCGGACTCCTCGTCGCTCATGACCGCTCAGTGCCCCATCCGCTCGAGGCACAGACAGAAAACCCACTACAAAGACAATCACACTTTTCCGCGGTCGTCCCACTTTTCCGAGGTCGCCCCACTTTTCGGATTTTCCGCGGTCGTCCCAGGTCTTTGAAAATTTTCGACGACCAGCACCACCGAGCGCGTCTCGTATCTACCGAAAGCGTTCCGACACTTACCCGAAATCCAAAAATTTTTGACAAAAATTTTTCTATGTCCCGAGCCGTCGATCTCCTTTGGGATTCTGCTCTCCTGATACCTGGTAAACACTAATTGATGTCTCCAGACGCCCCCTAATTACTTAGGGGGATGAAACTTGGCCGACGTCTTCCTCCCGACGGACGGCACCGGAAACGACGCCTCCGGGATCCGCCGCGACGCCCGGCGTCGAAAACGCGTCACCGCGGCAAAAACTAGCCCGAGTCGATACCGACCACGTGC
The DNA here is from genome assembly GCA_964023965.1 of Melinopterus prodromus. Taxonomy (NCBI): domain Eukaryota; kingdom Metazoa; phylum Arthropoda; class Insecta; order Coleoptera; family Scarabaeidae; genus Melinopterus; species Melinopterus prodromus. The sequence continues at coordinate 142,809 of CAXIES010000177.1, forward strand.
AACCTCGTGGCACACACAAAATCAAAATAACACCTCTAATTAACACTTAATTAACTTAAAAACTTGTTCAAAATAACGGCCCGACGCACACACTAATTAACCAAAAAACACCAACTCAAACAGACGAAAATTAACAACTTTTCGCCACTTAACTAACCAGCCTTCGGAAACACGTCCGCACTCTGGCACAACTGCTAGAAGACTGAGTAGGTAGGGACAGTGGGAATCTCGTTAATCCATTCATGCGCGTCACTAATTAGATGACGAGGCATTTGGCTATTTAAAACATTTATTGATCTTTGTAAATTACATTATGTGTTTCGGCTAAGTTCGCACCCCGCCGTGGGGTTCACAAAACGTGTAAATATAATACATAAGTATATCATTACGGTCGCCTAGCGGGCACAACGACTACATTAGAATGAATGATGATTCTCGGAGTCGCGTCGGCGCTTCGTGAGGGTTGGGCAGAAGGTCCTGCAACGCTGGTCACTCTTCTTGACCCCTCGTCCCCACGTTCCGTGGGTTGCTCGGGTCTGCGGTTATGCCGCACGGTGTTGGGTTGACGTCTGCGCCTCCTGGACTGCTGACCTCTTGGCGGCCTCTCGTCCCCACGTTCCGTGGGTTGCTTAGGCCAGCGGGGTTGCCGCTCGGTGGTGTGGTGGGGTCCTTGCCGTCTGGGGCGCTGTCTTCTCGGCCTCTCGTCCCCACTTACAGTGGGTTGCTCAGGCCTGCGGTAGTGCCGCACGGTGTTTCTCTCTGTCGCCTCCATAGGTCCCTGCTCCGCCGCACCGCCCTGGTCGTCGGGTGGTCGACGCTTCCAAACCGCGGCCATGAAATTGCGGTGGATGGTGCTTCCCCATTTGAGGCACCCGTTAACACAGGCGCTCTTGAGGTGCTGGGGGAAGCGCAATGCCTCGGCTGTTGGGACATTGCAGCGGGGCCAAATTCCTCGCGCGCCGAGGATCAAGGGGAGGAACTCGAACTGCTTCCCCGGCCAACGTCTCTCGGCGGCTTCACGGAAGCGAAGGTGGTCGTACACTAGACGCTTGTTTTCCCAGGATTCAGCAAGCGTGCGTGTACCCTCCCAGGATACTTGGACGTCGCAGACCACCAGTTGGTCTGCGGAGATATGGACCACCAGGTCCGGTTTGTAGAGCTGTTTGTCGGGATGGTATACTCTGGGTTCGACTTCCGTTGTCCAGCCCTTTTTCCTGGTGTGTTTCGCTATACGACGCACTACTTCGTCGTGTCGCTTAATCCGGTCGAAGTGTGAGACGTGGCATCCCTGGAGAACGTGGGATAGGCTCTCCACTCTCTGGCATCCGGCTCGGCATCGCCGCAACTCGGGGGCATTGGATGGTATGCCCTTGGTAGGTAAGCAATTGGCCCTGAGGTGTATGGCTCGGACGAAGTCTCTGCCAGTCCATCCCGGGGGCGTCCTCTGCAGCCACTGCCGGCTCGCCGCGTCCTCCACGCAGCCCTCTATCCCTCTGGTAAATGGTCGGGTGGACACCATTTCCCTCCAGTATTGATCGGGTTGGGGGGTACTATTGAGGCGTCCAATTCTGTTGATAAGGGCCTGTTCCGTCGGCGTTCCCATAACCGCACGCACGACGTCATCCCCTTCCTGGGCCAGTGCCGATAGTCTACGATGGTACATGAACGGGATAGATTTTCGGAGGCTCGGAAAACCGAGACCCCCGTCCCTCATACTGGCGTGAAACATCTGGTCCCCTGTGTGGACTGGTAGGTGTAAGACGTCCTTGAGTGTCTTCCGGATCAGCCTGTCGCAGTCGCGAAGAAGCTCCCCGGTGACTTTGGGGCTCTGTAGTCCATGTAGAATTCTCGGCACGATGTAGTGGCGGGCCAGATCTATCTTCTGGTCAGGCTTTAATGGTGCCTGCTTCAGTCGCTTAAGAGAGTCATAGTTACTCCCGCCGTTTACCCGCGCTTGCTTGAATTTCTTCACGTTGACATTCAGAGCACTGGGCAGAAATCACATTGCGTCAACACCCGCAGGGGCCATCGCAATGCTTTGTTTTAATTAGACAGTCGGATTCCCCCAGTCCGTGCCAGTTCTGAGCTGATCGTTGAATGGCGGCCGAAGAGGACACCGGCCAGGAGCGAACCCCCGACCGGGCCTCGCAGCAAGGAAGTTCCGCGGGAGGCCAAGGCACGGGACCGAGCTCGGATCCGGTCGCCGAAACGACTTTTACCTCGCCCAGGCCCGGCACGTCAGCCGATACCCGCTTCCCGACCAAGCCCGACGCGCCCCGATCCTCAGAGCCAATCCTTATCCCGAAGTTACGGATCCAATTTGCCGACTTCCCTTACCTACATTATTCTATCGACTAGAGGCTGTTCACCTTGGAGACCTGCTGCGGATATGGGTACGAACCGGCGCGACACCTACCGTGGCCCTCTCCTGGATTTTCAAGGTCCGAGGGGAAGATCCGGACACCGCCGCAACTGCGGTGCTCTTCGCGCTCCAAACCATATCTCCCTGCTAGAGGATTCCATGGAACTCGAGCGCTTATGCAGAAAAGAAAACTCTTCCCGGATCTCCCGACGGCGTCTCCAGGTCATTTTGGGTTGCCCCGACGAACACTCTTTCGAGGGCCCGACTTAATTACGGTTCCGCTGCCGGGTTCCGGAATAGGAACCGGATTCCCTTTCGCCCGACGGGTGTGTGCCTCTTTATGCACGTACGGCGCCGGCATACTCGCGGCTGGAACCGCTAAGATCGGCGCGCGCGGCCAATAATGCCGCGGCCTCACTGCTCGTCATGACCGCTGCGCGTCGCGTGTCGACGTCGCGCGCGGGGAATCATCGTTCGCGTGATGGCGCGGTCGCGCTCGCGCTCCCGTCGCTCTGTGCGCGCGCGTCCGGCGGCGGATGATACCGGCGGACCGAGGAACCGAGCCGCTTGAAGCGGCGGTTCCGGTCCTCCTCCATCCTAACCTCCGGTGCGTGCGAGAGCGATCGAGAGTCCGCGTGCGCGTCTCCTGCGCCCAGGAACGAGACTCGACCCCCGCTGCGACGGTTCGACGACGACGACGACGACAGGGACGACGAAGGAGCCGCAGCTGGCGCGCGCGCTCGATCGAAGGTTCCGTCTTACGTCACGGACGCGTCCGCCGTACTACTACGCAAACGTAGATACACCAACATCAACATCGGCTTTCGCCTAGGGCTTAGGATCGACTGACTCGTGTGCAACGGCTGTTCACACGAAACCCTTCTCCACGTCAGTCCTCCAGGGCCTCGCTGGAGTATTTGCTACTACCACCAAGATCTGCACCGACGGCGGCTCCAGACGGGCTCACGCCCTGTCCTTCTGCGCACACCGCCGCGACCCTCCTACTCGTCAGGGCTTCATGACGCCGGTCCGCGAGGACCGCGTCTCACATGCCGCTGACGGCCGAGTATAAGCACGACGCTTCAGCGCCATCCATTTTCAGGGCTAGTAACTTCGGCAGGTGAGTTGTTACACACTCCTTGGCGGATTCCGACTTCCATGGCCACCGTCCTGCTGTCTTAAGTTACCAACGCCTTTCATGGTATCCCATAAGCGTCGATTTGGGCGCTTTAACTCGGCGTTTGGTTCATCCCACAGCGCCAGTTCTGCTTACCAAAAGTGGCCCACTTGGCACTCTGATCCGATATCTCGCGGCTTCACAGTTTAAGCAAGCCGGAGATCTCACCCATTTAAAGTTTGAGAATAGGTTGAGGTCGTTTCGACCCCAATGCCTCTAATCATTCGCTTTACCGAATGAGACTCGCACGCGGCGAGCGCCAGCTATCCTGAGGGAAACTTCGGAGGGAACCAGCTACTAGATGGTTCGATTAGTCTTTCGCCCCTATACCCAGTTCCGACGATCGATTTGCACGTCAGAATCGCTACGGACCTCCATCAGGGTTTCCCCTGACTTCGTCCTGACCAGGCATAGTTCACCATCTTTCGGGTCCCAGCGTGTACGCTCTGGGTGCGCCTCTTCTCGCGATGAGAACGAGACGCCCCGGGAGTGCGGGGCCGGTCCGTGAGCCGGCCCATCCTCCCTCGGTTCGCGCGAGGCGAACCTTCACTTTCATTGCGCCTTTAGGTTTAGTTTAGTCCCAATGACTCGCGCACATGCTAGACTCCTTGGTCCGTGTTTCAAGACGGGTCCTGAAAGTACCCAAAGCTATAGCGCCGTGGACTGGCGTGTGCAGGGTCTGTCCGAGGACAACGCCGCCAACAGCCGGGCGGGCCCGGATCCGGCGCTAGGTCCGGATGCCAGGTTTGCCGTCCGCGCTTGCGACGTGCCGGACGCGAACAAGTCGCGGCCCCGCGCCATAGTTTTACCGTCGGTCGGGCCGGCCGGGACACCGCGGGTCCGAACGCACCGAGGTGCGCGCGGGCTCCACCGCGGGCCTTAGGCCGACGCCCAACGGGTCACGACGTCCTACAGGAGGAGAAGTGCACGCGTTCGGAGTCCGACGGCCACGGGCGGCGCGCGCGGCGCGAACGCCACGCGTCGCAACGCCCGTTGCTCGCGAACTTTCCGAGAGACGCGTCTGAATCTCCCCTTTCGACCTTTCGGGTTTCTCAGGTTTACCCCTGAACGGTTTCACGTACTCTTGAACTCTCTCTTCAAAGTTCTTTTCAACTTTCCCTCACGGTACTTGTTCGCTATCGGTCTCGTGGTAATATTTAGCCTTAGATGGAGTTTACCACCCACTTAGGGCTGCACTCTCAAGCAACCCGACTCTGAGGAGAGACCCTCCCGCGGCATGCGGCGGCCAGCTACGGGCCTGGCACCCTCTCTGGGTAAGTGGCCCCGTTCAAGAAGGACTTGGGCGCGCCGCGCTACCTCGGGATAACGGATCCTCCCTAACACCACATTTCCCGGCGTCCGTCTCCGGACGCGGGATTCGGTGCTGGGCTCTTCCCTGTTCGCTCGCCGCTACTAAGGGAATCCTAGTTAGTTTCTTTTCCTCCGCTTAGTAATATGCTTAAATTCAGCGGGTAGTCTCACCTGCTCTGAGGTCGCGTTCATTGGTTTCTTTCGATAGCCGACAGGCCGCGTAGGCAACGGGATCCTTCGGGCTAAACGCGCGCGATCGGACGTCGGACGAATACCTCGCGCCGCCCCGGACGAATCTCGGTGGCGGGGGGATTCACACTCGGACACGTCGACCGGCGCGTCGCCCGGGCATCGTTTACCGGTACGCGGATGGCGGTCGGCTCGAATGATTATATCGTTCGATAGTTTAAAGCGACGCGTTAGCGCGCCGCCCCGACGTCGAGCGCGATGGCGCGCTCGCGGTATCGGGGGGCGGCTCGTGCGCGAGCGCTCAGATTCTTGCCTCGGCGGCCGTCCGCTTTTCGCGCTTGACCGACGCCCCGTACGTACGGCGCGCGTTCCGCTCACACGATTGGGAGCGTGTACTGCGCGCGCGCACCACATGGGGGGGCCTTCGCGTTATCGGCGGTACGCCGACCCGGCAGTCGTGGAAATTGAAACGACCCTCAGCCAGGAGTGGTCCAGGAACAGTATCCGAGGACCGCAATGTGCGTTCGAAATGTCGATGTTCAAGTGTCCTGCAGTTCACAAGTTGACGCGCAATTAGCTGCGTTCTTCATCGACCCACGAGCCAAGTGATCCACCGTTCAGGGTAATCTTTCATACAGTTAACCAGCGACTCTCTGTCCGCGGTACTGCGTTTAATCGGTTTTACACTTACGCAAAGTTTTGCACGCTTACACGTTGCTAGAACGAGAGGTGTTTGACTTCGCAGAGCGGACGTAAAGTCCGAGACGCGTTCGTCCTGCGCGGCTCCCGTACTCAGATCGCTCCCCCCTTTCGAGGGGCGCGCGGTACGCGGGGACGAACGTTCCGTTAGTCAGGCGAATATCCTTCGACCACCTTCGGGCGGTGCGAGCACCTTTGCGCGCAGTCTTCGTCTTTATTAATCTGCGACGCGGACCGACGTCGGTCGTACACGACATGACCGACCGGACCATCCGCCGCGCTCCGCCGGCGTGCCACTGCACCTCCGACAAGGGAGGCCGGGGCCGGATTCGGGGCGCTGGGGTCCGGCGGCCGCTATACGACCGCGACGACGGCGCGACGCACTCGTCTTTATCAATCTACGCTGCGGGCCGACGTCGGTCGTACACGACATGACCGACCGGACCGTCCGCCGCGCTCCGCCGGCGTGCCACTGAACCTCCGACAAGGGAGGCCGGGGCCGGATTCGGGGCGCTGGGGTCCGGCGGCCGCTATACGACCGCGACGACGGCGCGACGCACTCGTCTTCATTAATTTACGCTGCGGACCGACGTCGGTCGTACACGACATGACCGACCGGACCGTCCGCCGCGCTCCGCCGGCGTTCCTCTGCACCTCCGACAAGGGAGGCCGGGGCCGGTTTCGGGGCGCTGGGGTCCGGCGGCCGCTATACGACCGCGACGACGGCGCGACGCACGACGACAAGACTGGGACGCGCGCATTAGCTCGCTGTGCCCTGACCGTCGGGGCCGGCGGGAGCGTCGCATTCACCCGTGGTTGTGACACTTAAAAACTCAAACTCCGAGGCGCGGAGCGCCGAGCCGGCTGCGCGGTGGCTGCCGGCGGCGCTTTTACGTACGCAGTATCTCTCGGCCTGAGCGGCACGGGGGGCGCTCTCGTCATCGGACCTCTCGACTAGGTACCTGACTTCCGGCGTGCCGACCCTCGCGGGTCGGCCGACGCCTCGGACTTCGTTAGTCCTTAACAGTTCGAATCAGTTCGACCGGCGCTCGTACGGCCGACGCGACCGCCGTCGTAGACGTGGTCGGCCGAGGGCGCCATTAATATTCATTCATTATTAATATCGATCCGTGCATCGTATTAATTAATTGTACGTAATGTTTTATAAACATTCGTTAATGATCCTTCCGCAGGTTCACCTACGGAAACCTTGTTACGACTTTTACTTCCTCTAAATGATCAAGTTTGGTCATCTTCCCAGCATCATCGGCGACGTCGAAACGCCACCGCGCACCGGTCCGAAGACCTCACTAAATCATTCAATCGGTAGTAGCGACGGGCGGTGTGTACAAAGGGCAGGGACGTAATCAACGCGAGCTTATGACTCGCGCTTACTGGGAATTCCTCGTTCATGGGGAACAATTGCAAGCCCCAATCCCTAGCACGAAGGAGGTTCAGCGGGTTACCCGGGCCGTTCGGCCAGGGAAGACACGCTGATTCCTTCAGTGTAGCGCGCGTGCGGCCCAGAACATCTAAGGGCATTACAGACCTGTTATTGCTCAATCTCGTGCGGCTAGAAGCCGCCTGTCCCTCTAAGAAGAATTAATTGTACGCCGACAGTAAAAATCGCGCACGACCGCGACGCGAGCGCCGGGTCGGCGGACCTTTGAGATGTCGAAAATACGCCTAGTTAGCAGGCTAGAGTCTCGTTCGTTATCGGAATTAACCAGACAAATCGCTCCACCAACTAAGAACGGCCATGCACCACCACCCACCGAATCAAGAAAGAGCTCTCAATCTGTCAATCCTTCCGGTGTCCGGGCCTGGTGAGGTTTCCCGTGTTGAGTCAAATTAAGCCGCAGGCTCCACTCCTGGTGGTGCCCTTCCGTCAATTCCTTTAAGTTTCAGCTTTGCAACCATACTTCCCCCGGAACCCAAAAGCTTTGGTTTCCCGGAAGCTGCCCGCCGAGTCATCGGAGGAACGTCGGCGGATCGCTAGCTGGCATCGTTTATGGTTAGAACTAGGGCGGTATCTGATCGCCTTCGAACCTCTAACTTTCGTTCTTGATCAATGAAAGCGTTTTTGGCAAATGCTTTCGCTTCTGTCCGTCTTGCGACGATCCAAGAATTTCACCTCTAACGTCGCAATACGAATGCCCCCATCCGTTCCTATTAATCATTACCTCGGGGTTCCGAAAACCAACAAAATAGAACCGAGGTCCTATTCCATTATTCCATGCACACAGTATTCAGGCGAAATTTTAGCCTGCTTTAAGCACTCTAATTTGTTCAAAGTAAACGTGCCGGCCCACCTCGACACTCAATGAAGAGCACCGCGGTGGGATTGAGATTGGGCCGCCCCGAGAGGCTAAGCCCACCGGCAGGACGTCCCGCGGACACGCCAGTTAACACCGCGAGCGATGAACCGGCGGCGCGGGACACAATTCGACTACGAGCTTTTTAACCGCAACAACTTTAATATACGCTATTGGAGCTGGAATTACCGCGGCTGCTGGCACCAGACTTGCCCTCCAATTGATCCTCGTTAAAGGGTTTAGAGTGTACTCATTCCGATTACGGGG
>CAXIES010000178.1:0-52299 GCA_964023965.1 Melinopterus prodromus
AGTTTTAGTTGGATTCGTAATTTTACCCGGACTTTTTAGTTGGGTTCGTAATTTTACACGGACTTTTTAGTTGGGTTCGTAATTTTACCCGGACTTTTTAGTTGGGTGCGTAATTTTACCCGGAGTTTCAGTTGGGTTCGTAATTTTACCCGGACTTTTTAGTTGGGTTCGAATTTTTTACCCGAACTTTTAGTTGGGTTCATAATTTTACCCGGAGTTTTAGTTGGGTTCGTAATTTTACCCGGACCTTTTCGTTGGGTTCGTATTTTGTACCCGGACTTTTAGTTGGGTTCGTAATTTTACCCGGAGTTTTAGTTGGGTTCGTAATTTTACCCGTAGTTTTAGTTGGGTTCGTAATTTTACCCGGAGTCTTGAGTTACCCGGACTTTTTAGTTGGGTTCGTATTTTTACCCGGACTTTTAGTTGGGTTCGTAATTTTACCCGGAGTTTTAGTTGGGTTCGTAATTTTACCCGGAGTTTTAGTTGGGTTCGTAATTTTACCCGGACTTTTTAGTTGGGTTCGTAATTTTACCCGGACTTTTTAGTTGGGTTCGTATTTTTTACTCGGAGTTTTAGTTGGGTTCGTAATTTTACCCGGAGTTTTAGTTGGGTTCGTAATTTTACCCGGACTTTTTAGTTGTGTTGGTAATTTTACCCGGAGTTTTAGTTGGGTTCATATTTTTTACCGGACTTTTTAGTTGGGTTCGTAATTTTACCTGGAGATTTAGTTGGGTTCGGAATTTTACCCGGACTTTTTAGTTGGGTTTGAATTTTTTACCCGGAGTTTTAGTTGGGTTCGTATTTTTACCCGGAGTTTTAGTTGGGTTCGTATTTTTACCCGGAGTTTTAGTTGGGTTCGTATTTTTTACCCGGACTTTTTAGTTGGGTTAGTATTTTTGCCCTAGTTTTAGTTGGGTTCGTATTTTTTAGCCGGAGTTTTAGTTGGGTTCGTATTTTTTACCCGGAGTTTTAGTTGGGTTCGTATTTTTTACCCGGAGTTTTAGTTGGGTTCGTATTTTTACCCGGAGTTTTAGTTGGGTTCGTATTTTTACCCGGAGTTTTAGTTGGGTTCGTATTTTTTACCCGGACTTTTTAGTTGGGTTAGTATTTTTGCCCGGAGTTTTAGTTGGGTTCGTATTTTTTACCCGGAGTTTTAGTTGGGTTCGTATTTTTTACCCGGAGTTTTAGTTGGGTTCGTATTTTTACCCGGAGTTTTAGTTGGGCTCGTATTTTTACCCGGAGTTTTAGTTGGGTTCGTATTTTTTACCCGCAGTTTTAGTTGGGTTCGTATTTTTACCCGGAGCTTTAGTTGGGTTCGTATTTTTACCCGGAGTTTTAGTTGGGTTCGTATTTTTTACCCGGACTTTTTAGTTGGGTTAGTATTTTTGCCCGGAGTTTTAGTTGGGTTCGTATTTTTTTACCCGGAGTTTTAGTTGGGTTCTAAATGTTACCCGGACTTTTTTGTTTGGTTCGTATTTTTTACCCGGAGTTTTAGTTGGGTTCGTAATTTTGCCCGCACTTTTTAGTTGGGTTCGTAATTTTACCCGGAGTTTTAGTTGGGTTCGTAATTTTACCCGGAGTTTTGGTTGTGTTCGTAATTTTACCGGAGTTTTAGTTGGGTTCGTAATTTTACCCGGAGTTTTAGTTGGGTTCGTAATTTTACCCGGACTTTTTAGTTGGGTTCGTATTTTTTACCCGGACTTTTAGTTGGGTTCGTAATTTTACCCGGAGTTTTAGTTGGGTTCGTAATTTTACCCGTAGTTTTAGTTGAGTTCGTAATTTTACCCGGAGTTTTAGTTGGGTTAGTAATTTTACCCGGACTTTTTATTTGGGTTCGTAATTTTACCCTGACTTTTTAGTTGGGTTCGTAATTTTACCCGGAGTTTTAGTTGGGTTCGTAATTTTACCCGGAGTTTTACTTGGGTTCGTAATTTTACCCGGACTTTTTAGTTGGGTTCGTATTTTTTACCCGGACTTTTAGTTGGGTTCGTAATTTTACCCGGAGTTTTAGTTGGGTTCGTAATTTTACCCGGAGTTTTAGTTGGGTTTGTAATTTTACCCGGACTTTTAGTTGGGTTCGTAATTTTACCCGGAGTTTTACTTGGGTTCGTAATTTTACCCGGAGTTTTACTTGGGTTCGTAATTTTACCCGGAGTTTTAGTTGGGTTCGTAATTTTACCCGGAGTTTTAGTTGGGTTCGTAATTTTACCCGGACTTTTTAGTTGGGTTCGTATTTTTTACCCGGACTTTTAGTTGGGTTCGTAATTTTACCCGGAGATTTAGTTGGGTTCGTAATTTTACCCGGAGTTTTAGTTGAGTTTGTAATTTTACCCGGAGTTTTAGTTGGGTTCGTAATTTTACCCGGAGTTTTACTTGGGTTCGTAATTTTGCCCGGAGTTTTACTTGGGTTCGTAATTTTACCCGGAGTTTTAGTTGGGTTCGTAATTTTACCCGAAGTTTTAGTTGGGTTCGTAATTTTACCCGGACTTTTTAGTTGGGTTCGCATTTTTTACCCGTACTTTTAGTTGGGTTCGTAATTTTACCCGGAGTTTTAGTTGGGTTCGTAATTTTACCCGGAGTTTTAGTTGAGTTCGTAATTTTACCCGGAGTTTTAGTTGGGTTCGTAATTTTACCCGGAGTTTTTAGTTGGGTCGTAATTTTACCCGGACTTTTTAGTTGGGTTCGTATTTTTTACCCGGAGTTTTAGTTGGGTTCGTAATTTTACCCGGAGTTTTAGTTGGGTTCGTAATTTTACCCGGACTTTTTAGTTGTGTTGGTAATTTTACCCGGAGTTTTAGTTGGGTTCATATTTTTTACCGGACTTTTTAGTTGGGTTCGTATTTTTTACCCGGAGTTTTAGTTGGGTTCGTATTTTTTACCCGGAGTTTTAGTTGGGTTCGTATTTTTACCCGGAGTTTTAGTTGGGTTCGTAATTTTACCCGGAGTTTTAGTTGGGTTCGTAATTTTACCCGGAGTTTTACTTGGGTTCGTAATTTTACTCGGAATTTTTAGTTGGGTTCGTATTTTTTACCCGGACTTTTAGTTGGGTTCGTAATTTTACCCGGAGTTTTAGTTGGGTTCGTAATTTTACCCGGAGTTTTAGTTGGGTTCGTAATTTTACCCGGAGTTTTACTTGGGTTCGTAATTTTACCCGGAGTTTTACTTGGGTTCGTAATTTTACCCGGAGTTTTAGTTGGGTTCGTAATTTTACCCGGAGTTTTAGTTGGGTTCGTAATTTTACCCGGACTTTTTAGTTGGGTTCGTATTTTTTACCCGGACTTTTAGTTGGGTTCGTAATTTTACCCGGAGTTTTATTTGGGTTCGTAATTTTACCCGGAGTTTTAGTTGAGTTCGTAATTTTACCCGGAGTTTTAGTTGGATTCGTAATTTTACCCGGACTTTTTAGTTGGGTTCGTAATTTTACACGGACTTTTTAGTTGGGTTCGTAATTTTACCCGGACTTTTTAGTTGGGTGCGTAATTTTACCCGGAGTTTCAGTTGAGTTCGTAATTTTACCCGGACTTTTTAGTTGGGTTCGTAATTTTACACGGAGTTTTAGTTGGGTTCGTAATTTTACCCGTAGTTTTAGTTGGGGTCGTAATTTTACCCGGAGTCTTGAGTTACCCGGACTTTTTAGTTGGGTTCGTATTTTTACCCGGACTTTTAGTTGGGTTCGTAATTTTACCCGGAGTTTTAGTTGGGTTCGTAATTTTACCCGGAGTTTTAGTTGGGTTCGTAATTTTACCCGGAGTTTTACTTGGGTTCGTAATTTTAACCGGAGTTTTACTTGGGTTCGTAATTTTACCCGGAGTTTTAGTTGGGTTCGTAATTTTACCCGGAGTTTTAGTTGGGTTCGTAATTTTACCCGGACTTTTTAGTTGGGTTCGCATTTTTTACCCGGACTTTTAGTTGGGTTCGTAATTTTACCCGGAGTTTTAGTTGGGTTCGTAATTTTACCCGGAGTATTAGTTGAGTTCGTAATTTTACCCGGAGTTTTAGTTGGGTTCGTAATTTTACCCGGACTTTTTAGTTGGGTTCGTAATTTTACCCGGACTTTTTAGTTGGGTTCGTATTTTTTACCCGGAGTTTTAGTTGGGTTCGTAATTTTACCCGGAGTTTTTGTTGGGTTCGTAATTTTACCCGGACTTTTTAGTTGTGTTGGTAATTTTACCCGGAGTTTTAGTTGGGTTCATATTTTTTACCGGACTTTTTAGTTGGGTTCGTATTTTTTACCCGGAGTTTTAGTTGGGTTCGTATTTTTTACCCGGAGTTTTAGTTGGGTTCGTATTTTTACCCGGAGTTTTAGTTGGGTTCGTATTTTTACCCGGAGCTTTAGTTGGGTTCGTATTTTTTACCCGGACTTTTTAGTTGGGTTAGTATTTTTGCCCGGAGTTTTAGTTGGGTTCGTATTTTTTACCCGGAGTTTTAGTTGGGTTCGTATTTTTTACCCGGAGTTTTAGTTGGGTTCGTATTTTTACCCGGAGTTTTAGTTGGGCTCGTATTTTTACCCGGAGTTTTAGTTGGGTTCGTATTTTTTACCCGCAGTTTTAGTTGGGTTCGTATTTTTACCCGGAGCTTTAGTTGGGTTCGTATTTTTTCCCGGAGTTTTAGTTGGGTTCGTATTTTTTACCCGGACTTTTTAGTTGGGTTAGTATTTTTGCCCGGAGTTTTAGTTGGGTTCGTATTTTTTTACCCGGAGTTTTAGTTGGGTTCTAAATGTTACCCGGACTTTTTTGTTTGGTTCGTATTTTTTACCCGGAGTTTTAGTTGGGTTCGTAATTTTGCTCGCACTTTTTAGTTGGGTTCGTAATTTTACCCGGAGTTTTAGTTGGGTTCGTAATTTTACCCGTAGTTTTGGTTGTGTTCGTAATTTTACCCGGAGTTTTAGTTGGGTTCGTAATTTTACCCGGAGTTTTAGTTGGGTTCGTAATTTTACCCGGACTTTTTAGTTGGGTTCGTATTTTTTACCCGGACTTTTAGTTGGGTTCGTAATTTTACCCGGAGTTTTAGTTGGGTTCGTAATTTTACCCGTAGTTTTAGTTGAGTTCGTAATTTTACCCGGAGTTTTAGTTGGGTTAGTAATTTTACCCGGACTTTTTATTTGGGTTCGTAATTTTACCCTGACTTTTTAGTTGGGTTCGTAATTTTACCCGGAGTTTTAGTTGGGTTCGTAATTTTACCCGGAGTTTTGCTTGGGTTCGTAATTTTACCCGGACTTTTTAGTTGGGTTCGTATTTTTTACCCGGACTTTTAGTTGGGTTCGTAATTTTACCCGGAGTTTTAGTTGGGTTCGTAATTTTACCCGGAGTTTTAGTTGGGTTTGTAATTTTACCCGGAGTTTTACTTGGGTTCGTAATTTTACCCGGAGTTTTACTTGGGTTCGTAATTTTACCCGGAGTTTTTGTTGGGTTCGTAATTTTACCCGGAGTTTTAGTTGGGTTCGTAATTTTACCCGGACTTTTTAGTTGGGTTCGTATTTTTTACCCGGACTTTTAGTTGGGTTCGTAATTTTACCCGGAGTTTTAGTTGGGTTCGTAATTTTACCCGGAGTTTTAGTTGAGTTCGTAATTTTACCCGGAGTTTTAGTTGGGTTCGTAATTTTACCCGGAGTTTTAGTTGGGTTCGTAATTTTACCCGGAGTTTTAGTTGGGTTCGTATTTTTTACCCGGACTTTTTAGTTGGGTTCGCATTTTTTACCCGGACTTTTAGTTGGGTTCGTAATTTTACCCGGAGTTTTAGTTGGGTTCGTAATTTTACCCGGAGTTTTAGTTGGGTTCGTAATTTTACCCGGAGTTTTAGTTGGGTTCGTAATTTTACCCGGACCTTTTAGTTGGGTTCGTATTTTGTACCCGGTCTTTTAGTTGGGTTCGTAATTTTACCCGGAGTTTTAGTTGGGTTCGTAATTTTACTCGGAGTTTTAGTTGGGTTCGTAATTTTACCCGGAGTCTTGAGTTACCCGGACTTTTTAGTTGGGTTCGTATTTTTACCCGGACTTTCAGTTGGGATCGTAATTTTACCCGGAGTTTTAGTTGGGTTCGTAATTTTACCCGGAGTTTTAGTTGGGTTAGTAATTTTACCCGGAGTTTTACTTGGGTTCGTAATTTTACCCGGAGTTTTACTTGGGTTCGTAATTTTACCCGGAGTTTTAGTTGGGTTCGTAATTTTACCCGGAGTTTTAGTTGGGTTCGTAATTTCACCCGGACTTTTTAGTTGGGTTCGTATTTTTCACCCGGACTTCTAGTTGGGTTCGTAATTTTACCCGGAGTTTTAGTTGGGTTCGTAATTTTACCCGGAGTTTTAGTTGAGTTCGTAATTTTACCCGGAGTTTTAGTTGGGTTCGTAATTTCACCCGGACTTTTTAGTTGGGTTCGTAATTTTACCCGGACTTTTTAGTTGGGTGCCGTATTTTTTACCCGGAGTTTTAGTTGGGTTCGTAATTTTACCCGGAGTTTTAGTTGGGTTCGTAATTTTACCCGGACTTTTTAGTTGTGTTGGTAATTTTACCCGGAGTTTTAGTTGGGTTCATATTTTTTACCGGACTTTTTAGTTGGGTTCGTATTTTTTACCCGGAGTTTTAGTTGGGTTCGTATTTTTTACCCGGAGTTTTAGTTGGGTTCGTATTTTTACCCGGAGTTTTAGTTGGGTTCGTATTTTTACCCGGAGTTTTAGTTGGGTTCGTATTTTTTACCCGGACTTTTTAGTTGGGTTAGTATTTTTGCCCGGAGTTTTAGTTGGGTTCGTATTTTTTAGCCGGAGTTTTAGTTGGGTTCGTATTTTTTACCCGGAGTTTTAGTTGGGTTCGTATTTTTACCCGGAGTTTTAGTTGGGTTCGTATTTTTACCCGGAGTTTTAGTTGGGTTCGTATTTTTTACCCGGAGTTTTAGTTGGGTTCGTATTTTTACCCGGAGTTTTAGTTGGGTTCGTAATTTTACCCGGACTTTTTAGTTGGGTTCGAATTTTTTACCCGGACTTTTAGTTGGGTTCGTAATTTTACCCGGACTTTTTAGTTGGGTTCGTATTTTTTACCCGGACTTTTAGTTGGGTTCGTAATTTACCCGGAGTTTTAGTTGGGTTCGTAATTTTACCCGGAGTTTTAGTTGGGTTCGTAATTTTACCCGTAGTTTTAGTTGAGTTCGTAATTTTACCCGGAGTTTTAGTTGGGTTAGTAATTTTACCCGGACTTTTTATTTGGGTTCGTAATTTTACCCGGACTTTTTAGTTGGGTTCGTAATTTTACCCGGAGTTTTAGTTGGGTTCGTAATTTTACCCGGAGTTTTACTTGGGTTCGTAATTTTACCCGGACTTTTTAGTTGGGTTCGTATTTTTTACCCGGACTTTTAGTTGGGTTCGTAATTTTACCCGGAGTTTTAGTTGGGTTCGTAATTTTACCCGGAGTTTTAGTTGGGTTCGTAATTTTACCCGGAGTTTTACTTGGGTTCGTAATTTTACCCGGAGTTTTACTTGGGTTCGTAATTTTATCCGGAGTTTTAGTTGGGTTCGTAATTTTACCCGGAGTTTTAGTTGGGTTCGTAATTTTACCCGGACTTTTTAGTTGGGTTCGTATTTTTTACCCGGACTTTTAGTTGGGTTCGTAATTTTACCCGGAGCTTTAGTTGGGTTCGTAATTTTACCCGGAGTTTTAGTTGAGTTCGTAATTTTACCCGGAGTTTTAGTTGGGTTCGTAATTTTACCCGGACTTTTTAGTTGGGTTCGTAATTTTACCCGGACTTTTTAGTTGGGTTCGTAATTTTACCCGGAGTTTTAGTTGGGTTCGTAATTTTACCCGGAGTTTTACTTGGGTTCGTAATTTTAACCGGAGTTTTACTTGGGTTCGTAATTTTACCCGGAGTTTTAGTTGGGTTCGTAATTTTACCCGGAGTTTTAGTTGGGTTCGTAATTTTACCCGGACTTTTTAGTTGGGTTCGCATTTTTTACCCGGACTTTTAGTTGGGTTCGTAATTTTACCCGGAGTTTTAGTTGGGTTCGTAATTTTACCCGGAGTTTTAGTTGAGTTCGTAATTTTACCCGGACTTTTAGTTGGGTTCGTAATTTTACCCGGACTTTTTAGTTGGGTTCGTAATTTTACCCGGACTTTTTAGTTGGGTTCGTATTTTTTACCTGGAGTTTCAGTTGGGTTCGTAATTTTACCCGGAGTTTTAGTTGGGTTCGTAATTTTACCCGGACTTTTTAGTTGTGTTGGTAATTTTACCCTGACTTTTTAGTTGGGTTCGTAATTTTACCCGGAGTTTTAGTTGGGTTCGTAATTTTTCCCGGAGTTTTACTTGGGTTCGTAATTTTACCCGGACTTTTTAGTTGGGTTCGTATTTTTTACCCGGACTTTTAGTTGGGTTCGTAATTTTACCCGGAGTTTTAGTTGGGTTCGTAATTTTACCCGGAGTTTTAGTTGGGTTCGTAATTTTACCCGGAGTTTTAGTTGGGTTCGTAATTTTACCCGGAGTTTTACTTGGGTTCGTAATTTTACCCGGAGTTTTAGTTGGGTTCGTAATTTTACCCGGAGTTTTAGTTGGGTTCGTAATTTTACCCGGAGTTTTAGTTGGGTTCGTAATTTTACCCGGACCTTTTAGTTGGGTTCGTATTTTGTACCCGGACTTTTAGTTGGGTTCGTATTTTTACCCGGACTTTTAGTTGGGTTCGTAATTTTACCCGGAGTTTTAGTTGGGTTCGTAATTTTACCCGGAGTTTTAGTTGGGTTCGTAATTTTACCCGGAGTTTTACTTGGGTTCGTAATTTTGCCCGGAGTTTTACTTGGGTTCGTAATTTTACCCGGAGTTTTAGTTGGGTTCGTAATTTTACCCGGAGTTTTAGTTGGGTTCGTATTTTTTACCCGGACTTTTTAGTTGGGTTCGCATTTTTTACCCGGACTTTTAGTTGGGTTCGTAATTTTACCCGGAGTTTTAGTTGGGTTCGTAATTTTACCCGGAGTTTTAGTTGGGTTCGTAATTTTACCCGGAGTTTTAGTTGGGTTCGTAATTTTACCCGGACCTTTTAGTTGGGTTCGTATTTTGTACCCGGACTTTTAGTTGGGTTCGTAATTTTACCCGGAGTTTTAGTTGGGTTCGTAATTTTACTCGGAGTTTTAGTTGGGTTCGTAATTTTACCCGGAGTCTTGAGTTACCCGGACTTTTTAGTTGGGTTCGTATTTTTACCCGGACTTTTAGTTGGGTTCGTAATTTTACCCGGAGTTTTAGTTGGGTTCGTAATTTTACCCGGAGTTTTAGTTGGGTTCGTAATTTTACCCGGAGTTTTACTTGGGTTCGTAATTTTACCCGGAGTTTTACTTGGGTTCGTAATTTTACCCGGAGTTTTAGTTGGGTTCGTAATTTTACCCGGAGTTTTAGTTGGGTTCGTAATTTCACCCGGACTTTTTAGTTGGGTTCGTATTTTTCACCCGGACTTCTAGTTGGGTTCGTAATTTTACCCGGAGTTTTAGTTGGGTTCGTAATTTTACCCGGAGTTTTAGTTGAGTTCGTAATTTTACCCGGAGTTTTAGTTGGGTTCGTAATTTTACCCGGACTTTTTAGTTGGGTTCGTAATTTTACCCGGACTTTTTAGTTGGCTGCCGTATTTTTTACCCGGAGTTTTAGTTGGGTTCGTAATTTTACCCGGAGTTTTAGTTGGGTTCGTAATTTTACCCGGACTTTTTAGTTGTGTTGGTAATTTTACCCGGAGTTTTAGTTGGGTTCATATTTTTTACCGGACTTTTTAGTTGGGTTCGTATTTTTTACCCGGAGTTTTAGTTGGGTTCGTATTTTTTACCCGGAGTTTTAGTTGGGTTCGTATTTTTACCCGGAGTTTTAGTTGGGTTCGTATTTTTACCCGGAGTTTTAGTTGGGTTCGTATTTTTTACCCGGACTTTTTAGTTGGGTTAGTATTTTTGCCCGGAGTTTTAGTTGGGTTCGTATTTTTTAGCCGGAGTTTTAGTTGGGTTCGTATTTTTTACCCGGAGTTTTAGTTGGGTTCGTATTTTTACCCGGAGTTTTAGTTGGGTTCGTATTTTTACCCGGAGTTTTAGTTGGGTTCGTATTTTTTACCCGGAGTTTTAGTTGGGTTCGTATTTTTACCCGGAGTTTTAGTTGGGTTCGTAATTTTACCCGGACTTTTTAGTTGGGTTCGAATTTTTTACCCGGACTTTTAGTTGGGTTCGTAATTTTACCCGGACTTTCTAGTTGGGTTCGTATTTTTTACCCGGACTTTTAGTTGGGTTCGTAATTTACCCGGAGTTTTAGTTGGGTTCGTAATTTTACCCGGAGTTTTAGTTGGGTTCGTAATTTTACCCGTAGTTTTAGTTGAGTTCGTAATTTTACCCGGAGTTTTAGTTGGGTTAGTAATTTTACCCGGACTTTTTATTTGGGTTCGTAATTTTACCCGGACTTTTTAGTTGGGTTCGTAATTTTACCCGGAGTTTTAGTTGGGTTCGTAATTTTACCCGGAGTTTTACTTGGGTTCGTAATTTTACCCGGACTTTTTAGTTGGGTTCGTATTTTTTACCCGGACTTTTAGTTGGGTTCGTAATTTTACCCGGAGTTTTAGTTGGGTTCGTAATTTTACCCGGAGTTTTAGTTGGGTTCGTAATTTTACCCGGAGTTTTACTTGGGTTCGTAATTTTACCCGGAGTTTTACTTGGGTTCGTAATTTTACCCGGAGTTTTAGTTGGGTTCGTAATTTTACCCGGAGTTTTAGTTGGGTTCGTAATTTTACCCGGACTTTTTAGTTGGGTTCGTATTTTTTACCCGGACTTTTAGTTGGGTTCGTAATTTTACCCGGAGCTTTAGTTGGGTTCGTAATTTTACCCGGAGTTTTAGTTGAGTTCGTAATTTTACCCGGAGTTTTAGTTGGGTTCGTAATTTTACCCGGACTTTTTAGTTGGGTTCGTAATTTTACCCGGACTTTTTAGTTGGGTTCGTAATTTTACCCGGAGTTTTAGTTGGGTTCGTAATTTTACCCGGAGTTTTACTTGGGTTCGTAATTTTAACCGGAGTTTTACTTGGGTTCGTAATTTTACCCGGAGTTTTAGTTGGGTTCGTAATTTTACCCGGAGTTTTAGTTGGGTTCGTAATTTTACCCGGACTTTTTAGTTGGGTTCGCATTTTTTACCCGGACTTTTAGTTGGGTTCGTAATTTTACCCGGAGTTTTAGTTGAGTTCGTAATTTTACCCGGACTTTTAGTTGGGTTCGTAATTTTACCCGGACTTTTTAGTTGGGTTCGTAATTTTACCCGGACTTTTTAGTTGGGTTCGTATTTTTTACCCGGAGTTTTAGTTGGGTTCGTAATTTTACCCGGAGTTTTAGTTGGGTTCGTAATTTTACCCGGACTTTTTAGTTGTGTTGGTAATTTTACCCTGACTTTTTAGTTGAGTTCGTAATTTTACCCGGAGTTTTAGTTGGGTTCGTAATTTTTCCCGGAGTTTTACTTGGGTTCGTAATTTTACCCGGACTTTTTAGTTGGGTTCGTATTTTTTACCCGGACTTTTAGTTGGGTTCGTAATTTTACCCGGAGTTTTAGTTGGGTTCGTAATTTTACCCGGAGTTTTAGTTGGGTTCGTAATTTTACCCGGAGTTTTAGTTGGGTTCGTAATTTTACCCGGAGTTTTACTTGGGTTCGTAATTTTACCCGGAGTTTTAGTTGGGTTCGTAATTTTACCCGGAGTTTTAGTTGGGTTCGTTATTTTACCCGGAGTTTTAGTTGGGTTCGTAATTTTACCCGGACCTTTTAGTTGGGTTCGTATTTTGTACCCGGACTTTTAGTTGGGTTCGTATTTTTACCCGGACTTTTAGTTGGGTTCGTAATTTTACCCGGAGTTTTAGTTGGGTTCGTAATTTTACCCGGAGTTTTAGTTGGGTTCGTAATTTTACCCGGAGTTTTACTTGGGTTCGTAATTTTACCCGGAGTTTTACTTGGGTTCGTAATTTTACCCGGAGTTTTAGTTGGGTTCGTAATTTTACCCGGAGTATTAGTTGGGTTCGTAATTTCACCCGGACTTTTTAGTTGGGTTCGTATTTTTCACCCGGACTTCTAGTTGGGTTCGTAATTTTACCCGGAGTTTTAGTTGGGTTCGTAATTTTACCGGAGTTTAGTTGAGTTCGTAATTTTACCCGGAGTTTTAGTTGGGTTCGTAATTTTACCCGGACTTTTTAGTGGGTTCGTAATTTTACCCGGACTTTTTAGTTGGGTGCCGTATTTTTTACCCGGAGTTTTAGTTGGGTTCGTAATTTTACCCGGAGTTTTAGTTGGGTTCGTAATTTTACCCGGACTTTTTAGTTGTGTTGGTAATTTTACCCGGAGTTTTAGTTGGGTTCATATTTTTTACCGGACTTTTTAGTTGGGTTCGTATTTTTTACCCGGAGTTTTAGTTGGGTTCGTATTTTTTACCCGGAGTTTTAGTTGGGTTCGTATTTTTACCCGGAGTTTTAGTTGGGTTCGTATTTTTACCCGGAGTTTTAGTTGGGTTCGTATTTTTTATCCGGACTTTTTAGTTGGGTTAGTATTTTTGCCCGGAGTTTTAGTTGGGTTCGTATTTTTTAGCCGGAGTTTTAGTTGGGTTCGTATTTTTTACCCGGAGTTTTAGTTGGGTTCGTATTTTTACCCGGAGTTTTAGTTGGGTTCGTATTTTTACCCGGAGTTTTAGTTGGGTTCGTATATTTTACCCGGAGTTTTAGTTGGGTTCGTATTTTTACCCGGAGTTTTAGTTGGGTTCGTAATTTTACCCGGACTTTTTAGTTGGGTCCGAATTTTTTACCCGGACTTTTAGTTGGGTTCGTAATTTTACCCGGACTTTTTAGTTGGGTTCGTATTTTTTACCCGGACTTTTAGTTGGGTTCGTAATTTACCCGGAGTTTTAGTTGGGTTCGTAATTTTACCCGGAGTTTTAGTTGGGTTCGTAATTTTACCCGTAGTTTTAGTTGAGTTCGTAATTTTACCCGGAGTTTTAGTTGGGTTCGTAATTTTACCCGGACTTTTTATTTGGGTTCGTAATTTTACCCGGACTTTTTAGTTGGGTTCGTAATTTTACCCGGAGTTTTAGTTGGGTTCGTAATTTTACCCGGAGTTTTACTTGGGTTCGTAATTTTACCCGGACTTTTTAGTTGGGTTCGTATTTTTTACCCGGACTTTTAGTTGGGTTCGTAATTTTACCCGGAGTTTTAGTTGGGTTCGTAATTTTACCCGGAGTTTTAGTTGGGTTCGTAATTTTACCCGGAGTTTTACTTGGGTTCGTAATTTTACCCGGAGTTTTACTTGGGTTCGTAATTTTACCCGGAGTTTTAGTTGGGTTCGTAATTTTACCGGAGTTTTAGTTGGGTTCGTAATTTTACCCGGACTTTTTAGTTGGGTTCGTATTTTTTACCCGAACTTTTAGTTGGGTTCGTAATTTTACCCGGAGCTTTAGTTGGGTTCGTAATTTTACCCGGAGTTTTAGTTGAGTTCGTAATTTACCCGGAGTTTTAGTTGGGTTCGTAATTTTACCCGGACTTTTTAGTTGGGTTCGTAATTTACCCGGACTTTTTAGTTGGGTTCGTAATTTTACCCGGAGTTTTAGTTGGGTTCGTAATTTTACCCGGAGTTTTACTTGGGTTCGTAATTTTAACCGGAGTTTTACTTGGGTTCGTAATTTTACCCGGAGTTTTAGTTGGGTTCGTAATTTTACCCGGAGTTTTAGTTGGGTTCGTAATTTTACCCGGACTTTTTAGTTGGGTTCGCATTTTTTACCCGGACTTTTAGTTGGGTTCGTAATTTTACCCGGAGTTTTAGTTGGGTTCGTAATTTTACCCGGAGTTTTAGTTGAGTTCGTAATTTTACCCGGACTTTTAGTTGGGTTCGTAATTTTACCCGGACTTTTTAGTTGGGTTCGTAATTTTACCCGGACTTTTTAGTTGGGTTCGTATTTTTTACCCGGAGTTTTAGTTGGGTTCGTAATTTTACCCGGAGTTTTAGTTGGGTTCGTAATTTTACCCGGACTTTTTAGTTGTGTTGGTAATTTTACCCGGAGTTTTAGTTGGGTTCATATTTTTTACCGGACTTTTTAGTTGGGTTCGTATTTTTTACCCGGAGTTTTAGTTGGGTTTGTATTTTTTACCCGGAGTTTTAGTTGGGTTCGTATTTTTACCTGGAGTTTTAGTTGGGTTCGTATTTTTACCCGGAGTTTTAGTTGGGTTCGTATTTTTTACCCGGACTTTTTAGTTGGGTCAGTATTTTTGCCCGGAGTTTTAGTTGGGTTCGTATTTTTTACCCGGAGTTTTAGTTGGGTTCGTATTTTTTACCCGGAGTTTTAGTTGGGTTCGTATTTTTACCCGGAGTTTTAGTTGGGCGCGTATTTTTACCCGGAGTTTTAGTTGGGTTCGTATTTTTTACCCGCAGTTTTAGTTGGGTTCGTATTTTTACCCGGAGCTTTAGTTGGGTTCGTATTTTTACCCGGAGTTTTAGTTGGGTTCGTATTTTTTACCCGGACTTTTTAGTTGGGTTAGTATTTTTGCCCGGAGTTTTAGTTGGGTTCGTATTTTTTTACCCGGAGTTTTAGTTGGGTTCTAAATGTTACCCGGACTTTTTTGTTTGGTTCGTATTTTTTACCCGGAG
The DNA here is from genome assembly GCA_964023965.1 of Melinopterus prodromus. Lineage (NCBI taxonomy): Eukaryota > Metazoa > Arthropoda > Insecta > Coleoptera > Scarabaeidae > Melinopterus > Melinopterus prodromus. The sequence goes on from CAXIES010000178.1 coordinate 14,591, forward strand.
TTTTAGTTGGGTTCGTAATTTTGCCCGCACTTTTTAGTTGGGTTCGTAATTTTACCGGGAGTTTTAGTTGGGTTCATAATTTTACCCGGAGTTTTGGTTGTGTTCGTAATTTTACCCGGAGTTTTAGTTGGGTTCGTAATTTTACCCGGAGTTTTAGTTGGGTTCGTAATTTTACCCGGACTTTTTAGTTGGATTCGTATTTTTTACCCGGACTTTTAGTTGGGTTCGTAATTTTACCCGGAGTTTTAGTTGGGTTCGTAATTTTACCCGTAGTTTTAGTTGAGTTCGTAATTTTACCCGGAGTTTTAGTTGGGTTAGTAATTTTACCCGGACTTTTTATTTGGGTTCGTAATTTTACCCTGACTTTTTAGTTGGGTTCGTAATTTTACCCGGAGTTTTAGTTGGGTTCGTAATTTTTCCCGGAGTTTTACTTGGGTTCGTAATTTTACCCGGACTTTTTAGTTGGGTTCGTATTTTTTACACGGACTTTTAGTTGGGTTCGTAATTTTACCCGGAGTTTTAGTTGGGTTCGTAATTTTACCCGGAGTTTTAGTTGGGTTTGTAATTTTACCCGGACTTTTTAGTTGGGTTCGTATTTTTTACCCGGACTTTTAGTTGGGTTCGTAATTTACCCGGAGTTTTAGTTGGGTTCGTAATTTTACCCGGAGTTTTAGTTGGGTTCGTAATTTTACCCGGAGTTTTACTTGGGTTCGTAATTTTACCCGGAGTTTTAGTTGGGTTCGTAATTTTACCCGGAGTTTTAGTTGGGTTCGTAATTTTACCCGGACTTTTTAGTTGGGTTCGTATTTTTTACCCGGACTTTTAGTTGGGTTCGTAATTTTACCCGGAGTTTTAGTTGGGTTCGTAATTTTACCCGGAGTTTTAGTTGAGTTCGTAATTTTACCCGGAGTTTTAGTTGGGTTCGTAATTTTACCCGGAGTTTTAGTTGGGTTCGTAATTTTACCCGGAGTTTTAGTTGGGTTCGTAATTTTACCCGGACCTTTTAGTTGGGTTCGTATTTTGTACCCGGACTTTTAGTTGGGTTCGTAATTTTACCCGGAGTTTTAGTTGGGTTCGTAATTTTACCCGGAGTTTTAGTTGGGTTCGTAATTTTACCCGGAGTTTTAGTTGGGTTCGTAATTTTACCCGGAGTCTTGAGTTACCCGGACTTTTTAGTTGGGTTCGTATTTTTACCCGGACTTTTAGTTGGGTTCGTAATTTTACCCGGAGTTTTAGTTGGGTTCGTAATTTTACCCGGAGTTTTAGTTGGGTTCGTAATTTTACCCGGAGTTTTACTTGGGTTCGTAATTTTACCCGGAGTTTTACTTGGGTTCGTAATTTTACCCGGAGTTTTAGTTGGGTTCGTAATTTTACCCGGAGTTTTAGTTGGGTTCGTAATTTTACCCGGACTTTTTAGTTGGGTTCGTATTTTTTACCCGGACTTCTAGTTGGGTTCGTAATTTTACCCGGAGTTTTAGTTGGGTTCGTAATTTTACCCGGAGTTTTAGTTGAGTTCGTAATGTTACCCGGAGTTTTAGTTGGGTTCGTAATTTTACCCGGACTTTTTAGTTGGGTTCGTAATTTTACCCGGACTTTTTAGTTGGGTGCCGTATTTTTTACCCGGAGTTTTAGTTGGGTTCGTAATTTTACCCGGAGTTTTAGTTGGGTTCGTAATTTTACCCGGACTTTTTAGTTGTGTTGGCAATTTTACCCGGAGTTTTAGTTGGGTTCATATTTTTTACCGGACTTTTTAGTTGGGTTCGTAATTTTACCCGGACTTTTTAGTTGGGTTCGAATTTTTTACCCGGACTTTTAGTTGGGTTCGTACTTTTACCCGGACTTTTTAGTTGGGTTCGTATTTTTTACCCGGACTTTTAGTTGGGTTCGTAATTTACCCGGAGTTTTAGTTGGGTTCGTAATTTTACCCGGAGTTTTAGTTGGGTTCGTAATTTTACCCGTAGTTTTAGTTGAGTTCGTAATTTTACCCGGAGTTTTAGTTGGGTTAGTAATTTTACCCGGACTTTTTATTTGGGTTCGTAATTTTACCCGGACTTTTTAGTTGGGTTCGTAATTTTACCCGGAGTTTTAGTTGGGTTCGTAATTTTACCCGGAGTTTTACTTGGGTTCGTAATTTTACCCGGACTTTTTAGTTGGGTTCGTATTTTTTACCCGGACTTTTAGTTGGGTTCGTAATTTTACCCGGAGTTTTAGTTGGGTTCGTAATTTTACCCGGAGTTTTAGTTGGGTTCGTAATTTTACCCGGAGTTTTACTTGGGTTCGTAATTTTACCCGGAGTTTTACTTGGGTTCGTAATTTTACCCGGAGTTTTAGTTGGGTTCGTAATTTTACCCGGAGTTTTAGTTGGGTTCGTAATTTTACCCGGACTTTTTAGTTGGGTTCGTATTTTTTACCCGGACTTTTAGTTGGGTTCGTAATTTTACCCGGAGCTTTAGTTGGGTTCGTAATTTTACCCGGAGTTTTAGTTGAGTTCGTAATTTTACCCGGAGTTTTAGTTGGGTTCGTAATTTTACCCGGACTTTTTAGTTGGGTTCGTAATTTTACCCGGACTTTTTAGTTGGGTTCGTAATTTTACCCGGAGTTTTAGTTGGGTTCGTAATTTTACCCGGAGTTTTACTTGGGTTCGTAATTTTAACCGGAGTTTTACTTGGGTTCGTAATTTTACCCGGAGTTTTAGTTGGGTTCGTAATTTTACCCGGAGTTTTAGTTGGGTTCGTAATTTTACCCGGACTTTTTAGTTGGGTTCGCATTTTTTACCCGGACTTTTAGTTGGGTTCGTAATTTTACCCGGAGTTTTAGTTGGGTTCGTAATTTTACCCGGAGTTTTAGTTGAGTTCGTAATTTTACCCGGACTTTTAGTTGGGTTCGTAATTTTACCCGGACTTTTTAGTTGGGTTCGTAATCTTACCCGGACTTTTTAGTTGGGTTCGTATTTTTTACCCGGAGTTTTAGTTGGGTTCGTAATTTTACCCGGAGTTTTAGTTGGGTTCGTAATTTTACCCGGACTTTTTAGTTGTGTTGGTAATTTTACCCGGAGTTTTAGTTGGGTTCATATTTTTTACCGGACTTTTTAGTTGGGTTCGTATTTTTTACCCGGAGTTTTAGTTGGGTTTGTATTTTTTACCCGGAGTTTTAGTTGGGTTCGTATTTTTACACGGAGTTTTAGTTGGGTTCGTATTTTTACCCGGAGTTTTAGTTGGGTTCGTATTTTTTACCCGGACTTTTTAGTTGGGTTAGTATTTTTGCCCGGAGTTTTAGTTGGGTTCGTATTTTTTACCCGGAGTTTTAGTTGGGTTCGTATTTTTTACCCGGAGTTTTAGTTGGGTTCGTATTTTTACCCGGAGTTTTAGTTGGGCTCGTATTTTTACCCGGAGTTTTAGTTGGGTTCGTATTTTTTACCCGCAGTTTTAGTTGGGTTCGTATTTTTACCCGGAGCTTTAGTTGGGTTCGTATTTTTACCCGGAGTTTTAGTTGGGTTCGTATTTTTTACCCGGACTTTTTAGTTGGGTTAGTATTTTTGCCCGGAGTTTTAGTTGGGTTCGTATTTTTTTACCCGGAGTTTTAGTTGGGTTCTAAATGTTACCCGGACTTTTTTGTTTGGTTCGTATTTTTTACCCGGAGTTTTAGTTGGGTTCGTAATTTTGCCCGCACTTTTTAGTTGGGTTCGTAATTTTACCGGGAGTTTTAGTTGGGTTCGTAATTTTACCCGGAGTTTTGGTTGTGTTCGTAATTTTACCCGGAGTTTTAGTTGGGTTCGTAATTTTACCCGGAGTTTTAGTTGGGTTCGTAATTTTACCCGGACTTTTTAGTTGGGTTCGTATTTTTTACCCGGACTTTTAGTTGGGTTCGTAATTTTACCCGGAGTTTTAGTTGGGTTCGTAATTTTACCCGTAGTTTTAGTTGAGTTCGTAATTTTACCCGGAGTTTTAGTTGGGTTAGTAATTTTACCCGGACTTTTTATTTGGGTTCGTAATTTTACCCTGACTTTTTAGTTGGGTTCGTATTTTTTACCCGGACTTTTAGTTGGGTTCGTAATTTTACCCGGAGTTTTAGTTGGGTTCGTAATTTTACCCGGAGTTTTAGTTGGGTTCGTAATTTTACCCGGAGTTTTACTTGGGTTCGTAATTTTACCCGGAGTTTTACTTGGGTTCGTAATTTTACCCGGAGTTTTAGTTGGGTTCGTAATTTTACCCGGAGTTTTAGTTGGGTTCGTAATTTTACCCGGACTTTTTAGTTGGGTTCGTATTTTTTACCCGGACTTTTAGTTGGGTTCGTAATTTTACCCGGAGCTTTAGTTGGGTTCGTAATTTTACCCGGAGTTTTAGTTGAGTTCGTAATTTTACCCGGAGTTTTAGTTGGGTTCGTAATTTTACCCGGACTTTTTAGTTGGGTTCGTAATTTTACCCGGACTTTTTAGTTGGGTTCGTAATTTTACCCGGAGTTTTAGTTGGGTTCGTAATTTTACCCGGAGTTTTACTTGGGTTCGTAATTTTAACCGGAGTTTTACTTGGGTTCGTAATTTTACCCGGAGTTTTAGTTGGGTTCGTAATTTTACCCGGAGTTTTAGTTGGGTTCGTAATTTTACCCGGACTTTTTAGTTGGGTTCGCATTTTTTACCCGGACTTTTAGTTGGGTTCGTAATTTTACCCGAGTTTTAGTTGAGTTCGTAATTTTACCCGGAGTTTAGTTGAGTTCGTAATTTTACCCGGACTTTTAGATGGGTTCGTAATTTTACCCGGACTTTTTAGTTGGGTTCGTAATCTTACCCGGACTTTTTAGTTGGGTTCGTATTTTTTACCCGGAGTTTTAGTTGGGTTCGTAATTTTACCCGGAGTTTTAGTTGGGTTCGTAATTTTACCCGGACTTTTAGTTGTGTTGGTAATTTTACCCGGAGTTTTAGTTGGGTTCATATTTTTTACCGGACTTTTTAGTTGGGTTCGTATTTTTTACCCGGAGTTTTAGTTGGGTTTGTATTTTTTACCCGGAGTTTTAGTTGGGTTCGTATTTTTACCCGGAGTTTTAGTTGGGTTCGTATTTTTACCCGGAGTTTTAGTTGGGTTCGTATTTTTTACCCGGACTTTTTAGTTGGGTTAGTATTTTTGCCGGAGTTTTAGTTGGGTTCGTATTTTTTACCCGGAGTTTTAGTTGGGTTCGTATTTTTTACCCGGAGTTTTAGTTGGGTTCGTATTTTTACCCGGAGTTTTAGTTGGGCTCGTATTTTTACCCGGAGTTTTAGTTGGGTTCGTATTTTTTACCCGCAGTTTTAGTTGGGTTCGTATTTTTACCCGGAGCTTTAGTTGGGTTCGTATTTTTACCCGAGTTTTAGTTGGGTTCGTATTTTTTACCCGGACTTTTAGTTGGGTTAGTATTTTTGCCCGGAGTTTTAGTTGGGTTCGTATTTTTTTACCCCGGAGTTTTAGTTGGGTTCTAAATGTTACCCGGACTTTTTTGTTTGGTTCGTATTTTTTACCCGGAGTTTTAGTTGGGTTCGTAATTTTGCCCGCACTTTTTAGGTTGGGTTCGTAATTTTACCGGGAGTTTTAGTTGGGTTCGTAATTTTACCCGGAGTTTGGTTGTGTTCGTAATTTTACCCGGAGTTTTAGTTGGGTTCGTAATTTTACCGGAGTTTTAGTTGGGTTCGTAATTTTACCCGGACTTTTTAGTTGGGTTCGTATTTTTTACCCGGACTTTTAGTTGGGTTCGTAATTTTACCCGGGAGTTTTAGTTGGGTTCGTAATTTTACCCGTAGTGTTTTAGTTGAGTTCGTAATTTTACCCGGAGTGTTAGTTGGGTTAGTAATTTTACCCGGACTTTTTATTTGGGTTCGTAATTTTACCCTGACTTTTTAGTTGGGTTCCGTAATTTTACCCGGAGTTTTAGTTGGGTTCGTAATTTTTCCCGGAGTTTTACTTGGGTTCGTAATTTTACCCGGACTTTTTAGTTGGGTTCGTATTTTTTACCCGGACTTTTAGTTGGGGTTCGTAATTTTACCCGGAGTTTAGTTGGGTTCGTAATTTACCCGGAGTTTTAGTTGGGTTTGTAATTTTACCCGGACTTTTTAGTTGGGTTCGTATTTTTTACCCGGACTTTTAGTTGGGTTCGTAATTTACCCGGAGTTTTAGTTGGGTTCGTAATTTTACCCGGAGTTTTAGTTGGGTTCGTAATTTTACCCGGAGTTTTACTTGGGTTCGTAATTTTACCCGGAGTTTTAGTTGGGTTCGTAATTTTACCCGGAGTTTTGTTGGGTTCGTAATTTTACCCGGACTTTTTAGTTGGGTTCGTATTTTTTACCCGGACTTTTAGTTGGGTTCGTAATTTTACCCGGAGTTTTAGTTGGGTTCGTAATTTTACCCGGAGTTTTAGTTGAGTTCGTAATTTTACCCGGAGTTTTAGTTGGGTTCGTAATTTTACCCGGAGTTTTAGTTGGGTTCGTAATTTTACCCGGAGTTTTAGTTGGGTTCGTAATTTTACCCGGACCTTTTAGTTGGGTTCGTATTTTGTACCCGGACTTTTAGTTGGGTTCGTAATTTTACCCGGAGTTTTAGTTGGGTTCGTAATTTTACCCGGAGTTTTAGTTGGGTCCGTAATTTTACCCGGAGTTTTAGTTGGGTTCGTAATTTTACCCGGAGTCTTGAGTTACCCGGACTTTTTAGTTGGGTTCGTATTTTTACCCGGACTTTTAGTTGGGTTCGTAATTTTACCCGGAGTTTTAGTTGGGTTCGTAATTTTACCCGGAGTTTTAGTTGGGTTCGTAATTTTACCCGGAGTTTTACTTGGGTTCGCAATTTTACCCGGAGTTTTACTTGGGTTCGTAATTTTACCCGGAGTTTTAGTTGGGTTCGTAATTTTACCCGGAGTTTTAGTTGGGTTCGTAATTTTACCCGGACTTTTTAGTTGGGTTCGTATTTTTTACCCGGACTTCTAGTTGGGTTCGTAATTTTACCCGGAGTTTTAGTTGGGTTCGTAATTTTACCCGGAGTTTTAGTTGAGTTCGTAATGTTACCCGGAGTTTTAGTTGGGTTCGTAATTTTACCCGGACTTTTTAGTTGGGTTCGTAATTTTACCCGGACTTTTTAGTTGGGTGCCGTATTTTTTACCCGGAGTTTTAGTTGGGTTCGTAATTTTACCCGGAGTTTTAGTTGGGTTTGTAATTTTACCCGGACTTTTTAGTTGTGTTGGTAATTTTACCCGGAGTTTTAGTTGGGTTCATATTTTTTACCGGACTTTTTAGTTGGGTTCGTATTTTTTACCCGGAGTTTTAGTTGGGTTCGTATTTTTTACCCGGAGTTTTAGTTGGGTTCGTATTTTTACCCGGAGTTTTAGTTGGGTTCGTATTTTTACCCGGAGTTTTAGTTGGGTTCGTATTTTTTACCCGGACTTTTTAGTTGGGTTAGTATTTTTGCCCGGAGTTTTAGTTGGGTTTGTATTTTTTAGCCGGAGTTTTAGTTGGGTTCGTATTTTTTACCCGGAGTTTTAGTTGGGTTCGTATTTTTACCCGGAGTTTTAGTTGGGTTCGTATTTTTACCCGGAGTTTTAGTTGGGTTCGTATTTTTTACCCGGAGTTTTAGTTGGGTTCGTATTTTTACCCGGAGTTTTAGTTGGGTTCGTAATTTTACCCGGACTTTTTAGTTGGGTTCGAATTTTTTACCCGGACTTTTAGTTGGGTTCGTAATTTTACCCGGACTTTTTAGTTGGGTTCGTATTTTTTACCCGGACTTTTAGTTGGGTTCGTAATTTACCCGGAGTTTTAGTTGGGTTCGTAATTTTACCCGGAGTTTTAGTTGGGTTCGTAATTTTACCCGTAGTTTTAGTTGAGTTCGTAATTTTACCCGGAGTTTTAGTTGGGTTAGTAATTTTACCCGGACTTTTTATTTGGGTTCGTAATTTTACCCGGACTTTTTAGTTGGGTTCGTAATTTTACCCGGAGTTTTAGTTGGGTTCGTAATTTTACCCGGAGTTTTACTTGGGTTCGTAATTTTACCCGGACTTTTTAGTTGGGTTCGTATTTTTTACCCGGACTTTTAGTTGGGTTCGTAATTTTACCCGGAGTTTTAGTTGGGTTCGTAATTTTACCCGGAGTTTTAGTTGGGTTCGTAATTTTACCCGGAGCTTTACTTGTGTTCGTAATTTTACCCGGAGTTTTACTTGGGTTCGTAATTTTACCCGGAGTTTTAGTTGGGTTCGTAATTTTACCCGGAGTTTTAGTTGGGTTCGTAATTTTACCCGGACTTTTTAGTTGGGTTCGTATTTTTTACCCGGACTTTTAGTTGGGTTCGTAATTTTACCCGGAGTTTTAGTTGGGTTCGTAATTTTACCCGGAGTCTTAGTTGAGTTCGTAATTTTACCCGGAGTTTTAGTTGGGTTCGTAATTTTACCCGGACTTTTTAGTTGGGTTCGTAATTTTACCCGGACTTTTTAGTTGGGTTCGTAATTTTACCCGGACTTTTTAGTTGGGTTCGTAATTTTACCCGGAGTTTTAGTTGGGTTCGTAATTTTACCCGGACTTTTTAGATGGGTTCGAATTTTTTACCCGGACTTTCAGTTGGGTTCATAATTTTACCCGGAGTTTTAGTTGGGTTCGTAATTTTACCCGGACCTTTTAGTTGGGTTCGTATTTTGTACCCGGACTTTTAGTTGGGTTCGTAATTTTACCCGGAGTTTTAGTTGGGTTCGTAATTTTACCCGGAGTTTTAGTTGGGTTCGTAATTTTACCCGGAGTACTGAGTTACCCGGACTTTTTAGTTGGGTTCGTATTTTTACCCGGACTTTTAGTTGGGTTCGTAATATTACCCGGAGTTTTAGTTGGGTTCGTAATTTTACCCGGAGTTTTAGTTGGGTTCGTAATTTTACCCGGAGTTTTACTTCGGTTCGTAATGTTACCCGGAGTTTTACTTGGGTTCGTAATTTTACCCGGAGTTTTAGTTGGGTTCGTAATTCTACCCGGAGTTTTAGTTGGGTTCGTAATTTTACCCGGACTTTTTAGTTGGGTTCGTATTTTTTACCCGGACTTCTAGTTGGGTTCGTAATTTTACCCGGAGTTTTAGTTGGGTTCGTAATTTTACCCGGCGTTTTAGTTGAGTTCGTAATTTTACCAGGAGTTTTAGTTGGGTTCGTAATTTTACCCGGACTTTTTAGTTGAGTTCGTAATTTTACCCGGACTTTTTAGTTGGGTGCCGTATTTTTTACCCGGAGTTTTAGTTGGGTTCGTAATTTTACCCGGAGTTTTAGTTGGGTTCGTAATTTTACCCGGACTTTTTAGTTGTGTTGGTAATTTTACCCGGAGTTTTAGTTGGGTTCATATTTTTTACCGGCCTTTTTAGTTGGGTTCGTATTTTTTACCCGGAGTTTTAGTTGGGTTCGTATTTTTTACCCGGAGTTTTAGTTGGGTTCGTATTTTTACCCGGAGTTTTAGTTGGGTTCGTATTTTTACCCGGAGTTTTAGTTGGGTTCGTATTTTTTACCCGGACTTTTTAGTTGGGTTAGTATTTTTGCCCGGAGTTTTAGTTGGGTTCGTATTTTTTAGCCGGAGTTTTAGTTGGGTTCGTATTTTTTACCCGGAGTTTTAGTTGGGTTCGTATTTTTACCCGGAGTTTTAGTTGGGTTCGTATTTTTACCCGGAGTTTTAGTTGGGTTCGTATTTTTTACCCGGAGTTTTAGTTGGGTTCGTATTTTTACCCGGAGTTTTAGTTGGGTTCGTAATTTTACCCGGACTTTTTAGTTGGGTTCGAATTTTTTACCCGGACTTTTAGTTGGGTTCGTAATTTTACCCGGACTTTTTAGTTGGGTTCGTATTTTTTACCCGGACTTTTAGTTGGGTTCGTAATTTACCCGGAGTTTTAGTTGGGTTCGTAATTTTACCCGGAGTTTTAGTTGGGTTCGTAATTTTACCCGGAGTCTTGAGTTAATAGTTGGGTTCGTATTTTTACCCGGACTTTTAGTTGGGTTCGTAATTTTACCCGGAGTTTTAGTTGGGTTCGTAATTTTACCCGGAGTTTTACTTGGGTTCGTAATTTTACCCGGAGTTTTAGTTGGGTTCGTAATTTTACCCGGAGTTTTAGTTGGGTTCGTAATTTTACCCGGACTTTTTAGTTGGGTTCGTATTTTTTACCCGGACTTTTAGTTGGGTTCGTAATTTTACCCGGAGTTTTAGTTGGGTTCGTAATTTTACGCGGAGTTTTAGTTGAGTTCGTAATTTTACCCGGAGTTTTAGTTGGGTTCGTAATTTTACCCGGACTTTTTAGTTGGGTTCGTAATTTTACCCGGACTTTTTAGTTGGGTTCGTATTTTTTACCCGGAGTTTTAGTTGGGTTCGTAATTTTACCCGGAGTTGTAGTTGGGTTCGTAATTTTACCCGGACTTTTTAGTTGGGTTCGTATTTTTTACCCGGACTTTTAGTTGGGTTCGTAATTTTACCCGGAGTTTTAGTTGGGTTCGAATTTTTTACCCGGAGTTTTAGTTGGGTTCGTATTTTTTACCCGGAGTTTTATTTGGGTTCGTATTTTTACCCGGAGTTTTAGTTGTGTTGGTAATTTTACCCGGAGTTTTAGTTGGGTTCATATTTTTTACCCGGAGTTTTAGTTGGGTTCGTACTTTTACCCGGAGTTTTAGTTGGGTTCGTAATTTTACCCGGACTTTTTAGTTGGGTTCGTATTTTTTACCCGGAGTTTTAGTTGGGTTCGTAATTTTACCCGGAGTTTTAGTTGGGTTCGTAATTTTACCCGGAGTTTTAGTTGGGTTCGTAATTTTACCCGGAGTTTTAGTTGGGTTTGTAATTTTACCCGGACTTTTTAGTTGGGTTCGTATTTTTTACCCGGACTTTTAGTTGGGTTCGTAATTTACCCGGAGTTTTAGTTGGGTTCGTAATTTTACCCGGAGTTTTAGTTGGGTTCGTAATTTTACCCGGAGTTTTACTTGGGTTCGTAATTTTACCCGGAGTTTTAGTTGGGTTCGTAATTTTACCCGGAGTTTTAGTTGGGTTCGTAATTTTACCCGGACTTTTTAGTTGGGTTCGTATTTTTTACCCGGACTTTTAGTTGGGTTCGTAATTTTACCCGGAGTTTTAGTTGGGTTCGTAATTTTACCCGGAGTTTTAGTTGAGTTCGTAATTTTACCCGGAGTTTTAGTTGGGTTCGTAATTTTACCCGGAGTTTTAGTTGGGTTCGTAATTTTACCCGGAGTTTTAGTTGGGTTCGTAATTTTACCCGGACCTTTTAGTTGGGTTCGTATTTTGTACCCGGACTTTTAGTTGGGTTCGTAATTTTACCCGGAGTTTTAGTTGGGTTCGTAATTTTACCCGGAGTTTTAGTTGGGTTCGTAATTTTACCCGGAGTTTTAGTTGGGTTCGTAATTTTACCCGGACTTTTAGTTGGGTTCGTAATTTTACCCGGAGTTTTAGTTGGGTTCGTAATTTTACCCGGAGTTTTAGTTGGGTTCGTAATTTTACCCGGAGTTTTACTTGGGTTCGTAATTTTACCCGGAGTTTTACTTGGGTTCGTAATTTTACCCGGAGTTTTAGTTGGGTTCGTAATTTTACCCGGAGTTTTAGTTGGGTTCGTAATTTTACCCGGACTTTTTAGTTGGGTTCGTATTTTTTACCCGGACTTCTAGTTGGGTTCGTAATTTTACCCGGAGTTTTAGTTGGGTTCGTAATTTTACCCGGAGTTTTAGTTGAGTTCGTAATGTTACCCGGAGTTTTAGTTGGGTTCGTAATTTTACCCGGACTTTTTAGTTGGGTTCGTAATTTTACCCGGACTTTTTAGTTGGGTGCCGTATTTTTTACCCGGAGTTTTAGTTGGGTTCGTAATTTTACCCGGAGTTTTAGTTGGGTTCGTAATTTTACACGGACTTTTTAGTTGTGTTGGTAATTTTACCCGGAGTTTTAGTTGGGTTCATATTTTTTACCGGACTTTTTAGTTGGGTTCGTATTTTTTACCCGGAGTTTTAGTTGGGTTCGTATTTTTTACCCGGAGTTTTAGTTGGGTTCGTATTTTTACCCGCAGTTTTAGTTGGGTTCGTATTTTTACCCGGAGTTTTAGTTGGGTTCGTATTTTTTACCCGGACTTTTTAGTTGGGTTAGTATTTTTGCCCGGAGTTTTAGTTGGGTTCGTATTTTTTAGCCGGAGTTTTAGTTGGGTTCGTATTCTTTACCCGGAGTTTTAGTTGGGTTCGTATTTTTACCCGGAGTTTTAGTTGGGTTCGTATTTTTACCCGGAGTTTTAGTTGGGTTCGTATTTTTTACCCGGAGTTTTAGTTGGGTTCGTATTTTTACCCGGAGTTTTAGTTGGGTTCGTAATTTTACCCGGACTTTTTAGTTGGGTTCGAATTTTTTACCCGGACTTTTAGTTGGGTTCGTAATTTTACCCGGACTTTTTAGTTGGGTTCGTATTTTTTACCCGGACTTTTAGTTGGGTTCGTAATTTACCCGGAGTTTTAGTTGGGTTCGTAATTTTACCCGGAGTTTTAGTTGGGTTCGTAATTTTACCCGTAGTTTTAGTTGAGTTCGTAATTTTACCCGGTGTTTTAGTTGGGTTAGTAATTTTACCAGGACTTTTTATTTGGGTTCGTAATTTTACCCGGACTTTTTAGTTGGGTTCGTAATTTTACCCGGAGTTTTAGTTGGGTTCGTAATTTTACCCGGAGTTTTACTTGGGTTCGTAATTTTACCCGGACTTTTTAGTTGGGTTCGTATTTTTTACCCGGACTTTTAGTTGGGTTCGTAATTTTACCCGGAGTTTTAGTTGGGTTCGTAATTTTACCCGGAGTTTTAGTTGGGTTCGTAATTTTACCCGGAGCTTTACTTGGGTTCGTAATTTTACCCGGAGTTTTACTTGGGTTCGTAATTTTACCCGGAGTTTTAGTTGGGTTCGTAATTTTACCCGGAGTTTTAGTTGGGTTCGTAATTTTACCCGGACTTTTTAGTTGGGTTCGTATTTTTTACCCGGACTTTTAGTTGGGTTCGTAATTTTACCCGGAGTTTTAGTTGGGTTCGTAATTTTACCCGGAGTCTTAGTTGAGTTCGTAATTTTACCCGGAGTTTTAGTTGGGTTCGTAATTTTACCCGGACTTTTTAGTTGGGTTCGTAATTTTACCCGGACTTTTTAGTTGGGTTCGTAATTTTACCCGGACTTTTTAGTTGGGTTCGTAATTTTACCCGGAGTTTTAGTTGGGTTCGTAATTTTACCCGGACTTTTTAGATGGGTTCGAATTTTTTACCCGGACTTTCAGTTGGGTTCATAATTTTACCCGGAGTTTTAGTTGGGTTCGTAATTTTACCCGGACCTTTTAGTTGGGTTCGTATTTTGTACCCGGACTTTTAGTTGGGTTCGTAATTTTACCCGGAGTTTTAGTTGGGTTCGTAATTTTACCCGGAGTTTTAGTTGGGTTCGTAATTTTACCCGGAGTACTGAGTTACCCGGACTTTTTAGTTGGGTTCGTATTTTTACCCGGACTTTTAGTTGGGTTCGTAATATTACCCGGAGTTTTAGTTGGGTTCGTAATTTTACCCGGAGTTTTAGTTGGGTTCGTAATTTTACCCGGAGTTTTACTTGGGTTCGTAATGTTACCCGGAGTTTTACTTGGGTTCGTAATTTTACCCGGAGTTTTAGTTGGGTTCGTAATTTTACCCGGAGCTTTACTTGGGTTCGTAATTTTACCCGGAGTTTTACTTGGGTTCGTAATTTTACCCGGAGTTTTAGTTGGGTTCGTAATTTTACCCGGACTTTTTAGTTGGGTTCGTAACTTTACCCGGACTTTTTAGTTGGGTTCGTATTTTTTACCCGGAGTTTTAGTTGGGTTCGTAATTTTACCCGGAGTTGTAGTTGGGTTCGTAATTTTACCCGGACTTTTTAGTTGGGTTCGTATTTTTTTCCCGGACTTTTAGTTGGGTTCGTAATTTTACCCGGAGTTTTAGTTGGGTTCGTAATTTTACCCGGAGTTTTAGTTGGGTTCGTAATTTTACCCGGAGTACTGAGTTACCCGGACTTTTTAGTTGGGTTCGTATTTTTACCCGGACTTTTAGTTGGGTTCGTAATTTTACCCGGAGTTTTAGTTGGGTTCGTAATTTTACCCGGAGTTTTAGTTGGGTTCGTAATTTTACCCGGAGTTTTACTTGGGTTCGTAATTTTACCCGGAGTTTTACTTGGGTTCGTAATTTTACCCGGAGTTTTAGTTGGGTTCGTAATTTTACCCGGAGTTTTAGTTGGGTTCGTAATTTTACCCGGACTTTTTAGTTGGGTTCGTATTTTTTACCCGGACTTCTAGTTGGGTTCGTAATTTTACCCGGAGTTTTAGTTGGGTTCGTAATTTTACCCGGAGTTTTAGTTGAGTTCGTAATGTTACCCGGAGTTTTAGTTGGGTTCGTAATTTTACCCGGACTTTTTAGTTGGGTTCGTAATTTTACCCGGACTTTTTAGTTGAGTGCCGTATTTTTTACCCGGAGTTTTAGTTGGGTTCGTAATTTTACCCGGAGTTTTAGTTGGGTTCGTAATTTTACACGGACTTTTTAGTTGTGTTGGTAATTTTACCCGGAGTTTTAGTTGGGTTCATATTTTTTACCGGACTTTTTAGTTGGGTTCGTATTTTTTACCCGGAGTTTTAGTTGGGTTCGTATTTTTTACCCGGAGTTTTAGTTGGGTTCGTATTTTTACCCGCAGTTTTAGTTGGGTTCGTATTTTTACCCGGAGTTTTAGTTTGGTTCGTATTTTTTACCCGGACTTTTTAGTTGGGTTAGTATTTTTGCCCGGAGTTTTAGTTGGGTTCGTATTTTTTAGCCGGAGTTTTAGTTGGGTTCGTATTTTTTACCCGGAGTTTTAGTTGGGTTCGTATTTTTACCCGGAGTTTTAGTTGGGTTCGTATTTTTACCCGGAGTTTTAGTTGGGTTCGTATTTTTTACCCGGAGTTTTAGTTGGGTTCGTATTTTTACCCGGAGTTTTAGTTGGGTTCGTAATTTTACCCGGACTTTTTAGTTGGGTTCGAATTTTTTACCCGGACTTTTAGTTGGGTTCGTAATTTTACCCGGACTTTTTAGTTGGGTTCGTATTTTTTACCCGGACTTTTAGTTGGGTTCGTAATTTACCCGGAGTTTTAGTTGGGTTCGTAATTTTACCCGGAGTTTTAGTTGGGTTCGTAATTTTACCCGTAGTTTTAGTTGAGTTCGTAATTTTACCCGGAGTTTTAGTTGGGTTAGTAATTTTACCAGGACTTTTTATTTGGGTTCGTAATTTTACCCGGACTTTTTAGTTGGGTTCGTAATTTTACCCGGAGTTTTAGTTGGGTTCGTAATTTTACCCGGAGTTTTACTTGGGTTCGTAATTTTACCCGGACTTTTTAGTTGGGTTCGTATTTTTTACCCGGACTTTTAGTTGGGTTCGTAATTTTACCCGGAGTTTTAGTTGGGTTCGTAATTTTACCCGGAGTTTTAGTTGGGTTCGTAATTTTACCCGGAGCTTTACTTGGGTTCGTAATTTTACCCGGAGTTTTACTTGGGTTCGTAATTTTACCCGGAGTTTTAGTTGGGTTCGTAATTTTACCCGGAGTTTTAGTTGGGTTCGTAATTTTACCCGGACTTTTTAGTTGGGTTCGTATTTTTTACCCGGACTTTTAGTTGGGTTCGTAATTTTACCCGGAGTTTTAGTTGGGTTCGTAATTTTACCCGGAGTCTTAGTTGAGTTCGTAATTTTACCCGGAGTTTTAGTTGGGTTCGTAATTTTACCCGGACTTTTTAGTTGGGTTCGTAATTTTACCCGGACTTTTTAGTTGGGTTCGTAATTTTACCCGGACTTTTTAGTTGGGTTCGTAATTTTACCCGGAGTTTTAGTTGGGTTCGTAATTTTACCCGGACTTTTTAGATGGGTTCGAATTTTTTACCCGGACTTTCAGTTGGGTTCATAATTTTACCCGGAGTTTTAGTTGGGTTCGTAATTTTACCCGGACCTTTTAGTTGGGTTCGTATTTTGTACCCGGACTTTTAGTTGGGTTCGTAATTTTACCCGGAGTTTTAGTTGGGTTCGTAATTTTACCCGGAGTTTTAGTTGGGTTCGTAATTTTACCCGGAGTACTGAGTTACCCGGACTTTTTAGTTGGGTTCGTATTTTTACCCGGACTTTTAGTTGGGTTCGTAATATTACCCGGAGTTTTAGTTGGGTTCGTAATTTTACCCGGAGTTTTAGTTGGGTTCGTAATTTTACCCGGAGTTTTACTTGGGTTCGTAATGTTACCCGGAGTTTTACTTGGGTTCGTAATTTTACCCGGAGTTTTAGTTGGGTTCGTAATTCTACCCGGAGTTTTAGTTGGGTTCGTAATTTTACCCGGACTTTTTAGTTGGGTTCGTATTTTTTACCCGGACTTCTAGTTGGGTTCGTAATTTTACCCGGAGTTTTAGTTGGGTTCGTAATTTTACCCGGAGTTTTAGTTGAGTTCGTAATTTTACCCGGAGTTTTAGTTGGGTTCGTAATTTTACCCGGACTTTTTAGTTGAGTTCGTAATTTTACCCGGACTTTTTAGTTGGGTGCCGTATTTTTTACCCGGAGTTTTAGTTGGGTTCGTAATTTTACCCGGAGTTTTAGTTGGGTTCGTAATTTTACCCGGACTTTTTAGTTGTGTTGGTAATTTTACCCGGAGTTTTAGTTGGGTTCATATTTTTTACCGGCCTTTTTAGTTGGGTTCGTATTTTTACCCGGAGTTTTAGTTGGGTTCGTATTTTTTACCCGGACTTTTTAGTTGGGTTAGTATTTTTGCCCGGAGTTTTAGTTGGATTCGTATTTTTTAGCCGGAGTTTTAGTTGGGTTCGTATTTTTTACCCGGAGTTTTAGTTGGGTTCGTATTTTTACCCGGAGTTTTAGTTGGGTTCGTATTTTTACCCGGAGTTTTAGTTGGGTTCGTATTTTTTACCCGGAGTTTTAGTTGGGTTCGTATTTTTACCCGGAGTTTTAGTTGGGTTCGTAATTTTACCCGGACTTTTTAGTTGGGTTCGAATTTTTTACCCGGACTTTTAGTTGGGTTCGTAATTTTACCCGGACTTTTTAGTTGGGTTCGTATTTTTTACCCGGACTTTTAGTTGGGTTCGTAATTTACCCGGAGTTTTAGTTGGGTTCGTAATTTTACCCGGAGTTTTAGTTGGGTTCGTAATTTTACCCGGAGTCTTGAGTTAATAGTTGGGTTCGTATTTTTACCCGGACTTTTAGTTGGGTTCGTAATTTTACCCGGAGTTTTAGTTGGGTTCGTAATTTTACCCGGAGTTTTACTTGGGTTCGTAATTTTACCCGGAGTTTTAGTTGGGTTCGTAATTTTACCCGGAGTTTTAGTTGGGTTCGTAATTTTACCCGGACTTTTTAGTTGGGTTCGTATTTTTTACCCGGACTTTTAGTTGGGTTCGTAATTTTACCCGGAGTTTTAGTTGGGTTCGTAATTTTACGCGGAGTTTTAGTTGAGTTCGTAATTTTACCCGGAGTTTTAGTTGGGTTCGTAATTTTACCCGGACTTTTTAGTTGGGTTCGTAATTTTACCCGGACTTTTTAGTTGGGTTCGTATTTTTTACCCGGAGTTTTAGTTGGGTTCGTAATTTTACCCGGAGTTTTAGTTGGGTTCGTAATTTTACCCGGACTTTTTAGTTGGGTTCGTATTTTTTACCCGGACTTTTAGTTGGGTTCGTAATTTTACCCGGAGTTTTAATTGGGTTCGAATTTTTTACCCGGAGTTTTAGTTGGGTTCGTATTTTTTACCCGGAGTTTTAGTTGGGTTCGTATTTTTACCCGGAGTTTTAGTTGTGTTGGTAATTTTACCCGGAGTTTTAGTTGGGTTCATATTTTTTACCCGGAGTTTTAGTTGGGTTCGTACTTTTACCCGGAGTTTTAGTTGGGTTCGTAATTTTACCCGGACTTTTTAGTTGGGTTCGTATTTTTTACCCGGAGTTTTAGTTGGGTTCGTAATTTTACCCGGAGTTTTAGTTGGGTTCGTAATTTTACCCAGACTTTTTAGTTGTGTTGGTAATTTTACCCGGAGTTTTAGTTGGGTTCATATTTTTTACCGGACTTTTTAGTTGGGTTCGTATTTTTTACCCGGAGTTTTAGTTGGGTTCGTATTTTTACCCGGAGTTTTAGTTGGGTTCGTATTTTTACCCGGAGTTTTAGTTGGGTTCGTATTTTTACCCGGAGTTTTAGTTGGGTTCGTATTTTTTACCCGGACTTTTTAGTTGGGTTAGTATTTTTGCCCGGAGTTTTAGTTGGGTTCGTATTTTTTACCCGGAGTTTTAGTTGGGTTCGTATTTTTTACCCGGAGTTTTAGTTGGGTTCGTATTTTTACCCGGAGTTTTAGTTGGGTTCGTATTTTTACCCGGAGTTTTAGTTGGGTTCGTAATTTTACCCGGACCTTTTAGATGGGTTCGAATTTTTTACCCGGACTTTCAGTTGGGTTCATAATTTTACCCGGAGTTTTAGTTGGGTTCGTAATTTTACCCGGACATTTTAGTTGGGTTCGTATTTTGTACCCGGACTTTTAGTTGGGTTCGTAATTTTACCCGGAGTTTTAGTTGGGTTCGTAATTTTACCCGGAGTTTTAGTTGGGTTCGTAATTTTACCCGGAGTACTGAGTTACCCGGACTTTTTAGTTGGGTTCGTATTTTTACCCGGACTTTTAGTTGGGTTCGTAATATTACCCGGAGTTTTAGTTGGGTTCGTAATTTTACCCGGAGTTTTAGTTGGGTTCGTAATTTTACCCGGAGTTTTACTTGGGTTCGTAATGTTACCCGGAGTTTTACTTGGGTTCGTAATTTTACCCGGAGTTTTAGTTGGGTTCGTAATTCTACCCGGAGTTTTAGTTGGGTTCGTAATTTTACCCGGACTTTTTAGTTGGGTTCGTATTTTTTACCCGGACTTCTAGTTGGGTTCGTAATTTTACCCGGAGTTTTAGTTGGGTTCGTAATTTTACCCGGCGTTTTAGTTGAGTTCGTAATTTTACCCGGAGTTTTAGTTGGGTTCGTAATTTTACCCGGACTTTTTAGTTGAGTTCGTAATTTTACCCGGACTTTTTAGTTGGGTGCCGTATTTTTTACCCGGAGTTTTAGTTGGGTTCGTAATTTTACCCGGAGTTTTAGTTGGGTTCGTAATTTTACCCGGACTTTTTAGTTGTGTTGGTAATTTTACCCGGAGTTTTAGTTGGGTTCATATTTTTTACCGGCCTTTTTAGTTGGGTTCGTATTTTTTACCCGGAGTTTTAGTTGGGTTCGTATTTTTTACCCGGAGTATTAGTTGGGTTCGTATTTTTACCCGGAGTTTTAGTTGGGTTCGTATTTTTACCCGGAGTTTTAGTTGGGTTCGTATTTTTTACCCGGACTTTTTAGTTGGGTTAGTATTTTTGCCCGGAGTTTTAGTTGGGTTCGTATTTTTTAGCCGGAGTTTTAGTTGGGTTCGTATTTTTTACCCGGAGTTTTAGTTGGGTTCGTATTTTTACCCGGAGTTTTAGTTGGGTTCGTATTTTTACCCGGAGTTTTAGTTGGGTTCGTATTTTTTACCCGGAGTTTTAGTTGGGTTCGTATTTTTACCCGGAGTTTTAGTTGGGTTCGTAATTTTACCCGGACTTTTTAGTTGGGTTCGAATTTTTTACCCGGACTTTTAGTTGGGTTCGTAATTTTACCCGGACTTTTTAGTTGGGTTCGTATTTTTTACCCGGACTTTTAGTTGGGTTCGTAATTTACCCGGAGTTTTAGTTGGGTTCGTAATTTTACCCGGAGTTTTAGTTGGGTTCGTAATTTTACCCGGAGTCTTGAGTTAATAGTTGGGTTCGTATTTTTACCCGGACTTTTAGTTGGGTTCGTAATTTTACCCGGAGTTTTAGTTGGGTTCGTAATTTTACCCGGAGTTTTACTTGGGTTCGTAATTTTACCCGGACTTTTTAGTTGGGTTCGTAATTTTACCCGGACTTTTTAGTTGGCTGCCGTATTTTTTACCCGGAGTTTTAGTTGGGTTCGTAATTTTACCCGGAGTTTTAGTTGGGTTCGTAATTTTACCCGGACTTTTTAGTTGTGTTGGTAATTTTACCCGGAGTTTTAGTTGAGTTCATATTTTTTACCGGACTTTTTAGTTGGGTTCGTATTTTTTACCCGGAGTTTTAGTTGGGTTCGTATTTTTTACCCGGAGTTTTAGTTGGGTTCGTATTTTTACCCGGAGTTTTAGTTGGGTTCGTATTTTTACCCGGAGTTTTAGTTGGGTTCGTATTTTTTACCCGGACTTTTTAGTTGGGTTAGTATTTTTGCCCGGAGTTTTAGTTGGGTTCGTATTTTTTAGCCGGAGTTTTAGTTGGGTTCGTATTTTTTACCCGGAGTTTTAGTTGGGTTCGTATTTTTACCCGGAGTTTTAGTTGGGTTCGTATTTTTACCCGGAGTTTTAGTTGGGTTCGTATTTTTTACCCGGAGTTTTAGTTGGGTTCGTATTTTTACCCGGAGTTTTAGTTGGGTTCGTAATTTTACCCGGACTTTTTAGTTGGGTTCGAATTTTTTACCCGGACTTTTAGTTGGGTTCGTAATTTTACCCGGACTTTGTAGTTGGGTTCGTATTTTTTACCCGGACTTTTAGTTGGGTTCGTAATTTACCCGGAGTTTTAGTTGGGTTCGTAATTTTACCCGGAGTTTTAGTTGGGTTCGTAATTTTACCCGTAGTTTTAGTTGAGTTCGTAATTTTACCCGGAGTTTTAGTTGGGTTAGTAATTTTACCCGGACTTTTTATTTGGGTTCGTAATTTTACCCGGACTTTTTAGTTGGGTTCGTAATTTTACCCGGAGTTTTAGTTGGGTTCGTAATTTTACCCGGAGTTTTACTTGGGTTCGTAATTTTACCCGGACTTTTTAGTTGGGTTCGTATTTTTTACCCGGACTTTTAGTTGGGTTCGTAATTTTACCCGGAGTTTTAGTTGGGTTCGTAATTTTACCCGGAGTCTTAGTTGAGTTCGTAATTTTACCCGGAGTTTTAGTTGGGTTCGTAATTTTACCCGGACTTTTTAGTTGGGTTCGTAATTTTACCCGGACTTTTTAGTTGGGTTCGTAATTTTACCCGGACTTTTTAGTTGGGTTCGTAATTTTACCCGGAGTTTTAGTTGGGTTCGTAATTTTACCCGGACTTTTTAGATGGGTTCGAATTTTTTACCCGGACTTTCAGTTGGGTTCATAATTTTACCCGGAGTTTTAGTTGGGTTCGTAATTTTACCCGGACCTTTTAGTTGGGTTCGTATTTTGTACCCGGACTTTTAGTTGGGTTCGTAATTTTACCCGGAGTTTTAGTTGGGTTCGTAATTTTACCCGGAGTTTTAGTTGGGTTCGTAATTTTACCCGGAGTACTGAGTTACCCGGACTTTTTAGTTGGGTTCGTATTTTTACCCGGACTTTTAGTTGGGTTCGTAATTTTACCCGGAGTTTTAGTTGGGTTCGTAATTTTACCCGGAGTTTTAGTTGGGTTCGTAATTTTACCCGGAGCTTTACTTGGGTTCGTAATTTTACCCGGAGTTTTACTTGGGTTCGTAATTTTACCCGGAGTTTTAGTTGGGTTCGTAATTTTACCCGGAGTTTTAGTTGGGTTCGTAATTTTACCCGGACTTTTTAGTTGGGTTCGTATTTTTTACCCGGACTTTTAGTTGGGTTCGTAATTTTACCCGGAGTTTTAGTTGGGTTCGTAATTTTACCCGGAGTCTTAGTTGAGTTCGTAATTTTACCCGGAGTTTTAGTTGGGTTCGTAATTTTACCCGGACTTTTTAGTTGGGTTCGTAATTTTACCCGGACTTTTTAGTTGGGTTCGTAATTTTACCCGGACTTTTTAGTTGGGTTCGTAATTTTACCCGGAGTTTTAGTTGGGTTCGTAATTTTACCCGGACTTTTTAGATGGGTTCGAATTTTTTACCCGGACTTTCAGTTGGGTTCATAATTTTACCCGGAGTTTTAGTTGGGTTCGTAATTTTACCCGGACCTTTTAGTTGGGTTCGTATTTTGTACCCGGACTTTTAGTTGGGTTCGTAATTTTACCCGGAGTTTTAGTTGGGTTCGTAATTTTACCCGGAGTTTTAGTTGGGTTCGTAATTTTACCCGGAGTACTGAGTTACCCGGACTTTTTAGTTGGGTTCGTATTTTTACCCGGACTTTTAGTTGGGTTCGTAATATTACCCGGAGTTTTAGTTGGGTTCGTAATTTTACCCGGAGTTTTAGTTGGGTTCGTAATTTTACCCGGAGTTTTACTTGGGTTCGTAATGTTACCCGGAGTTTTACTTGGGTTCGTAATTTTACCCGGAGTTTTAGTTGGGTTCGTAATTTTACCCGGACTTTTTAGTTGGGTTCGTATTTTTTACCCGGACTTCTAGTTGGGTTCGTAATTTTACCCGGAGTTTTAGTTGGGTTCGTAATTTTACCCGGAGTTTTAGTTGAGTTCGTAATTTTACCCGGAGTTTTAGTTGGGTTCGTAATTTTACCCGGACTTTTTAGTTGAGTTCGTAATTTTACCCGGACTTTTTAGTTGGGTGCCGTATTTTTTACCCGGAGTTTTAGTTGGGTTCGTAATTTTACCCGGAGTTTTAGTTGGGTTCGTAATTTTACCCGGACTTTTTAGTTGTGTTGGTAATTTTACCCGGAGTTTTAGTTGGGTTCATATTTTTTACCGGCCTTTTTAGTTGGGTTCGTATTTTTTACCCGGAGTTTTAGTTGGGTTCGTATTTTTTACCCGGAGTTTTAGTTGGGTTCGTATTTTTACCCGGAGTTTTAGTTGGGTTCGTATTTTTACCCGGAGTTTTAGTTGGGTTCGTATTTTTTACCCGGACTTTTTAGTTGGGTTAGTATTTTTGCCCGGAGTTTTAGTTGGATTCGTATTTTTTAGCCGGAGTTTTAGTTGGGTTCGTATTTTTTACCCGGAGTTTTAGTTGGGTTCGTATTTTTACCCGGAGTTTTAGTTGGGTTCGTATTTTTACCCGGAGTTTTAGTTGGGTTCGTATTTTTTACCCGGAGTTTTAGTTGGTTTCGTATTTTTACCCGGAGTTTTAGTTGGGTTCGTAATTTTACCCGGACTTTTTAGTTGGGTTCGAATTTTTTACCCGGACTTTTAGTTGGGTTCGTAATTTTACCCGGACTTTTTAGTTGGGTTCGTATTTTTTACCCGGACTTTTAGTTGGGTTCGTAATTTACCCGGAGTTTTAGTTGGGTTCGTAATTTTACCCGGAGTTTTAGTTGGGTTCGTAATTTTACCCGGAGTCTTGAGTTAATAGTTGGGTTCGTATTTTTACCCGGACTTTTAGTTGGGTTCGTAATTTTACCCGGAGTTTTAGTTGGGTTCGTAATTTTACCCGGAGTTTTACTTGGGTTCGTAATTTTACCCGGAGTTTTAGTTGGGTTCGTAATTTTACCCGGAGTTTTAGTTGGGTTCGTAATTTTACCCGGACTTTTTAGTTGGGTTCGTATTTTTTACCCGGACTTTTAGTTGGGTTCGTAATTTTACCCGGAGTTTTAGTTGGGTTCGTAATTTTACGCGGAGTTTTAGTTGAGTTCGTAATTTTACCCGGAGTTTTAGTTGGGTTCGTAATTTTACCCGGACTTTTTAGTTGGGTTCGTAATTTTACCCGGACTTTTTAGTTGGGTTCGTATTTTTTACCCGGAGTTTTAGTTGGGTTCGTAATTTTACCCGGAGTTTTAGTTGGGTTCGTAATTTTACCCGGACTTTTTAGTTGGGTTCGTATTTTTTACCCGGACTTTTAGTTGGGTTCGTAATTTTACCCGGAGTTTTAATTGGGTTCGAATTTTTTACCCGGAGTTTTAGTTGGGTTCGTATTTTTTACCCGGAGTTTTAGTTGGGTTCGTATTTTTACCCGGAGTTTTAGTTGTGTTGGTAATTTTACCCGGAGTTTTAGTTGGGTTCATATTTTTTACCCTTAGTTTTAGTTGGGTTCGTACTTTTACCCGGAGTTTTAGTTGGGTTCGTAATTTTACCCGGACTTTTTAGTTGGGTTCGTATTTTTTACCCGGAGTTTTAGTTGGGTTCGTTATTTTACCCGGAGTTTTAGTTGGGTTCGTAATTTTACCCGGACTTTTTAGTTGTGTTGGTAATTTTACCCGGAGTTTTAGTTGGGTTCATATTTTTTACCGGACTTTTTAGTTGGGTTCGTATTTTTTACCCGGAGTTTTAGTTGGGTTCGTATTTTTACCCGGAGTTTTAGTTGGGTTCGTATTTTTACCCGGAGTTTTAGTTGGGTTCGTATTTTTACCCGGAGTTTTAGTTGGGTTCGTATTTTTTACCCGGACTTTTTAGTTGGGTTAGTATTTTTGCCCGGAGTTTTAGTTGAGTTCGTATTTTTTACCCGGAGTTTTAGTTGGGTTCGTATTTTTTACCCGGAGTTTTAGTTGGGTTCGTATTTTTACCCGGAGTTTTAGTTGGGTTCGTATTTTTACCCGGAGTTTTAGTTGGGTTCGTAATTTTACCCAGACCTTTTAGATGGGTTCGAATTTTTTACCCGGACTTTCAGTTGGGTTCATAATTTTACCCGGAGTTTTAGTTGGGTTCGTAATTTTACCCGGACCTTTTAGTTGGGTTCGTATTTTGTACCCGGACTTTTAGTTGGGTTCGTAATTTTACCCGGAGTTTTAGTTGGGTTCGTAATTTTACCCGGACTTTTTAGTTGTGTTGGTAATTTTACCCGGAGTTTTAGTTGGGTTCATATTTTTTACCGGCCTTTTTAGTTGGGTTCGTATTTTTTACCCGGAGTTTTAGTTGGGTTCGTATTTTTTACCCGGAGTTTTAGTTGGGTTCGTATTTTTACCCGGAGTTTTAGTTGGGTTCGTATTTTTACCCGGAGTTTTAGTTGGGTTCGTATTTTTTACCCGGACTTTTTAGTTGGGTTAGTATTTTTGCCCGGAGTTTTAGTTGGATTCGTATTTTTTAGCCGGAGTTTTAGTTGGGTTCGTATTTTTTACCCGGAGTTTTAGTTGGGTTCGTATTTTTACCCGGAGTTTTAGTTGGGTTCGTATTTTTACCCGGAGTTTTAGTTGGGTTCGTATTTTTTACCCGGAGTTTTTAGTTGGTTTCGTATTTTTACCCGGAGTTTTAGTTGGGTTCGTAATTTTACCCGGACTTTTTAGTTGGGTTCGAATTTTTTACCCGGACTTTTAGTTGGGTTCGTAATTTTACCCGGACTTTTTAGTTGGGTTCGTATTTTTTACCCGGACTTTTAGTTGGGTTCGTAATTTACCCGGAGTTTTAGTTGGGTTCGTAATTTTACCCGGAGTTTTAGTTGGGTTCGTAATTTTACCCGGAGTCTTGAGTTAATAGTTGGGTTCGTATTTTTACCCGGACTTTTAGTTGGGTTCGTAATTTTACCCGGAGTTTTAGTTGGGTTCGTAATTTTACCCGGAGTTTTACTTGGGTTCGTAATTTTACCCGGAGTTTTAGTTGGGTTCGTAATTTTACCCGGAGTTTTAGTTGGGTTCGTAATTTTACCCGGACTTTTTAGTTGGGTTCGTATTTTTTACCCGGACTTTTAGTTGGGTTCGTAATTTTACCCGGAGTTTTAGTTGGGTTCGTAATTTTACGCGGAGTTTTAGTTGAGTTCGTAATTTTACCCGGAGTTTTAGTTGGGTTCGTAATTTTACCCGGACTTTTTAGTTGGGTTCGTAATTTTACCCGGACTTTTTAGTTGGGGTTCGTATTTTTTACCCGGAGTTTTAGTTGGGTTCGTAATTTTACCGGAGTTTTAGTTGGGTTCGTAATTTTACCCGGACTTTTTAGTTGGGTTCGTATTTTTTACCCGGACTTTTAGTTGGGTTCGTAATTTTACCCGGAGTTTTAATTGGGTTCGAATTTTTTACCCGGAGTTTTAGTTGGGTTGGTATTTTTTACCCGGAGTTTTAGTTGGGTTCGTATTTTTACCCGGAGTTTTAGTTGTGTTGGTAATTTTACCCGGAGTTTTAGTTGGGTTCATATTTTTTACCCTTAGTTTTAGTTGGGTTCGTACTTTTACCCGGAGTTTTAGTTGGGTTCGTAATTTTACCCGGACTTTTTAGTTGGGTTCGTATTTTTTACCCGGAGTTTTAGTTGGGTTCGTTATTTTACCCGGAGTTTTAGTTGGGTTCGTAATTTTACCCGGACTTTTTAGTTGTGTTGGTAATTTTACCCGAGTTTTAGTTGGGTTCATATTTTTTACCGGACTTTTTAGTTGGGTTCGTATTTTTTACCCGGAGTTTTAGTTGGGTTCGTATTTTTACCCGGAGTTTTAGTTGGGTTCGTATTTTTACCCGGAGTTTTAGTTGGGTTCGTATTTTTACCGGAGTTTTAGTTGGGTTCGTATTTTTTACCCGGACTTTTTAGTTGGGTTAGTATTTTTGCCCGGAGTTTTAGTTGAGTTCGTATTTTTTACCCGGAGTTTTAGTTGGGTTCGTATTTTTTACCCGGAGTTTTAGTTGGGTTCGTATTTTTACCCGGAGTTTTAGTTGGGTTCGTATTTTTACCCGGAGTTTTAGTTGGGTTCGTAATTTTACCCGGACCTTTTAGATGGGTTCGAATTTTTTACCGGACTTTCAGTTGGGTTCATAATTTTACCCGGAGTTTTAGTTGGGTTCGTAATTTTACCCGGACCTTTTAGTTGGGTTCGTATTTTGTACCCGGACTTTTAGTTGGGTTCGTAATTTTACCCGGAGTTTTAGTTGGGTTCGTAATTTTACCCGGAGTTTTAGTTGGGTTCGTAATTTTACCCGGAGTACTGAGTTACCCGGACTTTTTAGTTGGGTTCGTATTTTTACCCGGACTTTTAGTTGGGTTCGTAATATTACCCGGAGTTTTAGTTGGGTTCGTAATTTTACCCGGAGTTTTAGTTGGGTTCGTAATTTTACCCGGAGTTTTACTTGGGTTCGTAATGTTACCCGGAGTTTTACTTGGGTTCGTAATTTTACCCGGAGTTTTAGTTGGGTTCGTAATTCTACCCGGAGTTTTAGTTGGGTTCGTAATTTTACCCGGACTTTTTAGTTGGGTTCGTATTTTTTACCCGGACTTCTAGTTGGGTTCGTAATTTTACCCGGAGTTTTAGTTGGGTTCGTAATTTTACCCGGCGTTTTAGTTGAGTTCGTAATTTTACCCGGAGTTTTAGTTGGGTTCGTAATTTTACCCGGACTTTTTAGTTGAGTTCGTAATTTTACCCGGACTTTTTAGTTGGGTGCCGTATTTTTTACCCGGAGTTTTAGTTGGGTTCGTAATTTTACCGGAGTTTTAGTTGGGTTCGTAATTTTACCCGGACTTTTTAGTTGTGTTGGTAATTTTACCCGGAGTTTTAGTTGGGTTCATATTTTTTACCAGCCTTTTTAGTTGGGTTCGTATTTTTTACCCGGAGTTTTAGTTGGGTTCGTATTTTTTACCCGGAGTTTTAGTTGGGTTCGTATTTTTACCCGGAGTTTTAGTTGGGTTCGTATTTTTACCGGAGTTTTAGTTGGGTTCGTATTTTTTACCGGACTTTTTAGTTGGGTTAGTATTTTTGCCCGGAGTTTTAGTTGGGTTCGTATTTTTTAGCCGGAGTTTTAGGTGGGTTCGTATTTTTTACCCGGAGTTTTAGTTGGGTTCGTATTTTTACCCGGAGTTTTAGTTGGGTTCGTATTTTTACCCGGAGTTTTAGTTGGGTTCGTATTTTTTACCCGGAGTTTTAGTTGGGTTCGTATTTTTACCCGGAGTTTTAGTTGGGTTCGTAATTTTACCCGGACTTTTTAGTTGGGTTCGAATTTTTTACCCGGACTTTTAGTTGGGTTCGTAATTTTACCCGGACTTTTTAGTTGGGTTCGTATTTTTTACCCGGACTTTTAGTTGGGTTCGTAATTTACCCGGAGTTTTAGTTGGGTTCGTAATTTTACCCGGAGTTTTAGTTGGGTTCGTAATTTTACCGGAGTCTTGAGTTAATAGTTGGGTTCGTATTTTTACCCGGACTTTTAGTTGGGTTCGTAATTTTACCCGGAGTTTTAGTTGGGTTCGTAATTTTACCCGGAGTTTTTACTTGGGTTCGTAATTTTACCCGGAGTTTTAGTTGGGTTCGTAATTTTACCCGGAGTTTTAGTTGGGTTCGTAATTTTACCCGGACTTTTTAGTTGGGTTCGTATTTTTTACCCGGACTTTTAGTTGGGTTCGTAATTTTACCCGGAGTTTTAGTTGGGTTCGTAATTTTACGCGGAGTTTTAGTTGAGTTCGTAATTTTACCCGGAGTTTTAGTTGGGTTCGTAATTTTACCCGGACTTTTTAGTTGGGTTTGTAATTTTACCCGGACTTTTTAGTTGGGTTCGTATTTTTTACCCGGAGTTTTAGTTGGGTTCGTATTTTACCCGGAGTTTTAGTTGGGTTCGTAATTTTACCCGGACTTTTTAGTTGGGTTCGTATTTTTTACCCGGAGTTTTAGTTGGGTTCGTAATTTTACCCGGAGTTTTAGTTGGGTTCGTAATTTTACCCGGACTTTTTAGTTGTGTTGGTAATTTTACCCGGAGTTTTAGTTGGGTTCATATTTTTTACCGGCCTTTTTAGTTGGGTTCGTATTTTTTACCCGGAGTTTTAGTTGGGTTCGTATTTTTTACCCGGAGTTTTAGTTGGGTTCGTATTTTTACCCGGAGTTTTAGTTGGGTTCGTATTTTTACCCGGAGTTTTAGTTGGGTTCGTATTTTTTACCCGGACTTTTTAGTTGGGTTAGTATTTTTGCCCGGAGTTTTAGTTGGGTTCGTATTTTTTAGCCGGAGTTTTAGTTGGGTTCGTATTTTTTACCCGGAGTTTTAGTTGGGTTCGTATTTTTACCCGGAGTTTTAGTTGGGTTCGTATTTCACCCGGAGTTTTAGTTGGGTTCGTATTTTTTACCCGGAGTTTTAGTTGGGTTCGTATTTTTACCCGGAGTTTTAGTTGGGTTCGTAATTTTACCCGGACTTTTTAGTTGGGTTCGAATTTTTTACCCGGACTTTTAGTTGGGTTCGTAATTTTACCCGGACTTTTTAGTTGGGTTCGTATTTTTTACCCGGAATTTTAGTTGGGTTCGTAATTTACCCGGAGTTTTAGTTGGGTTCGTAATTTTACCCGAGTTTTAGTTGGGTTCGTAATTTTACCCGGAGTCTTGAGTTAATAGTTGGGTTCGTATTTTTACCCGGACTTTTAGTTGGGTTCGTAATTTTACCCGGAGTTTTAGTTGGGTTCGTAATTTTACCCGGAGTTTTACTTGGGTTCGTAATTTTACCCGGAGTTTTAGTTGGGTTCGTAATTTTACCCGGAGTTTTAGTTGGGTTCGTAATTTTACCCGGACTTTTTAGTTGGGTTCGTATTTTTTACCCGGACTTTTAGTTGGGTTCGTAATTTTACCCGGAGTTTTAGTTGGGTTCGTAATTTTACGAGGAGTTTTAGTTGAGTTCGTAATTTTACCCGGAGTTTTAGTTGGGTTCGTAATTTTACCCGGACTTTTTAGTTGGGTTCGTAATTTTACCCGGACTTTTTAGTTGGGTTCGTATTTTTTACCCGGAGTTTTAGTTGGGTTCGTAATTTTACCCGGAGTTTTAGTTGGGTTCGTAATTTTACCCGGACTTTTTAGTTGGGTTCGTATTTTTTACCCGGACTTTTAGTTGGGTTCGTAATTTTACCCGGAGTTTTAGTTGGGTTCGAATTTTTTACCCGGAGTTTTAGTTGGGTTCGTATTTTTTACCCGGAGTTTTAGTTGGGTTCGTATTTTTACCCGGAGTTTTAGTTGTGTTGGTAATTTTACCCGGAGTTTTAGTTGGGTTCATATTTTTTACCCGGAGTTTTAGTTGGTTGGGTTCGTACTTTTACCCGGAGTTTTAGTTGGGTTCGTATTTTTACCCGGACTTTTTAGTTGGTTCGTATTTTTTACCCGGAGTTTTAGTTGGGTTCGTAATTTTACCCGGAGTTTTAGTTGGGTTCGTAATTTTACCCGGAGTTTTAGTTGGGTTCGTAATTTTACCCGGAGTTTTAGTTGGGTTTGTAATTTTACCCGGACTTTTTAGTTGGGTTCGTATTTTTTACCCGGACTTTTAGTTGGGTTCGTAATTTACCCGGAGTTTTAGTTGGGTTCGTAATTTTACCCGGAGTTTTAGTTGGGTTCGTAATTTTACCCGGAGTTTTACTTGGGTTCGTAATTTTACCCGGAGTTTTAGTTGGGTTCGTAATTTTACCCGGAGTTTTAGTTGGGTTCGTAATTTTACCCGGACTTTTTAGTTGGGTTCGTATTTTTTACCCGGACTTTTAGTTGGGTTCGTAATTTTACCCGGAGTTTTAGTTGGGTTCGTAATTTTACCCGGAGTTTTAGTTGAGTTCGTAATTTTACCCGGAGTTTTAGTTGGGTTCGTAATTTTACCCGGAGTTTTAGTTGGGTTCGTAATTTTACCCGGAGTTTTAGTTGGGTTCGTAATTTTACCCGGACCTTTTAGTTGGGTTCGTATTTTGTACCCGGACTTTTAGTTGGGTTCGTAATTTTACCCGGAGTTTTAGTTGGGTTCGTAATTTTACCCGGAGTTTTAGTTGGGTTCGTATTTTTACCCGGAGTATTAGTTGGGTTCGTAATTTTACCCGGAGTCTTGAGTTACCCGGACTTTTTAGTTGGGTTCGTATTTTTACCCGGACTTTTAGTTGGGTTCGTAATTTTACCCGGAGTTTTAGTTGGGTTCGTAATTTTACCCGGAGTTTTAGTTGGGTTCGTAATTTTACCCGGAGTTTTACTTGGGTTCGTAATTTTACCCGGAGTTTTACTTGGGTTCGTAATTTTACCCGGAGTTTTAGTTGGGTTCGTAATTTTACCCGGAGTTTTAGTTGGGTTCGTAATTTTACCCGGACTTTTTAGTTGGGTTCGTATTCTTTACCCGGAGTTTTAGTTGGGTTCGTAATTTTACCCGGAGTTTTAGTTGGGTTCGTAATTTTACCCGGACCTTTTAGTTGGGTTCGTATTTTGTACCCGGACTTTTAGTTGGTTCGTAATTTTACCCGGAGTTTTAGTTGGGTTCGTAATTTTACCCGGAGTTTTAGTTGGGTTCGTAATTTTACCCGGAGTTTTAGTTGGGTTCGTAATTTTACCCGGAGTCTTGAGTTACCCGGACTTTTTAGTTGGGTTCGTATTTTTACCCGGACTTTTAGTTGGGTTCGTAATTTTACCCGTAGTTTTAGTTGGGTTCGTATTTTTTACCCGGAGTTTTAGTTGGGTTCGTATTTTTACCCGGAGTTTTAGTTGTGTTGGTAAGTAATTTTACCCGGAGTTTAGTTGGGTTCATATTTTTTACCCGGAGTTTTAGTTGGGTTCGTACTTTTACCCGGAGTTTTAGTTGGGTTCGTATTTTTACCCGGACTTTTTAGTTGGGTTCGTATTTTTTACCCGGAGTTTTAGTTGGGTTCGTAATTTTACCCGGAGTT
The DNA here is from genome assembly GCA_964023965.1 of Melinopterus prodromus. Classification (NCBI taxonomy): domain Eukaryota; kingdom Metazoa; phylum Arthropoda; class Insecta; order Coleoptera; family Scarabaeidae; genus Melinopterus; species Melinopterus prodromus. The sequence continues at coordinate 45,975 of CAXIES010000178.1, forward strand.
TTAGTTGGGTTCGTAATTTTACCCGGAGTTTTAGTTGGGTTCGTAATTTTACCCGGAGTTTTAGTTGGGTTGTAATTTTACCCGGACTTTTTAGTTGGGTTCGTATTTTTTACCCGGACTTTTAGTTGGGTTCGTAATTTACCCGGAGTTTTAGTTGGGTTCGTAATTTTACCCGGAGTTTTAGTTGGGTTCGTAATTTTACCCGCAGTTTTACTTGGGTTCGTAATTTTACCCGGAGTTTTAGTTGGGTTCGTATTTTACCCGGAGTTTTAGTTGGGTTCGTAATTTTACCCGGACTTTTTAGTTGGGTTCGTATTTTTTACCCGGACTTTTAGTTGGGTTCGTAATTTTACCCGGAGTTTTAGTTGGGTTCGTAATTTTACCCGGAGTTTTAGTTGAGTTCGTAATTTTACCCGGAGTTTTAGTTGGGTTCGTAATTTTACCCGGAGTTTTAGTTGGGTTCGTAATTTTACCCGGAGTTTTAGTTGGGTTCGTAATTTTACCGGACCTTTTAGTTGGGTTCGTATTTTGTACCCGGACTTTTAGTTGGGTTCGTAATTTTACCCGGAGTTTTAGTTGGGTTCGTAATTTTACCCGGAGTTTTAGTTGGGTTCGTAATTTTACCCGGAGTTTTAGTTGGGTTCGTAATTTTACCCGGAGTCTTGAGTTACCCGGACTTTTTAGTTGGGTTCGTATTTTTACCCGGACTTTTAGTTGGGTTCGTAATTTTACCCGGAGTTTTAGTTGGGTTCGTAATTTTACCCGGAGTTTTAGTTGGGTTCGTAATTTTACCCGGAGTTTTACTTGGGTTCGTAATTTTACCCGGAGTTTTACTTGGGTTCGTAATTTTACCCGGAGTTTTAGTTGGGTTCGTAATTTTACCCGGAGTTTTAGTTGGGTTCGTAATTTTACCCGGACTTTTTAGTTGGGTTCGTATTTTTTACCCGGAGTTTTAGTTGGGTTCGTAATTTTACCCGGAGTTTTAGTTGGGTTCGTAATTTTACCCGGACCTTTTAGTTGGGTTCGTATTTTGTACCCGGACTTTTAGTTGGGTTCGTAATTTTACCCGGAGTTTTAGTTGGGTTCGTAATTTTACCCGGAGTTTTAGTTGGGTTCGTAATTTTACCCGGAGTTTTAGTTGGGTTCGTAATTTTACCCGGAGTCTTGAGTTACCCGGACTTTTTAGTTGGGTTCGTATTTTTACCCGGACTTTTAGTTGGGTTCGTAATTTTACCCGGAGTTTTAGTTGGGTACGTAATTTTACCCGGAGTTTTACTTGGGTTCGTAATTTTACCCGGAGTTTTACTTGGGTTCGTAATTTTACCCGGAGTTTTAGTTGGGTTCGTAATTTTACCCGGAGTTTTAGTTGGGTTCGTAATTTTACCCGGACTTTTTAGTTGGGTTCGTATTTTTTACCCGGACTTCTAGTTGGGTTCGTAATTTTACCCGGAGTTTTAGTTGGGTTCGTAATTTTACCCGGAGTTTTAGTTGAGTTCGTAATGTTACCCGGAGTTTTAGTTGGGTTCGTAATTTTACCCGGACTTTTTAGTTGGGTTCGTAATTTTACCCGGACTTTTTAGTTGGGTGCCGTATTTTTTACCCGGAGTTTTAGTTGGGTTCGTAATTTTACCCGGAGTTTTAGTTGGGTTCGTAATTTTACCCGGACTTTTTAGTTGTGTTGGTAATTTTACCCGGAGTTTTAGTTGGGTTCATATTTTTTACCGGACTTTTTAGTTGGGTTCGTATTTTTTACCCGGAGTTTTAGATGGGTTCGTATTTTTTACCCGGAGTTTTAGTTGGGTTCGTATTTTTACCCGGAGTTTTAGTTGGGTTCGTATTTTTATCCGGAGTTTTAGTTGGGTTCGTATTTTTTACTCGGACTTTTTAGTTGGGTTAGTATTTTTGCCCGGAGTTTTAGTTGGGTTCGTATTTTTTAGCCGGAGTTTTAGTTGGGTTCGTATTTTTTACCCGGAGTTTTAGTTGGGTTCGTATTTTTACCCGGAGTTTTAGTTGGGTTCGTATTTCTACCCGGAGTTTTAGTTGGGTTCGTATTTTTTACCCGGAGTTTTAGTTGGGTTCGTATTTTTACCCGGAGTTTTAGTTGGGTTCGTAATTTTACCCGGACTTTTTAGTTGGGATCGAATTTTTTACCCGGACTTTTAGTTGGGTTCGTAATTTTACCCGGACTTTTTAGTTGGGTTCGTATTTTTTACCCGGACTTTTAGTTGGGTTCGTAATTTACCCGGAGTTTTAGTTGGGTTCGTAATTTTACCCGGAGTTTTAGTTGGGTTCGTAATTTTACCCGTAGTTTTAGTTGAGTTCGTAATTTTACCCGGAGTTTTAGTTGGGTTAGTAATTTTACCCGGACTTTTTATTTGGGTTCGTAATTTTACCCGGACTTTTTAGTTGGGTTCGTAATTTTACCCGGAGTTTTAGTTGGGTTCGTAATTTTACCCGGAGTTTTACTTGGGTTCGTAATTTTACCCGGACTTTTTAGTTGGGTTCGTATTTTTTACCCGGACTTTTAGTTGGGTTCGTAATTTTACCCGGAGTTTTAGTTGGGTTCGTAATTTTACCCGGAGTTTTAGTTGGGTTCGTAATTTTACCCGGAGCTTTACTTGGGTTCGTAATTTTACCCGGAGTTTTACTTGGGTTCGTAATTTTACCCGGAGTTTTAGTTGGGTTCGTAATTTTACCCGGAGTTTTAGTTGGGTTCGTAATTTTACCCGGACTTTTTAGTTGGGTTCGTATTTTTTACCCGGACTTTTAGTTGGGTTCGTAATTTTACCCGGAGTTTTAGTTGGGTTCGTAATTTTACCCGGAGTCTTAGTTGAGTTCGTAATTTTACCCGGAGTTTTAGTTGGGTTCGTAATTTTACCCGGACTTTTTAGTTGGGTTCGTAATTTTACCCGGACTTTTTAGTTGGGTTCGTAATTTTACCCGGACTTTTTAGTTGGGTTCGTAATTTTACCCGGAGTTTTAGTTGGGTTCGTAATTTTACCCGGACTTTTTAGATGGGTTCGAATTTTTTACCCGGACTTTCAGTTGGGTTCATAATTTTACCCGGAGTTTTAGTTGGGTTCGTAATTTTACCCGGACCTTTTAGTTGGGTTCGTATTTTGTACCCGGACTTTTAGTTGGGTTCGTAATTTTACCCAGAGTTTTAGTTGGGTTCGTAATTTTACCCGGAGTTTTAGTTGGGTTCGTAATTTTACCCGGAGTACTGAGTTACCCGGAGTTTTTAGTTGGGTTCGTATTTTTACCCGGACTTTTAGTTGGGTTCGTAATATTACCCGGAGTTTTAGTTGGGTTCGTAATTTTACCCGGAGTTTTAGTTGGGTTCGTAATTTTACCCGGAGTTTTACTTGGGTTCGTAATGTTACCCGGAGTTTTACTTGGGTTCGTAATTTTACCCGGAGTTTTAGTTGGGTTCGTAATTCTACCCGGAGTTTTAGTTGGGTTCGTAATTTTACCCGGACTTTTTAGTTGGGTTCGTATTTTTTACCCGGACTTCTAGTTGGGTTCGTAATTTTACCCGGAGTTTTAGTTGGGTTCGTAATTTTACCCGGAGTTTTAGTTGAGTCCGTAATTTTACCCGGAGTTTTAGTTGGGTTCGTAATTTTACCCGGACTTTTTAGTTGAGTTCGTAATTTTACCCGGACTTTTTAGTTGGGTGCCGTATTTTTTACCCGGAGTTTTAGTTGGGTTCGTAATTTTACCCGGAGTTTTAGTTGGGTTCGTAATTTTACCCGGACTTTTTAGTTGTGTTGGTAATTTTACCCGGAGTTTTAGTTGGGTTCATATTTTTTACCGGCCTTTTTAGTTGGGTTCGTATTTTTTACCCGGAGTTTTAGTTGGGTTCGTATTTTTTACCCGGAGTTTTAGTTGGGTTCGTATTTTTACCCGGAGTTTTAGTTGGGTTCGTATTTTTACCCGGAGTTTTAGTTGGGTTCGTATTTTTTACCCGGACTTTTTAGTTGGGTTAGTATTTTTGCCCGGAGTTTTAGTTGGGTTCGTATTTTTTAGCCGGAGTTTTAGTTGGGTTCGTATTTTTTACCCGGAGTTTTAGTTGGGTTCGTATTTTTACCCGGAGTTTTAGTTGGGTTCGTATTTTTACCCGGAGTTTTAGTTGGGTTCGTATTTTTTACCCGGAGTTTTAGTTGGGTTCGTATTTTTACCCGGAGTTTTAGTTGGGTTCGTAATTTTACTCGGACTTTTTAGTTGGGTTCGAATTTTTTACCCGGACTTTTAGTTGGGTTCGTAATTTTACCCGGACTTTTTAGTTGGGTTCGTATTTTTTACCCGGACTTTTAGTTGGGTTCGTAATTTACCCGGAGTTTTAGTTGGGTTCGTAATTTTACCCGGAGTTTTAGTTGGGTTCGTAATTTTACCCGGAGTCTTGAGTTAATAGTTGGGTTCGTATTTTTACCCGGACTTTTAGTTGGGTTCGTAATTTTACCCGGAGTTTTAGTTGGGTTCGTAATTTTACCCGGAGTTTTACTTGGGTTCGTAATTTTACCCGGAGTTTTAGTTGGGTTCGTAATTTTACCCGGAGTTTTAGTTGGGTTCGTAATTTTACCCGGACTTTTTAGTTGGGTTCGTATTCTTTACCCGGACTTTTAGTTGGGTTCGTAATTTTACCCGGAGTTTTAGTTGGGTTCGTAATTTTACGCGGAGTTTTAGTTGAGTTCGTAATTTTACCCGGAGTTTTAGTTGGGTTCGTAATTTTACCCGGACCTTTTAGTTGGGTTCGTAATTTTACCCCGACTTTTTAGTTGGGTTCGTATTTTTTACCCGGAGTTTTAGTTGGGTTCGTAATTTTACCCGGAGTTTTAGTTGGGTTCGTAATTTTACCCGGACTTTTTAGTTGGGTTCGTATTTTTTACCCGGACTTTTAGTTGGGTTCGTAATTTTACCCGGAGTTTTAGTTGGGTTCGAATTTTTTACCCGGAGTTTTAGTTGGGTTCGTATTTTTTACCCGGAGTTTTAGTTGGGTTCGTATTTTTACTCGGAGTTTTAGTTGTGTTGGTAATTTTACCCGGAGTTTTAGTTGGGTTCATATTTTTTACCCGGAGTTTTAGTTGGGTTCGTACTTTTACCCGGAGTTTTAGTTGGGTTCGTAATTTTACCCGGACTTTTTAGTTGGGTTCGTATTTTTTACCCAGAGTTTTAGTTGGGTTCGTAATTTTACCCGGAGTTTTAGTTGGGTTCGTAATTTTACCCGGACTTTTTAGTTGTGTTGGTAATTTTACCCGGAGTTTTAGTTGGGTTCATATTTTTTACCGGACTTTTTAGTTGGGTTCGTATTTTTTACCCGGAGTTTTAGTTGGGTTCGTATTTTTACCCGGAGTTTTAGTTGGGTTCGTATTTTTACCCGGAGTTTTAGTTGGGTTCGTATTTTTACCCGGAGTTTTAGTTGGGTTCGTATTTTTTACCCGGACTTTTTAGTTGGGTTAGTATTTTTGCCCGGAGTTTTAGTTGGGTTCGTATTTTTTACCCGGAGTTTTAGTTGGGTTCGTATTTTTTACCCGGAGTTTTAGTTGGGTTCGTATTTTTACCCGGAGTTTTAGTTGGGTTCGTATTTTTACCCGGAGTTTTAGTTGGGTTCGTATTTTTTACCCGCAGTTTTAGTTGGGTTCGTATTTTTACCCGGAGCTTTAGTTGGGTTCGTATTTTTACCCGGAGTTTTAGTTGGGTTCGTATTTTTTACCCGGACTTTTTAGTTGGGTTAGTATTTTTGCCCGGAGTTTTAGTTGGGTTCGTATTTTTTTACCCGGAGTTTTAGTTGGGTTCTAAATGTTACCCGGACTTTTTTGTTTGGTTCGTATTTTTTACCCGGAGTTTTAGTTGGGTTCGTAATTTTACCCGCACTTTTTAGTTGGGTTCGTAATTTTACCCGGAGTTTTAGTTGGGTTCGTAATTTTACCCGGAGTTTTGGTTGGGTTCGTAATTTTACGCGGAGTTTTAGTTGGGTTCGTAATTTTACTCGGAGTTTTAGTTGGGTTCGTAATTTTACCCGGACTTTTTAGTTGGGTTCGTATTTTTTACGCGGACTTTTAGTTGGGTTCGTAATTTTACCCGGAGTTTTAGTTGGGTTCGTAATTTTACCCGTAGTTTTAGTTGAGTTCGTAATTTTACACGGAGTTTTAGTTGGGTTAGTAATTTTACCCGGACTTTTTATTTGGGTTCGTAATTTTACCCTGACTTTTTAGTTGGGTTCGTAATTTTACCCGGAGTTTTAGTTGGGTTCGTAATTTTACCCGGAGTTTTACTTGGGTTCGTAATTTTACCCGGACTTTTTAGTTGGGTTCGTATTTTTTACCCG
>CAXIES010000179.1:0-21276 GCA_964023965.1 Melinopterus prodromus
AACTGTGCAAAGAACAAGAGATCTTGTTTTATTTCAACAATAATAATTAGTTATCAAAATAATGTTTAAAAAGATCATTAGGTAACACTCCCTGTGTTCGTAATCTACATATTACAAAATATGTTTATATATTTTTTACCAAAAAGCAATGTGTTACAAGTATCTTATTGGTTTTCAACGAGAACGAATTCACGACTAATTTCTACTCGAAGTCGAGGGGAGACAAGCGCGTCGCAGGTCATGAATCGTTTGACCTTGCATCAGGGTCATTAAAACCGTTTAGACATACTATTTCTGCGGCAACACTGTCGGTTGTTGTATACATTGCGGCTTGAAAGTAACATACACTGTGGACGCCCTATACGCGGCGCAATGAAATGAACCTATACACGGACGGAGTCCAGATAATCGGCGATTTGAAAGGACGCCACATGCATTGCAAAATGAAAGTATGTGATTGAAAATCAAGAAACAAATGTGGTCACCTACCACTGAAAGTCATAGGAAACAGTATATTTGAACGAAAATATTGTATACACGACTCCTTTGAAAGGACGCCACATGTATAGCAGGATGTATATATATATATATATATATATATATATATATATATATATATATATATATATATATATAATTTGATAACACAATTCGATCCCATTTGAGTCCAATACTCGCTCATATAATAATGGACACTTTGTTAGATACGCAGATACCTAAATTAACTTTCAAGCTTCCTTTCATTAAGAAATTCGTTGATGATTTAATTTGTGCTGTACCAGAGAACAAAGAAGCTGAGATTTTGAACATTTTCAATTCCCACCATTCAAGACTGAAATTCACCGTAGAAAAAGAATCTAACTTTTCTGTCCGTTTCCTTGACACCAGGGTTATCAGACATCAAGATAATAAAATAATTCTTGACTGGTATCAAAAACCCACCAGTTCCGGACGATACATTAATTTTCATTCTTACCATCCAATGAACATCAAGAAGAACTTTATTTTAGCTCAAAAGCAAAGAATTTCAAAAATTGTTCATCCTTCCCTTGTAAACAAAAACCTGCACAAATTTGGAAATATTTTACAAGAAAATTCTTATCCAAAAGATCTTATTAGGAAGCTACTTTTTTAGTGGTCGGACACCAACAAATAATGAGATAACAAGAAGAACTGGTTCAAGTAAATTTAAAGTATTACCTTACATCGCAGGACACTCCAAATCTTATCAAAATATTCAAGGATCAAAATTTATCATTTGGTCGTAGAACACTGAAGAGATTAGGGTCATTGTTCTCAAAAGTAAAGGATCCATTACCGCTAGAGTTGCGTTCTGATGTCATCTACAAAATTCCATGTAGTGTCTGTCCAAAGGAATATATTGGACAGACTTCTCAACACATAAAGAGAAGAATTACACAATACAAAAGCGATTCAAGAATTAAACCAAACGCTTGTGCTTTAGCTTCCCATGTTAACTCTCTCGGACATAATATGGATTATCAAAATATAGAAGTTCTAGACAGTGATACTAATTTTTTCAAGCGCTCTTTTCTGGAAATGTATTATATAAATGATAACCGTTGTACGATGAACAAAAAAACTGACATTAGTAATCTAAGCGAAATTTATAGTTATCTCCTTAAATTTAAAGACATCCATCCTACAAATATACTTACAAACTTTCTTATCCAAAAGCTCTTATTAGTGTAGTGTGACGACGGCCTGACCTACCGTGGATAGGTGAATCACGGAGAGCGGCCGGTCCCAACAAAGGAGGAACCTGAATCATTATCTAAAGAGTTGTGATACGATACAGTTGTATATCCTCATCACGTTACGTATATCAATATATATTATTATTAACCGTAGTTACTGTGTATTAGTGCGTACCCGACTACATCAGAAGTGGTGGTTGTGTTGTGCAAGATGCTGAAAGATAACCGAAAAAGAAAATCACGAAGACCGTCAGATTGTCGCCCTTCTCGATGTCCTGATAATCATTTAAATCATCCACAAGTTTGCCGGTTAGTTCTAACGGTAATAAACATAGGAAAACGAGGAAAGGTATAGCAAAACATGCCCAAGTAAGTCACTTGAAAGATGTTATAAAATGTCGCGATCATATGGAGCTTGTTATGTCACCAAGTATACGGGAATTTGACCAGAAAACTGCAGCTATTGGTGAATGGTAATTCAGATAGAAATAATAAAATGCAATACTTAATGTATGATTGGTCGAATAACACAAAAGGTTATTACGCAGTAAATAAACTAAAAGAAACACGTAATACCTACGATCTATTTATCTCTGTGCGAATTTGTATTTCAACACTAGGAAAAAATTAATAAATGACACCTAAATTTTCCGAAGAAGATTAAGTATCGCTAATAATGGGGACACATCATACTATGACATCCGCGATAGAGGTATTATATGTATATGTCAAAGACACAAATGTATTAGTAACTAGCTGTTTAAAGAACAAAGGAAGTACAACAAAAAAGAACTTATTAAAATTAAGTATGATAAGACTCATACCAAATAGCTCAACCTATGCTAGACCTAGCAAATAATATAATTATAAACCGGACGCAATTTATTTTATAAATAAAGTAAACGTGGTATCGATATGATGTCACAAACTAGGTCACCAAGGAAATACATGTAGGCATAGAAAACAAACCTGAACAAAAAAAAGGGCACATCAAAAGAAATTCCATAAGGATGGCCGAACAAGAATGGAAATTAGAGCAAACCGGATTAGATTCTAGCTACCTCTGGAGAAAACACGAAGTTTAATAATTTTGATACAAATATTATCAAGGACTTTAAAGCATTAATTGCACGAAACACCGAATCACAACAGCACGCACGCCAACGTATTTTTCTGTTTTGTATTACGATGAATTACGATCTGAATAACACATGAAGAGGACTACAGAAAAGTAATGTCTCAAACGAAGAAATAATAACTTGGATGAAATAGTTGATTTAAGGAAGTCCTTACTCTGTTGAACATCTTTAATAGAGAAAGTTACTTTTTGCCTGTAGTTATCTAACTGGCTGCAAGTATTTTATAAATTTAAAACAAAAAGCGTAATCTACTAAAGGAAATAAGTACTGTACTATTATTATGAACAACACACTAAATGGTGTCGCAAGCGCATCCTGTAATTTGAAATTTTTGGTTGCATTACCACTATATATGATTTTATCAAAATCAGAAATAAAAGCTGTACATTTCGACTTGATATTAGCCACTCTGGTGGCCGGAAAACAGGTTCTTTGATTATTATAGGTTTAGCGTATCTACATTTGCTTTAACCAGAACAACGTCCTGGATGCTTTGTGTTCAAGAAACACGATAATTATGATTGATAAGTATAGTTTTTCTGTTGGACCATGTTACTTTTAGTATTGTTTTGATGCTTCCTGAAATACTACTTGTATTTAGTGGCATAACTTATGTGTTGACACAGCGACAAGTCGTATGTTAAGTTTTAGCAGAGAACCTAGTAGCAGAATGGTTTTCGAAAAGAACCAACATCTTCAAAAATGATGACTACTCCTCCATTTTTTTGGACTTACCAGTTGTTGGCAACTTGATTAGGACTGTATCAAGTTTTGGAGTACCATCTTTTTGCTACTTTCAGTATGAGTATTATTAGAATGTGACATATGTTTAAAACTGTAGCTAATTCGCAATCAAAGTATATGATTTCAGAATAAACACAAGCGAAAGTTTAGCGAATCGTTCAATTTGGCTGATGTTGTACGTAATGACAGGTACCATTCTGTAATTGTCGGAAAAGTAGCTCTCCAGTCAGCTCACTTCTTGTCCAGCCGTCCAGCCAACCAGCTTGTGTGGCGAAGACCAGGTCATGGTCCAGGGTTTGCCGTCCTGGAGCCAACGGTTTAACGTGCCTTTCAAAGCATGGCGGCGGAATGAAAGATCCGTATACCTATCCGGAGATACGAATCAAGGACCTTTGGGGTGCAAAACAAACGGTTTGCCACTCATGTCATCATAACGTACGCCCTCGTGGCAAGCGATATGAAGCCTTCGCGGCACATGTCATCATATCGTTCGCCCTCGTCTCGTGGTGTGCGATATGAAGCCTTCGCGGCACACGTCATCATATCGTAGGTACGCCCTCCGTGGCGGCGATATGAAGCCTTCGCGGCACATGTTATCATATCGTACGCCCTCGTGGTGTGCGATATGAAGCCTTCGCGGCACACGTCATCATATCGTAGGTACGCCCTCCGTGGCGGCGATATGAAGCCTTCGCGGCACATGTCATCATATCGTACGCCCTCGTGGTGTGCGATATGAAGCCTTCGCGGCACACGTCATCATATCGTAGGTACGCCCTCCGTGGCGGCGATATGAAGCCTTCGCGGCACACGTTGTCATATCGTAGGTACGCCCTCCATGGCGGCGATATGAAGCCTTCGCGGGACATGTCATCATATCGTACGCCCTCCGTGGCGGCGATATGAAGCCGTCGCGGCACACGTCATCATATCGTAGGTACGCCCTCCGTGGCGGCGATATGAAGTCTACGCTGCAAATGTCGTCATATCGTCGCCCTCGTCTCATGGCAGCTATATGAAGCCTACGCGGCACAAGTCATCATATCGTGCGCCCTCGTGGCAAGCGATATGAAGCCCACGCGGCACAAGTGATCATATCGTGCGCCCGCGTGGCAAGCGATATGAAGCCCACGCGGCACATGTCATCATATCGTTCGCCCTCGTCTCATGGCAGCGATATGAAGCCTACGCGGCACAAGTCATCATATCGTGCGCCCTCGTGGCAAGCGATATGAAGCCCACGCGGCACATGTCATCATATCGTAGGTACGCCCTCCGTGGCGGCGATATGAAGCCTTCGCGGCACACGTCATCATATCGTAGGTACGCCCTCCGTGGCGGCGATATGAATCCTTCGCGGCACACGTCATCATATCGTAGGTACGCCGTCCGTGGCGGCGATATGAAGCCTTCGCGGCACACCTCATCATATCATAGGTACGCGATCCGTGGCGGCGATATGAAGCCTTCGCGGCACATGTCATCATATCGTAGGTACGCCCTCCGTGGCGGCGATATGAAGCCTTAATGGCAATAGGTAAAGCAGGAATGGAAAATGGTAACCTACCAATGGAAAAAGATAACACATAAATGGCAATAGGTAAAGCAGCAACTGAAAAAGCTAACTCACCAATGGAAAAGGTAACCCACAAATAGAAAAAGGTAACTCGCCAATGACTAAAGGTAACCCTTCAATAGCATAAGGTAAGCTCTTTGCAGCCTCAATTGAAATGAGAAAAGAATGATAATAATAAAGATAATGATAACGCTAATGAAAACGATAATGATAACGCTAATGATAACGATAACGCTAATGAAATGATAACTATAACTATAAGATAAATGAAAATGAAAGTGTAATTTGAAATTGAAAGTCTAAATGAAAAACCTTGGAAAGCAGGAGATTCCCTCAGTAATGATTATATTAATTATTGAGTATTGTTGTTCCTAGGATGTACAGATCGAGGACGATCTGCTTCACAGGATGGCCGTGTAGTGTGACGACGGCCTGACCTACCGTGGATAGGTGAATCACGGAGAGCGGCCGGTCCCAACAAAGGAGGAACCTGAATCATTATCTAGTGCGTACCCGACTACATTAGGAAGCTACTTTTTAGTAGTCGGACACCAACAAATAATGAGATAACAAGAAGAACTGGTTCAAGTAAATTTAAAGTATTACCTTACATCGCAGGACTCACTCCAAATCTTATCAAAATATTCAAGGATCAAAATTTATCATTTGGTCGTAGAACACGAGAGATTAGGGTCATTGTTCTCAAAAGTAAAGGATCCATTACCGCTAGAGTTGCGATCTGATGTCATCTACAAAATTCCATGTAGTGTATGTCCAAAGGCATATATTGGACAGACTTCTCAACACATAAAGAGAAGAATTACACAATACAAAAGCGATTCAAGAATTAAACCAAACGCTTGTGCTTTAGCTTCCCATGTTAACTCTCTCGGACATAATATGGATTATCAAAATATAAAAGTTCTAAACAGTGATACTAATATATATATTTAACTTTAGATTTTCACGATCGTTATGTATATTAAATAAAGTATATTTTCTACACGAGATGACCGAAAACTTTTTACCTATATATATATATATATATATATATATATATATATATATATATATATATATATATATATATATATATATATATATATATATATATATATATATATATATAAACATTGGAGAATTCACTTCCTTTATATATATATATATATATATATATATATATATATATATATATATAGTTGAGGTGAGATAACGACCGACTTCGTTGTGAATTCAAACGTAAGCAATATCGTGGGCAATCCGGTCAGGTGGGCGATATAAAGGAAACTAGTATTCAATTAGCTTTGAAGAAGCGAGCTACATGGTTCGAGAAACGTCAGCATTAACAAATCTTGACACACGGCATAACCCGGAAGCAGTTTATTTTCTAAATAAAGGAAACTCCTTTTTTCTAGGTTCGAATTTTCGTTTTTATTAAAAACTTCTTCAGGAACATGCTGATTATAACAAAACAAAAGCTTCAGTCAGTATTTAGTCCATCCATCATATCCATAAACAGTGTACAAAAATAAAAATAAATATAAAATTGTCTCTACTTACAAACAGAGTTGGATGAAAGCCCGCTCGGAGAAATAAACATTGTCAGAGGCAACACGATCAAGCACCCAATCCAACAATGAATTGACGACACATCAACACATCACGACAATTTAAAATATATAAAAATATAAACAATTTAAAATCAAGAGGACACTATGCGGACACATGTCTCCTGTATGAGCGACAACTGGTTATGAAAACGCGCCAAACAACAAGACAAATCAAACTCGAACGTCAGGGCCACCAACCCCAACACCAACCGCTCCATGTGAAGTCCTAAAATTGTGGTTAATTAAAAACGAATAAATATTGCTTAATTTGCTTGTGTCAGACTTAAAATTTAAACAAAGATTGTTGTTGGTTTGAATGTGGTACATTTCAAGAAAAAGTCTGGCTTTATAATTGTTTTCCGTGGCAATAATTTGGGTATCGTCCCATTTCATAGTATGGTCACAATCAATGGAATGCAGTGCAACTGCAAAGTTTTTTCTTTGTAATTTAGTATCACTTTTATGCAATGAAATGCGTGACTTGAGCCATTGACTGGTTTGACCATAATATTTCAAGGGACAATCACCACACGGAATGCAATAGATGACATTGGACTTCAACACTTGGGGGGTTTGGTCCTTAATGTTTGAAAAAATATTACCAATCGTTTTTTTATTACCTCTAGCAATACGAAAATCTTCACCCTTGAACAAACTAACCAGTTTGGAAGACAGAGCGTCAATCTGGGTGCGTTTTTTAAAACTGACTTGGGCAACACTACAGCCATCATCAGTCGCATATTCGGGAAAACGACTATTAAAAATTAGCTTCTGCACTAAAGATCTTGGGTAACCATTATTAATGAAAGTCTCACTCAAATCTCGCAAGTTGTTATTAACAAATGAGGGATCACTAATATACACAACTCTATTCCTCATTTGTAAAACGGTGTTGATCTTTTGACTCATAGAGTGGCTTGAGTAGAAGTTTACATATCTACCGGAGGCAGTGGGCTTACTATACCAGTCCAAAATAATTGCATTAGATGTAGGGTTACGGATAACTTTAGTATCTAAGAAGGGGACCCCATAGTTAACTTCCCTTTCGACAGTAAATTGCAAGTGTGGGTTATAACCATTAAAAGTTGTTAAAATTTCCTCTACCTTATTATGTGGTACGGCACAGATATTGTCGTCAACGTACTTAAACAAAAAAGGGAGGCTAAAAGATAATTTTATTATGCAACTATCCAGCAGGCTATCTAATACAAGCTGTGCAATTAGAGGACTTAATGGTGAACCCATCGGATTGCCAAATTTGCTTATAAAATCTGTCCTGGAAAGTAAAATAACAATTCGTGTACACAAACCTAATTAGATCTAAAAAAAGTTTTAGCGGAAGGCTGCAATATGACTCAATGATCCCCCAGGCTTCCTCAATTGTTTGGAGCACCAAATCAAGCGGGATAATAGTAAAGAGTGAGACAACATCCAATTAAATCAACACATAGTTCGGAGGAAGAATCCTCTGTTCCATTAAGTTGCAGAAGGTAAAAGTGTCCTTAATATTATATTTTTCATTATCCTGAACTGAAGTCTGTAAAATTTCAGCTAAATATTTAGAGATCGCATACGTTGGTGAGCCGATGGAAGAAACTATAGGACGGAGGGGAACGTTAGGTTTGTGGATTTTGGGTAGGCCATAAAATTTTGAAGAGATGGAGTTATATTTGATGAGCGATCTAGCAATATCATTCCCAATCAGTTTTCTATCTCTCAACACATTCACAAACTCATTATTCTTTTTACTTTATCATACGCAGTATGCTAAAGTATTGTAATCATGCCGAAAAAAACATTGAGATTTTAGCGGAAATAGGTCTTTTTGGGTCCCCTGAACATTTTTAACCAAGGTACAAAAAAATGTCTCTGTGTGTGTGTGTGTGTATGTGTGTGTGTGTGTGTGTGTGTGTGTATGTGTGTACTCGATTTTTGTGACGACGATTCCGGAGAAACTACTAAAGGTATCGGGACGAAAGTTCATATTTAGAAGCTTTATGACTAAACTTAGAGCTGAAAAGCTTTTGGTTCAAAAGGGTCCAAAGGAACTGGTAGTTTATTCTAAGCCCTTTTCAAGGATTTTGCAGATGAGCCGCCATTTCTGTAATTTCTTCAAAATAGTTAAATAATAAATTAAAGCAGGGGAAATTTTGAATAATTTATGCCTATGACATTTTTTGGTAAAATTAATAGTTAAGCTGCAAGAGCAAATTCTATTTGATCGAGATCGGTCGCATCTGCATTGATATGAAACTGCATAGTAGCCAGGATTTTGACAAATATATTTTTTGTGCTGTCACCACAGAAATGTCTATGGCTGTCACCACGCTGTCACACTCGGAGAACCGCATGGAACGTCATCTACAGTGTCATGAACGAATATAAATCTGTCAGAATTTGAATTAGCTTTTTAAACTTGTCATTTCGTAGAAGTGGTATCAACCTAACATTTTCTATACCGAAATATACCCATTTTTGATTTTTTTTTAAATACGTATTTCTCAAAAAACAACACAAAAACGTTGATGTCACTCCTGCCGAAAACTACATAGCGCGACTCGCTCACATGCGACGACGACGCTCCGCCATCGGAGACGCGCCGCATCACCGGTCGTTGTGCTATTCCGTACTTTCGGCACTTGTGAGATAAACAACTAGTATAGTAGGGTATTTTTTCAGGTGTTGATAGACAGAGGTGTCATTCAGGAGTGCCAACGACTCTGCAACATACCCATCACTACTCATGGCGACCGTCACGCTACCCTTGTCCGCCCTAGTAATTAATATGTCTGGTTTGTCTTTCAAAAACGTTACCGTTGATCTATAGATTGACTCAAATGGTGAAGAACGTGAAGGATGTGAAGCATCAGAAAGATACGAGTTGGTGATTAAGTTAGCGGCCCGCGCCCTGTACAAATCTTGGCGGTCAGAGGGTAGTGCCTGCACGATATTTTCTACTTGTGCTAGTAAACCAGAAATGGGAACATCTACCGGAGTTGTACTTAAACTAAATTTAGGACCTAATGACAAAAAATTACAGATATCATCAGGAATCTGGGTGTCAGTCAGATTCCTGAACCACTTAGAGTTGTCCTTGAAGAGTTGCTTGAAGGGAATGCTTACTATCTCCGACCTAAGTCAGGTAAGCATTTTAAGATTTTTATTTTTTATCCTAGTAAAATTTTTATTGTAATTGAAAGTCATATTATATGAATATTCTTCGAAAATATTTCGTGGCAACAACCCTCTGGCTTTATCTATTACATTATTTAAACGCTCATCAAGTACCTTAACGTTCGCAATAGTGATCTGAATCTCAAAACTGATAACTTTAGTCCTCAACCTGCAATTGAACGCTTCTATCTTCCGTGTCAGTGCTCTGTCGTTGCAATCCAGTAGCCGAAGGAGACTCCTGGATCCGTTGGTAATATGACTGGGGTTGACATGATCTCTCCGACAACTCAGCAGAAAAATTCTCCTATTTCTCGCGTTAGCTAGCTTGGTGTTAAGCGAAGCCCAGGTTTTGAAGTCCAATGTCATCTATTGCATTCCGTGCGGTGATTGTCCCTTGAAATATTATGGTCAAACCAGTCAATGGCTCAAGTCACGCATTTCATTGCATAAAAGTGATACTAAATTACAAAGAAAAAACTGTGCAGTTGCACTGCATTCCATTGATTGTGACCATACTATGAAATGGGACGATACCCAAATTATTGCCACGGAAAACATTTATAAAGCCAGACTTTTTCTTGAAATGTACCACATTCAAACCAACAACAATCTTTGTTTAAATTTTAAGTCTGACACAAGCAAATTAAGCAATATTTATTCGTTTTTAATTAACCACAATTTTAGGACTTCACATGGGGCGGCTGGTGTTGGGGTTGGTGGCGAAAGGGAAGTTAACTATGGGGTCCCCTTCTTAGATACTAAAGTTATCCGTAACCCTACATCTAATGCAATTATTTTGGACTGGTATAGTAAGCCCACTGCCTCCGGTAGATATATAAACTTCTACTCAAGCCACTCTATGAGTCAAAAGATCAACACCGTTTTACAAATGAGGAATAGAGTTGTGTATATTAGTGATCCCTCATTTGTTAATAACAACTTGCGAGATTTGAGTGAGACTTTCATTAATAATGGTTACCCAAGATCTTTAGTGCAGAAGCTTATTTTTAATAGTCCTTTTCCCGAACATGCGACTGATGATGGCTGTAGTGTTGCCCAAGTCAGTTTTAAAAAACTCACTCAGATTGACGGTCTGTCTTCCAAACTGGTTAGTTTGTTCAAGGGTGAAGATTTTCGTATTGTTAGAGGTAATAAAATACGATTGGTAATATTTTTTCAAACATTAAGGACCAAACCCCCCAAGTGTTGAAGTCCAATGTCATCTATTGCATTCCGTGCGGTGATTGTCCCTTGAAATATTATGGTCAAACCAATCAATGGCTCAAGTCACGCATTTCATTGCATAAAAGTGATACTAAATTACAGAGAAAAAACTGTGCAGTTGCACTGCATTCCATTGATTGTAACCATACTATGAAATGGGACGATACCCAAATTATTGCCACGGAAAACATTTATAAAGCCAGACTTTTTCTTGAAATGTACCACATTCAAACCAACAACAATCTTTGTTTAAATTTTAAGTCTGACACAAGCAAATTAAGCAATTTATATTATAGCCTCGTCTCATAAATAATACATTGTAGTGCCTTCTATTCTTGTACTGAATCACACGTTTAGAGAAAAAAACTGAAAAAACTACCTGCTCCGCCGGCTGCGGGCAATGCCTGATTCACTATTTCATTCTTCGTTCGTGTGCTGAATCGTACGTATCGTTTCGCTCAGTGCGTATTTAATATAATTATATTTAATATAATTTAATACAATCTAGTGTATTTAAAAATGCCTAAACAATCTCAAAAACGGCATAGGAACGATAGTGACAGTGACTATTCGATGGACCGAAAAATTTTAAAGTTAAAGAAGAAGCTGTCAAAATTAAATGGAAAGAAAAAGGAAACGGAATTTTCCAACTCAGAGGGCGAAGAGGTCAGAGCAAGAATGGACTTGGTTGTGAACACAAGACCGTCAATAGAATACAAATTATCAGTAGATAATTTTAAAACCTGCTTGTGACAGCAGTATTTGCAATAGTTTGCAATTAGCTTGCTTATCTTAGCAATGCCCGTATTATAGGTATATAATACAATATCTTATCTTTAGATAAGAAAAACTTGCTTGTGACAGCAGTATTTGCAATGGTTTGCAATTAGCTTGCTTATGCTAGCAATGCCCGTATTATAGGTATATAATACAATATCTTATCATTAGATAAGAAAAACTTGCTTGTGACAGCAGTATTTGCAATAGTTTGCAATTAGCTTGCTTATGTTAGCAATGCTCGTATTATAGGTATATAATACAATATCTTATCTGTAGATAAGAAAAACTTGCTTTTGACAGCAGTATTTGCAATGGTTTGCAATTAGCTTGCTTATGTTAGCAATGCCCGTATTATAGGTATATAATACAAAATCTTATCCTTAGATAAGAAGAACTTGCTTGTGACAGCATAGTTGGCAATTACCTTGCTTGTGATGGCAATATTGTGATATATTGCTTTAAGAGTTTCTCAATGTCGTTTCTGTCCGGCTGTCTTGTCTCGTGTACATGTTTACAAGAATTTTAAATGTTTATAGTTTGCAGTTTGGATGATTGTAAGCGCTTACTCCGATAACTTGACCATTCAGGCTGATGATGGCTCAACCTTGAGTCGAAACCGGTACCTATTGAGATAAATAAACCCATCAAAGGATTAAGAGGTGTTTTTTCAATATCCCAATATAGCAATATTATAAGGTATGTATATAATATAATAAATTATCATTAGATAATAAAAACTTGCTGGTGACAGCATAGTTGGTAATTAGCTTGCTTTGGAGAGCAATATTATATATGTATATAATACAACATATTATCGTAGATAATATAAACCTGCTTGTGACAGCATGGTGTGCACTTAGCTTGCATGTGATAGCAATGCTCATAATATATAGGTATTTACATATATATTGTATAACATATTATCGTAGACAATAATATAAACTTGCTTGTGACAGCATAGTTGGCAAATAGCTTACTTGTGATATCAATGCTCATAATTAATATTCATATATATATTGAATAATAGATTATCATTAGATATTATAAACCTGCTTGTGACAGCATGTACTGCTTTTGCATATATCATAATATGTATAGGGCTGTGTTTGTGAACACAGACCTGTAATAAA
Source organism: Melinopterus prodromus (assembly GCA_964023965.1). Lineage (NCBI taxonomy): Eukaryota > Metazoa > Arthropoda > Insecta > Coleoptera > Scarabaeidae > Melinopterus > Melinopterus prodromus. Next base: position 13,096 of record CAXIES010000179.1, read on the forward strand.
GTAACCGTAATATGCTTATGACAGCATAGTTTACAAATAGCTTGCTTGTGATAGTAATGCTCATCATATATTTACGTACAATATATAACCGAATAGAAAAAGGGACAACAATATATAACATATCTTTGATGAAAGTTAAGAATAAAATATAATACGTTATCATTATAATAGAAGCTTGCTTGTGACAGCATACTTGGGAATTAGCTTGTTTGCTCATATTATACGAGTATATGTTATGATATTATTTACATATAACAAAAATACTCACGTTTTTTTTAGAACGCATTTGTTTGCATGAATAATACATTCCGCTATTATAATTGTTTTCCAAACAAAGGAGGATGTATATATGGAAGAAGAAATATTGTCGCAGGTACTAATGGCGCCTACTAGTATGTGTCAGTTACCGCGAGCTCAAAGCTAAATCCGGTAGCTACTGCTGGAATCTCGCGAGTTCATATCAAATGAGACAATAGATGACAATCTAATTTGACTCAAAGTGGAGACAGCTCTGTTCAGCTATATGTAGGGTGTTAACAGCAAGGTTGCAAAAGGAGAGGGTGTAGAATCCACTCAACGTTTTATAAAGGGTTTGAGCGATTCAAAAACAAAATCAGACGTGAGCTTACGGCTTACAATTTAAGCAAGGGTTTTGATGTGGCCATAATGAAAGCCCCCACAAATTAATGGTAATTTGACGTGATTTTTTCACCTAAGAATACCAAAAATTAATATGAAAGGAATGGTCAAAGAAGTTAAATATCAGGGGTCCGTCTCATACAAAGTCTAAAGGACCAGATCAGAGCGAACAGCGTGAGCAATCAAAGACTCTCTACACAAGAACCAGTACCTACGCAGGGTACAGGTCGCACCCAACGCAATGAACGGATAGGGGCGAAGAACATTAAGTAAATGTACAGGTTTGAAAAACTGCTAGACTTTGAGCCTTTCTTACAGTAGTTGACGTTACTAAAATTACGATGGTAAATTAGCTCGGATGTTGGGTAAATTTGGTTTTTGTAACATGTCCCGTCCAAAATATTGTGCCTACAAGGGTAGAATTGGTTAATATTAACTTTTCTCAAATGTATAAAAGATGCTGATATTCCGGAGGGATGAAGATTTTAAATAAATTACAGCGATAACCTGGAAATTACTCAGGGACTATTGCGTAGCTGCGCAATGCTCTAACAAACTGAGCTGTCATTCTCAGTTTTTTATTAAATTGGTAAAAATTACTAAATGGCAACTTTAGACACCTATTTACCAGTCGCTGTAAGAGAATCGGATAACAAATATCTAGATTTAGATTTAGCAATGTACCTTATCAATGTCATTGTATGCCGCTTATATTATCCTTTGGTTACCCATTATTTTATCAATATAATGAAACGGTGGTGAAAGATTAGATTTTTTTTTGCCCGTTAGTTACCTGAATGATTCTTTGCTATAAAATAAAACAGCAAAGAATTGTCAGAAAAGGTTAACGATACAATTAATCTGCTAGAATATTTGAGATATGGAATTAACTATCATAAACGTAAACTACATAGTGTATTATGCACTAAGGAAGAAATACTTTTAGGTTGCATTCGTAATTCCGTTACAATAGCAATTTCGTTGCCAAATTGTCTTACCGGAACACACTCAAGAAATAAATATGTTCAAAATACGTGAATTTACAAGATTCTTAGGTGTAAAGACTTCAGCCGGTGCCGCTGAACGCTATGATGACTCTTTATGAAACCTTTCGATTGAATTTTGTTAAATTGAGGCTTTAATGCTGTAATAAACATTTCTAATAATCTTTCGAAGGGCGTCACTGGTGGGTACAGAATATCCCCAAAACAATTCGAAAAAATCCACAAAAGTTTATATTATTCAGATGCGTTATAAAATCGGTTGGGGTATTAGGAGACAGAAAAATTAGAACAGAGTTTTCTAGAAATTTATTTAGAATTACTGGCTCTATTTTTTAAGTAGAGATTTTTAAGTAGGTTTTCCAATAACACATCAAACTGTAATATTATATGTAGTGCTGATAATACGACACCCTTATCTTTGATCATCTGTAGGGACAGTAATTTACCATCTAGTTAGGTTGGCCAGGAAGACTTGGATATGGTGCAAAGCAAAAATATTTACTTACAGGCATCAGTACTACAGGCATCTTTACACAAACATGAGGCAGAGTTCAGTCCAGGATGGGATATAACGGTACAAAAGGGGAGTTAAGCTGCTACTTTTGGGATATGTTAGTTAAGTTTGAAAAGCCAAAAATGATATTTGGCATTTCGGACGAACACAAATTGTAGAATTATTTTGTGCTTGAAATATCCGGAAAGTTTTGTTGGTTTGATGATCTTGTCAATTGGAATAGTGGTCCTTCTTTGGCCCTCACAGCTGTCGTACAAGTCATTATAGAAAGCTGGACACCTGGTGTCTTAGATTTCGATGTTTCAATGTTAGAATCGAACGGTATTTTCAATAATTAATGTTTGACTAGCAGCCATATTGCAAATTTTGGTGATTAGCAGAAGGTTTTAGATTTATTTATTTTTATTAAACGCGCGTTTGGGTTACGACCGAGTGTGTCAAAATATAACGTTACCTGGGAATCGGCGATAATCCCAGGGTAGACGCGGGCCATAATAATGATAATTCGGGCCTGCCGATGCCCCCGTAGTGGCGAAAGCTGTTGGGGGATGTTAAATAAAAGCAATGAACTTGCATTGTCTTAAACCATGGCAAGCGGATAATAACATCCGGGCCAATCAGACGGCCTACTCCGAAACTGCCATATTTCAATCAAAATGCAATATATGTGCAGCAACTGCTGGTGTAAAGTATTGTAATAAAACTAAATATTACAAAAATTCCTAGAGGATAATAATAAAAGTGGATTGAGATGTAAACGTTTCCGTCTCACATTACAAACCAGGCGTCTCCTCATTACCCGCTGCTGAACTTACTGCTGAATTACAGTAAGATTAACAAGGAGACGGATAGATAACTCTAATACTTTTGTAAATTTTAGATAAGTCAGCAAAAGTTATAGTCGGCAGTTTTTGTTTTTTTTCGGAAACAATTAAAAATAAATTAGTTAATAATGTTAACATACGTAGAAGATAGTTTAATATTAGCTTTATTAGGATCATAGGAAGCTAATTTGGAGTTAATAATTCGGATTATCGTTTGTTGAAACAAACCTTCTTATGTGGGAGAAATAAAATTTTGCTGTTTATATCTCTAAACATCTACAATGTATTATTTATGAGACGAGGCTATAATATAATTACAAGATCAAACGAACTTACCTAAGTGAAGTTCGATCTTGATTATATGAAGCCTCGTCGAAATAAATAATCACCCACCACTCCCTAATAGCCCCTTAAGTAACAGCAAACATTTTTTCCCCAGACTCTGAAGAAATGAAATAGTGAATCAGGCATTGCCCGCAGCCGGCGGAGCAGGTAGTTTTTTCAGTTTTTTTCTCTAAACGTGTGATTCAGTACAAGAATAGAAGGCACTACAATGTATTATTTATTTCGACGAGGCTTCATATAATCAAGATCGAACTTCACTTAGGTAAGTTCGTTTGATCTTGTAAATTTATTCGTTTTTAATTAACCACAATTTTAGGACTTCACATGGGGCGGTTGGTGTTGGGGTTGGTGGCCCTGACGTTCGAGTTTGATTTGTCTTGTTGTTTGGCGCGTTTTCATAACCAGTTGTCGCTCATACAGGAGACATGTGTCCGCATAGTGTCCTCTTGATTTTAAATTGTTTATATTTTTATATATTTTAAATTGTCGTGATGTGTTGATGTGTCGTCAATTCATTGTTGGATTGGGTGCTTGATCGTGTTGCCTCTGACAATGTTTATTTCTCCGAGCGGGCTTTCATCCAACTCTGTTTGTAAGTAGAGACAATTTTATATTTATTTTTATTTTTGTACACTGTTTATGGATATGATGGATGGACTAAATACTGACTGAAGCTTTTGTTTTGTTATAATCAGCATGTTCCTGAAGAAGTTTTTAATAAAAACAAAAATTCGAACCTAGAAAAAAGGAGTTTCCTTTATATCGCCCACCTGACCGGATTGCCCACGATATTGCTTACGTTTGAATTCACAACGAAGTCGGTCGTTATCTCACCTCAACTATACTTGCTAGATGGGTTTCTATAATAACATCTCTACGAGGTACGGTGCCGAGGCGTCGCGCACTCTCAAAACCTGGGCTCCCCTTAACACCAAGCTAGCTAACGCGAGAAATAGGAGAATTTTTCTGCTGAGTTGTCGGAGAGATCATGTCAACCCCAGTCATATTACCAACGGATCCAGGAGTCTCCTTCGGCTACTGGATTGCAACGACACAGCACTGACACGGAAGATAGAAGCGTTCAATTGCAGGTTGAGGACTAAAGTTATCAGTTTTGAGATTCAGATCACTATTGCGAACGTTAAGGTACTTGATGAGCGTTTAAATAATGTAATAGATAAAGCCAGAGGGTTGTTGCCACGAAATATTTTCGAAGAATATTCACATAATATGACTTTCAATTACAATAAAAATTTTACTAGGATAAAAAATAAAAATCTTAAAAAGCTTACCCGACTTAGGTCGGAGATAGTAAGCATTAAACCCTTCAAGGACAACTCTAAGTGGTTCAGGAATCTGACTGACACCCAGATTCCTGATGATATCTGTAATTTTTTGTCATTAGATCCTAAATTTAGTTTAAGTACAACTCCGGTAGATGCTTCCATTTCTGGTTTACTAGCACAAGTAGAAAATATCGTGCAGGCACTACCCTCTGACCGCCAAGATTTGTACAGGGCGCGGGCCGCTAACTTAATCACCAACTCGTATCTTTCTGATGCTGATTTTGGTGAGTCATAACTTGTTGTGATAATTATTTGCACTACAGTGAATGGAAAATCATGTAAGTAGGGGTGCGCATAATTGCAATTTCTAAAACTGTTGTGAATATTCGATATGAAGTGAATGTATTGTTGTTTTTGTTTTTATACCGAGAGAATTGCACACTGACTGAAGTCAATGGACGTCAGATGAATTTTGTATAACCCGCACAGTTTCAATTGTTGATGGAAATCAGGATGATCGAGCGGTCCTTGACCATTTATGGTTCTTGACCATTTATGGTCCTTGACCATTTATGGTCCTTGACCATTTATAGTCCTTGACCATTTATGGTCCATAAAACAATAACACTGACCATTTATGGTCCTTGACCATGTTTGGTCCTTGACCATGTTTGGTCCTTGACCATGTATGGTCCTTGACCATCTATGGTCCATAGAACAGTTAATACTTGACCATTTATGGTCCGTTGAACAATTAATTCTCGACCAATTATGGTCCGTAAAATAACAGTACTAACCTTAACATTATAAAGTTAGATTAACGTGCCATTCTTAATTGTCCCTTGGCCAGCGTCTCAGTTGGCCTAAAGCAGCAGCTCTGGTGATTTTAGATCTTTTGTCCACCCTTTTTAATACATAGCGGTCGTTTTCCAGAACGTAAACGACTTCAAAAGGTCCTAGGTACTTGTTACCTAACTTGCCTGACCTCGCTGCCTGGGTTTTCTGCATTTGTTGAATCTAATTTCTTGATATTCAAAGCAGTGGGCCCATATCCATCCCTGAAGCTTAACCACTGACAGGACAGAAACAAAAATAGATCACTGGTGGCACGTCAGCCAACATCTTGGCTCTACCACTAACGAGACAGAGACCGAAAATCACAAAACGCGGTGATCTCTACAGTCTACTCAAAATCCAATCCGATAGAATAAATAGTAGTAACTAAATACCTCTGTTGGTTTATGGCAACTGTTTTACAAAAGTCATTTCTGGATTTGATAGCATCAATTCAACGTTCAATTAAATCTCACTGCCACATATGATAGATCTCATAACAATACTAGTACCAAAAAGACTACAACCATTAAATGCAAAGCGTAAAAGCGGTCTACTCCCTTTCATTAGGACACACGAACTATAAAGCCTTTTGAATTAATAACTAACGCAGTACAAAAAAAAACTTGAATTTTCCAATTATAAAACGCATAACAGCTCCAAATTCACAAATTGTCATCCGCAGAGTAATCAGTCTTAATTCCCAAATAATGCACTAAGCATACCCACGTTAAATTTTATTATGCTAATAAATGGCTAATAAATTTCAATTCTATAATATCATACACGATACTTTTCAATTGTTCACTAATAAACAACAAACTGCAAACAGTTTGAAATTTTTCAGTAATTACCTAAACTTATTACGGAAAACGGTCAATTGTTAAATTATAAAACACAAACCGTTCAGGTATATCCATCAGACACCTTAAAAAGAATATTTTTTTTCTTACTCTGTCTCCGCTAGGCCAACCTACGATTAATATAATCGTTGCGTACATTTCCAATGTTAAAGAACATTCCATCTGTTCAACACGCCTCTAAGCGGTGTAGAACACAGCACCAGCAAAATCTTTCACAAACCGCTCGATCATCCTGATTTCCATCAACAATTGAAACTGTGCAGGTTATACAAAATTCATCTGACATCCATTGACTTCAGTCAGTGTGCAATTCTCTCGGTATAAAAACAAAAACAACAATACATTCACTTCATATCGAATATTCACAACAGTTTTAGAAATTGCAATTATGCGCACCCCTACTTACATGATTTTCCATTCACTGTAGTGCAAATAATTATCTCAACAAGTTATGACTCACCAAATTTATAAGATTTCTTTTTTAGCATCACTAATATCTCGAAAACAAACAGTTTTGATACCTAATACCATAATCTCCATAATATGATCTCAAGTACTTTTGCCAGGTTGTGAGAGTTGATATTTTCCTGTTATTTCTTTGTTCATTTCTTGGGGCGCCATTGTTTAAATAACTTCCTATCTTCTTGGTTCTTGGGTTTTGCACGTGAATTCAGTCCCGCTTCTGATGTTAACAGACAACAACTCGTGAAAATAAAACAAACTATCACTGCTACAATTTACTCCACACAACTTTTCGTATCAAATACAAGACCGCAACTGTTACAAAATTGTGTCATCCGAACGGTCACAGGCATGATATCATCGAGCAGGTATTTAAAAACTAGTTAAAGCCGGGGTTCACGTATTCAAGTGGCGGGAAACATCTAACATATATATATATATATATATATATATAATTAGCGATGATCACTGTCAGTAATTTAATAATATAATTGGTAACAGGAATTTGACAGGTTAAATAAAGAACTGCTCTTTTTACATACGTCAAGCTTTCTGTGAATTTAATTTTTTCACCTTCATCCGGACCTAAAGTTACAACAAATTAAAAATTAGGACACAATACAAACTAACACAATCGCAACTTACTATGTAAGCGAGGTTTCTCTTAGCGCATACAACTCCATGAACCCCCCACAATAATACAACGGAAACTTCCAACAACTGCGTACAATTTAAAATTCCAAAATCACGGTCCAACCGCCTCACAACCATACGCATGAGCTCTTGAACTCAGACTGACGCTCTCGCATAACCGCACCAGCGAACGGAACCACACTCGATGACAGCGCCCTCTAGTTTAACACACAATCGCGCGTGAATGGAAATTTGAAAATTTAAAAGTAAAGTTAACATACCTAAAATGTTATCGCTTCTTCGAACAACGTATTGTTTGAGTTGGAATTTTCTTTATTTAATTCCAACAGGTATGTGTACACAGCACTTATGTCATGTGTATCAGTTTTCTTATTTATGGTGTTATCTGTTGTGTAGATATGGTACATCTCAAGGAAGGTACGCTTGGTGTAGTTAGCCTCCCTGTCCAATATCTGCGCATCTTCATAGTTAATTCTGTGATCCTCGGAATTCACATGAGCCGCCAACATGCATCTCTCCTGTTGGTGTTTCGCATCACTTTTATGCCCAGCTATCCTGCTCTTTAGGAGTTGCGATGTTTGTCCTATGTAGTACTTCTGGCAATCTCTGCACTGCAATTTATAGATAATGTTAGATTGAGACATTGTTGGTATTTTATCTTTTAGCTTAGTGTATATACTACCTACAGTCTTAAGTTTTCTTCTCGCTATTTTGATGTTTTCGCTCCTAAATGTTGATATAATTTTTGTTGTTAAC
>CAXIES010000180.1:0-149797 GCA_964023965.1 Melinopterus prodromus
ACGAACCCAAGTAAAACTCCGGGTAAAATTACGAACCCAACTAAAACTCCGGGTAAAATTACGAACCCAACTAAAAAGTCCGGGTAAAATTACGAACCCAAATAAAAAGTCCGGGTAAAATTACGAACCCAACTAAAACTCCGGGTAAAATTACGAACTCAACTAAAACTCCGGGTAAAATTACGAACCCAACTAAAACTCCGGGTAAAATTACGAACCCAACTAAAAGTCCGGGTAAAAAATACGAACCCAACTAAAAAGTCCGGGTAAAATTACGAACCCAACTAAAACTCCGGGTAAAATTACGAACCCAACTAAAACTCCGGGTAAAATTACGAACCCAACTAAAACTCCGGGTAAAATTACGAACCCAACTAAAACTCCGGGTAAAATTACGAACCCAACTAAAAAGTCCGGGTAAAATTACGAACCCAACTAAAACTCCGGGTAAAAAATACGAACCAAACAAAAAAGTCCGGGTAACATTTAGAACCCAACTAAAACTCCGGGTAAAAAAATACGAACCCAACTAAAACTCCGGATAAAAATACGAACCCAACTAAAACTCCGGGTAAAAATACGAAACCAACTAAAACTCCGGATAAAATTACGAACCCAACTAAAAAGTCCGGGTAAAAAATACGAACCCAACTAAAACTCCGGATAAAGTTACGAACCCAACTAAAACTCCGGGTAAAAATACGAACCCAACTAAAACTCCGGGTAAAAATACGAACCCAACTAAAACTCCGGGTAAAAAAATACGAACCCAACTAAAACTCCGGGTAAAAATACGAACCCAACTAAAACTCCGGGTAAAAAAATACGAACCCAACTAAAACTCCGGATAAAATTACGAACCCAACTAAAACTCCGGGTAAAAATACGAACCAAACTAAAACTCCGGGTAAAAATACGAACCCAACTAAAACTCCGGGTAAAAAATACGAACCCAACTAAAACTCCGGATAAAATTACGAACCCAACTAAAACTCCGGGTAAAAATACGAACCCAACTAAAACTCCGGGTAAAAATACGAACCCAACTAAAACTCCGGATAAAATTACGAACCCAACTAAAAAGTCCGGGTAAAAAATACGAACCCAACTAAAACTCCTGATAAAATTACGAACCCAACTAAAACTCCGGGTAAAAATACGAACCCAACTAAAACTCCGGGTAAAAATACGAACCCAACTAAAACTCCGGGTAAAAAATACGAACCCAACTAAAACTTCTGGTAAAAAATACGAACCCAACTAAAAAGTCCGGTAAAAAATATGAACCCAACTAAAACTCCGGGTAAAATTACCAACACAACTAAAACTCCAGGTAAAAATACGAACCCAACTAAAACTCCTTGTAAAAAATACGAATCCAACAAAACTCCGGGTAAAAAATACGAACCCAACTAAAACTCCGGGTAAAATTACGAACCCAACTAAAAGTCCGGGTAAAAAATACGAACCCAACTAAAAAGTCCGGGTAAAATTACGAACCCAACTAAAACTCCAGGTAAAATTACGAAACCAACTAAAACTCCGGGTAAAATTACGAACCCAACTAAAACTCCGGGTAAAATTACGAACCCAACTAAAACTCCGGGTAAAATTACGAACCCAACTAGAAAGTCCGGGTAAAATTACGAACCCAAATAAAACTCCGGGTAAAAAATACGAACCCAACTAAAAAGTCCTGGTAAAAATACAAACCTAACTTAAAACTCCAAGTAAAATTACGAACCCAACTAAAACTCCGGGTAAAAAATACGAACCAAACAAAAAAGTCCGGGTAACATTTAGAACCCAAATAAAACTCCGGGTAAAAAAATACGAACCCACCTAAAACTCCGGGCAAAAATACTAACCCAACTAAAAAGTCCGTGTAAAAAATACGAACCCAACTAAAACTCCGGCTAAAATTACGAACCCAACTAAAACTCCGGGTAAAAATACGAACCCAACTAAAACTCCGGGTAAAAATACGAACCCAACTAAAACTCCGGGTAAAAATACTAACCCAACTAAAACTCCGGGTAAAAATACTAACCCAACTAAAAAGTCCGGGTAAAAAATACGAACCCAACTAAAACTCCGGGTAAAATTACGAACCCAACTAAAACTCCGGGTAAAAAATACGAACCCAACTAAAAAGTCCGGATAAAAAATACGAACCTAACTTAAGACTCCGGGTAAAATTACGAACCCAACTAAAACTCCGGGTAAAAAATACGAACCCAACTAAAGCTCCGGGCAAAAATACTAACCCAACTAAAAAGTCCGGGTAAAAAATACGAACCCAACTAAAACTCCGGATAAAATTACGAACCCAACTAAAACTCCGGGTAAAAATACGAACCCAACTAAAACTCCGGGTAAAAATACTAACCCAACTAAAAAGTCCGGGTTAAAAATACGAACCCAACTAAAACTCCGGGTAAAATTACGAACCCAACTAACAATCCGGGTAAAATTACAAACCCTACTAAAACTCCGGGAAAAAATACGAACCCAACTAAAACTCCGGGTAAAAATACTAAGCCAACTAAAAAGTCCGGATAAAAAATACGAACCTAACTTAAGACTCCGTCTGAAATTACGAGCCCAACTAAAACTCCGGGTAAAATTACGAACCCAACTAAAACTCCGAGTAAAAAATACGAACCCAACTAAAACTCCGGGTAAAAAATACTAACCCAACTAAAAAGTCCGGTAAAAAATACGAACCCAATTAAAACTCCGGGTAAAATTACCAACACAACTAAAACTCCGGGTAAAAATACGAACCCAACTAAAACTCCGGGTAAAAATACTAACCCAACTAAAAAGTCCGGGTAAAAAATACGAACCCAACTAAAACTCCGGGTAAAATTACGAACCCAACTAAAACTCCGGGTAAAAAATACGAACCCAACTAAAAAGTCCGGATAAAAAATACGAACCTAACTTAAGACTCCGGGTAAAATTACGAACCCAACTAAAACTCCTGGGTAAAATTACGAACCCAACTAAAACTGCGGGTAAAGAATACGAACCCAACTAAAACTCCGGGTAAAAAATTCTAACCCAACTAAAAAGTCCGGGTAAAAAATACGAACCCAACTAAAACTCCGGGTAAAATTACGAACCCAACTAAAACTCCTGGTAAAAATAGGAACCCAACTAAAACTCCGGGTAAAAATACTAACCCAACTAAAAAGTCCGGGTTAAAAATACGAACCCAACTAAAACTCCGGGTAAAATTACGAACCCAACTAAAACTCCGGGTAAAATTACGAACCCAACTAAAACTCCGGGTAAAATTACGAACCCAACTAAAACTCCAGGTAAAATTACGAACCCAACTAAAAAGTCCGGGTAAAATTACGAACCCAAATAAAACTCCGGGAAAAAAGTACGAACCCAACTAAAAAGTCCGGGTAAAAATACAAACCTAACTTAAAACTCCAGGTAAAATTACGAACCCAACTAAAACTCCGGGTAAAAAATACGAACCAAACAAAAAAGTCCGGGTAACATTTAGAACCCAACTAAAACTCCGGGTAAAAAAATACGAACCCACCTAAAACTCCGGGCTAAAATACTAACCCAACTAAAAAGTCCGTGTAAAAAATATGAACCCAACTAAAACTCCGGCTAAAATTACGAACCCAACTAAAACTCCGGGTAAAAATACGAACCCAACTAAAACTCCGGGTAAAAATACGAACCCAACTAAAACTCCGGGTAAAAATACTAACCCAACTAAAACTCCGGGTAAAAATACTAACCCAACTAAAAAGTCCGGTAAAAAATACGAACCCAACTAAAACTCCGGGTAAAATTACCAACACAACTAAAACTCCGGGTAAAAATACGAACCCAACTAAAACTCCGGGTAAAATTACGAACCCAACTAAAACTCCGGGTAAAATTACGAACCCAACTAAAACTCCGGGTAAAATTACGAACCCAACTAAAAAGTCCGGGTAAAATTACGAACCCAAATAAAACTCCGGGAAAAAAGTACGAACCCAGCTAAAAAGTCCGGGTAAAAATACAAACCTAACTTAAAACTCCAGGTAAAATTACGAACCCAACTAAAACTCCGGGTAAAAATACTAACCCAACTAAAAAGTCCGGGTAAAAAATACGAACCCAACTAAAACTCCGGATAAAATTACGAACCCAACTAAAACTCCGGGTAAAAATACGAACCCAACTAAAACTCCGGGTAAAAATACTAACCCAACTAAAAAGTCCGGGTTAAAATTACGAACCCAACTAAAACTCCGGGTAAAAAATACGAACCCAACTAAAGCTCCGGGCAAAAATACTAACCCAACTAAAAAGTCCGGGTAAAAAATACGAACCCAACTAAAACTCCGGATAAAATTACGAACCCAACTAAAACTCCGGGTAAAAATACGAACCCAACTAAAACTCCGGGTAAAAATACTAACCCAACTAAAAAGTCCGGGTTAAAAATACGAACCCAACTAAAACTCCGGGTAAAATTACGAACCCAACTAACAATCCGGGTAAAATTACAAACCCTACTAAAACTCCGGGAAAAAATACGAACCCAACTAAAACTCCGGGTAAAAATACTAAGCCAACTAAAAAGTCCGGATAAAAAATACGAACCTAACTTAAGACTCCGTCTGAAATTACGAGCCCAACTAAAACTCCGGGTAAAATTACGAACCCAACTAAAACTCCGAGTAAAAAATACGAACCCAACTAAAACTCCGGGTAAAAAATACTAACCCAACTAAAAAGTCCGGTAAAAAATACGAACCCAATTAAAACTCCGGGTAAAATTACCAACACAACTAAAACTCCGGGTAAAAATACGAACCCAACTAAAACTCCGGGTAAAAATACTAACCCAACTAAAAAGTCCGGGTAAAAAATACGAACCCAACTAAAACTCCGGGTAAAATTACGAACCCAACTAAAACTCCGGGTAAAAAATACGAACCCAACTAAAAAGTCCGGATAAAAAATACGAACCTAACTTAAGACTCCGGGTAAAATTACGAACCCAACTAAAACTCCTGGGTAAAATTACGAACCCAACTAAAACTGCGGGTAAAGAATACGAACCCAACTAAAACTCCGGGTAAAATTACGAACCCAACTAAAAAGTCCGGGTAAAATTACGAACCCAAATAAAACTCCGGGAAAAAAGTACGAACCCAGCTAAAAAGTCCGGGTAAAAATACAAACCTAACTTAAAACTCCAGGTAAAATTACGAACCCAACTAAAACTCCGGGTAAAAATACTAACCCAACTAAAAAGTCCGGGTAAAAAATACGAACCCAACTAAAACTCCGGATAAAATTACGAACCCAACTAAAACTCCGGGTAAAAATACGAACCCAACTAAAACTCCGGGTAAAAATACTAACCCAACTATAAAGTCCGGGTTAAAATTACGAACCCAACTAAAACTCCGGGTAAAAAATACGAACCCAACTAAAGCTCCGGGCAAAAATACTAACCCAACTAAAAAGTCCGGGTAAAAAATACGAACCCAACTAAAACTCCGGATAAAATTACGAACCCAACTAAAACTCCGGGTAAAAATACGAACCCAACTAAAACTCCGGGTAAAAATACTAACCCAACTAAAAAGTCCGGGTTAAAAATACGAACCCAACTAAAACTCCGGGTAAAATTACGAACCCAACTAACAATCCGGGTAAAATTACAAACCCTACTAAAACTCCGGGAAAAAATACGAACCCAACTAAAACTCCGGGTAAAAATACTAAGCCAACTAAAAAGTCCGGATAAAAAATACGAACCTAACTTAAGACTCCGTCTGAAATTACGAGCCCAACTAAAACTCCGGGTAAAATTACGAACCCAACTAAAACTCCGAGTAAAAAATACGAACCCAACTAAAACTCCGGGTAAAAAATACTAACCCAACTAAAAAGTCCGGTAAAAAATACGAACCCAATTAAAACTCCGGGTAAAATTACCAACACAACTAAAACTCCGGGTAAAAATACGAACCCAACTAAAACTCCGGGTAAAAATACTAACCCAACTAAAAAGTCCGGGTAAAAAATACGAACCCAACTAAAACTCCGGGTAAAATTACGAACCCAACTAAAACTCCGGGTAAAAAATACGAACCCAACTAAAAAGTCCGGATAAAAAATACGAACCTAACTTAAGACTCCGGGTAAAATTACGAACCCAACTAAAACTCCTGGGTAAAATTACGAACCCAACTAAAACTGCGGGTAAAGAATACGAACCCAACTAAAACTCCGGGTAAAATTACGAACCCAACTAAAACTCCTGGTAAAAATACGAACCCAACTAAAACTCCGGGTAAAAATACTAACCCAACTAAAAAGTCCGGGTTAAAAATACGAACCCAACTAAAACTCCGGGTAAAATTACGAACCCAACTAAAACTCCGGGTAAAATTACGAACCCAACTAAAACTCCGGGTAAAATTACGAACCCAACTAAAACTCCGGGTAAAATTACGAACCCAACTAAAAAGTCCGGGTAAAATTACGAACCCAAATAAAACTCCGGGAAAAAAGTACGAACCCAACTAAAAAGTCCGGGTAAAAATACAAACCTAACTTAAAACTCCAGGTAAAATTACGAACCCAACTAAAACTCCGGGTAAAAAATACGAACCAAACAAAAAAGTCCGGGTAACATTTAGAACCCAACTAAAACTCCGGGTAAAAAAATACGAACCCACCTAAAACTCCGGGCAAAAATACTAACCCAACTAAAAAGTCCGTGTAAAAAATATGAACCCAACTAAAACTCCGGCTAAAATTACGAACCCAACTAAAACTCCGGGTAAAAATACGAACCCAACTAAAACTCCGGGTAAAAATACGAACCCAACTAAAACTCCGGGTAAAAATACTAACCCAACTAAAACTCCGGGTAAAAATACTAACCCAACTAAAAAGTCCGGTAAAAAATACGAACCCAACTAAAACTCCGGGTAAAATTACCAACACAACTAAAACTCCGGGTAAAAATACGAACCCAACTAAAAAGTCCGGGTAAAAAATACGAACCCAACTAAAACTCCGGGTAAAATTACGAACCCAACTAAAACTCCGGGTAAAAAATACGAACCCAACTAAAAAGTTCGGATAAAAAATACGAACCTAACTTAAGACTCCGGGTAAAATTACGAACCCAACTAAAACTCCTGGGTAAAATTACGAACCCAACTAAAACTGCGGGTAAAGAATACGAACCCAACTAAAACTCCGGGTAAAAAATTCTAACCCAACTAAAAAGTCCGGGTAAAAAATACGAACCCAACTAAAACTCCGGGTAAAATTACGAACCCAACTAAAACTCCTGGTAAAAGTACGAACCCAACTAAAACTCCGGGTAAAAATACTAACCCAACTAAAAAGTCCGGGTTAAAAATACGAACCCAACTAAAACTCCGGGTAAAATTACGAACCCAACTAAAACTCCGGGTAAAATTACGAACCCAACTAAAACTCCGGGTAAAATTACGAACCCAACTAAAACTCCGGGTAAAATTACGAACCCAACTAAAAAGTCCGGGTAAAATTACGAACCCAAATAAAACGCCGGGAAAAAAATACGAACCCAACTAAAAAGTCCGGGTAAAAATACAAACCTAACTTAAAACTCCAGGTAAAATTACGAACCCAACTAAAACTCCGGGTAAAAAATACGAACCAAACAAAAAAGTCCGAGTAACATTTAGAACCCAACTAAAACTCCGGGTAAAAAAATACGAACCCACCTAAAACTCCGGGCAAAAATACTAACCCAACTAAAAAGTCCGTGTAAAAAATACGAACCCAACTAAAACTCCGGCTAAAATTACGAACCCAACTAAAACTCCGGGTAAAAATACGAACCCAACTAAAACTCCGGGTAAAAATACGAACCCAACTAAAACTCCGGGTAAAAATACTAACCCAACTAAAACTCCGGGTAAAAATACTAACCCAACTAAAAAGTCCGGGTAAAAAAAACGAACCCAACTAAAACTCCGGGTAAAATTACGAACCCAACTAAAACTCCGGGTAAAAAATACGAACCCAACTAAAAAGTCCGGATAAAAAATACGAACCTAACTTAAGACTCCGGGTAAAATTACGAACACAACTAAAACTCCGGGTAAAATTACGAACCCAACTAAAACTCCGGGTAAAAAATACGAACCCAACTAAAACTCCGGGCAAAAATACTAACCCAACTAAAAAGTCCGGGTAAAAAATACGAACCCAACTAAAACTCCGGATAAAATTACGAACCCAACTAAAACTCCGGGTAAAAATACGAACCCAACTAAAACTCCGGGTAAAAATACTAACCCAACTAAAAAGTCCGGGTTAAAAATACGAACCCAACTAAAACTCCGGGTAAAATTACGAAACCAACTAACACTCCGGGTAAAATTACAAACCCTACTAAAGCTCCGGGTAAAAATACTAACCCAACTAAAAATTCCGGGTAAAAAATGCGAACCCAACTAAAACTCCGGGTAAAAAATACGAACCCAACTAAAACTCCGGGTAAAAAATACTAACCCAACTAAATAGTCCGGGTAAAAGATACGAACCCAACTAAAACTCCGGGTAAAATTACGAACCCAACTAAAACTCCGGGTAAAAATACGAACCCAACTAAAACTCCGGGTAAAAATACTTACCCAACTAAAAGGTCCGGGTAAAAAATACGAACCCAACTAAAACTCCGGGTAAAAAATACGAACCCAACTAAAACTCCGGGTAAAAAGTACGAACCCAACTAAAACTCCGGGTAAAAAATGCTAACCCAACTAAAATGTCCGGGTAAAAAATACGAACCCAACTAAAACTCCGGGTAAAATTACGAACCCAACTAAAACTCCGGGTAAAAATACGAACCCAACTAAAACTCCGGGTAAAAATACTAACCCCAACTAAAAAGTCCGGGTAAAAAATTCGAACCCAACTAAAACTCCGGGTAAAATTACGAACCCAACTAAAACTCCGGGTAAAATTACGAACCCAACTAAAACACCGGGTAAAATTACGAACCCAACTAAAAGTCCGGGTAAAAAATACGAACCCAACTAAAAAGTCCGGGTAAAATTACGAACCCAAGTAAAACTCCGGGTAAAATTACGAACCCAACTAAAACTCCGGGTAAAATTACGAACCCAACTAAAAAGTCCGGGTAAAATTACGAACCCAAATAAAAAGTCCGGGTAAAATTACGAACCCAACTAAAACTCCGGGTAAAATTACGAACTCAACTAAAACTCCGGGTAAAATTACGAACCCAACTAAAACTCCGGGTAAAATTACGAACCCAACTAAAAGTCCGGGTAAAAAATACGAACCCAACTAAAAAGTCCGGGTAAAATTACGAACCCAACTAAAACTCCGGGTAAAATTACGAACCCAACTAAAACTCCGGGTAAAATTACGAACCCAACTAAAACTCCGGGTAAAATTACGAACCCAACTAAAACTCCGGGTAAAATTACGAACCCAACTAAAAAGTCCGGGTAAAATTACGAACCCAACTAAAACTCCGGGTAAAAAATACGAACCAAACAAAAAAGTCCGGGTAACATTTAGAACCCAACTAAAACTCCGGGTAAAAAAATACGAACCCAACTAAAACTCCGGATAAAAATACGAACCCAACTAAAACTCCGGGTAAAAATACGAAACCAACTAAAACTCCGGATAAAATTACGAACCCAACTAAAAAGTCCGGGTAAAGAATACGAACCCAACTAAAACTCCGGATAAAGTTACGAACCCAACTAAAACTCCGGGTAAAAATACGAACCCAACTAAAACTCCGGGTAAAAATACGAACCCAACTAAAACTCCGGGTAAAAAAATACGAACCCAACTAAAACTCCGGGTAAAAATACGAACCCAACTAAAACTCCGGGTAAAAAAATACGAACCCAACTAAAACTCCGGATAAAATTACGAACCCAACAAAAACTCCGGGTAAAAATACGAACCCAACTAAAACTCCGGGTAAAAATACGAACCCAACTAAAACTCCGGGTAAAAAATACGAACCCAACTAAAACTCCGGATAAAATTACGAACCCAACTAAAACTCCGGGTAAAAATACGAACCCAACTAAAACTCCGGGTAAAAATACGAACCCAACTAAAACTCCGGATAAAATTACGAACCCAACTAAAAAGTCCGGGTAAAAAATACGAACCCAACTAAAACTCCTGATAAAATTACGAACCCAACTAAAACTCCGGTAAAAATACGAACCCAACTAAAACTCCGGGTAAAAATACGAACCCAACTAAAACTCCGGGTAAAAAATACGAACCCAACTAAAACTTCTGGTAAAAAATACGAACCCAACTAAAAAGTCCGGTAAAAAATATGAACCCAACTAAAACTCCGGGTAAAATTACCAACACAACTAAAACTCCAGGTAAAAATACGAACCCAACTAAAACTCCTTGTAAAAAATACGAATCCAACAAAACTCCGGGTAAAAAATACGAACCCAACTAAAACTCCGGGTAAAATCACGAACCCAACTAAAAGTCCGGGTAAAAAATACGAACCCAACTAAAAAGTCCGGGTAAAATTACGAACCCAACTAAAACTCCAGGTAAAATTACGAAACCAACTAAAACTCCGGGTAAAATTACGAACCCAACTAAAACTCCGGGTAAAATTACGAACCCAACTAAAACTCCGGGTAAAATTACGAACCCAACTAGAAAGTCCGGGTAAAATTACGAACCCAAATAAAACTCCGGGTAAAAAATACGAACCCAACTAAAAAGTCCTGGTAAAAATACAAACCTAACTTAAAACTCCAAGTAAAATTACGAACCCAACTAAAACTCCGGGTAAAAAATACGAACCAAACAAAAAAGTCCGGGTAACATTTAGAACCCAAATAAAACTCCGGGTAAAAAAATACGAACCCACCTAAAACTCCGGGCAAAAATACTAACCCAACTAAAAAGTCCGTGTAAAAAATACGAACCCAACTAAAACTCCGGCTAAAATTACGAACCCAACTAAAACTCCGGGTAAAAATACGAACCCAACTAAAACTCCGGGTAAAAATACGAACCCAACTAAAACTCCGGGTAAAAATACTAACCCAACTAAAACTCCGGGTAAAAATACTAACCCAACTAAAAAGTCCGGGTAAAAAATACGAACCCAACTAAAACTCCGGGTAAAATTACGAACCCAACTAAAACTCCGGGTAAAAAATACGAACCCAACTAAAAAGTCCGGATAAAAAATACGAACCTAACTTAAGACTCCGGGTAAAATTACGAACCCAACTAAAACTCCGGGTAAAATTACGAACCCAACTAAAACTCCGGGTAAAAAATACGAACCCAACTAAAGCTCCGGGCAAAAATACTAACCCAACTAAAAAGTCCGGGTAAAAAATACGAACCCAACTAAAACTCCGGATAAAATTACGAACCCAACTAAAACTCCGGGTAAAAATACGAACCCAACTAAAACTCCGGGTAAAAATACTAACCCAACTAAAAAGTCCGGGTTAAAAATACGAACCCAACTAAAACTCCGGGTAAAATTACGAACCCAACTAACAATCCGGGTAAAATTACAAACCCTACTAAAACTCCGGGAAAAAATACGAACCCAACTAAAACTCCGGGTAAAAAGTCCGGATAAAAAATACGAACCTAACTTAAGACTCCGTCTGAAATTACGAGCCCAACTAAAACTCCGGGTAAAATTACGAACCCAACTAAAACTCCGAGTAAAAAATACGAACCCAACTAAAACTCCGGGTAAAAAATACTAACCCAACTAAAAAGTCCGGTAAAAAATACGAACCCAATTAAAACTCCGGGTAAAATTACCAACACAACTAAAACTCCGGGTAAAAATACGAACCCAACTAAAACTCCGGGTAAAAATACTAACCCAACTAAAAAGTCCGGGTAAAAAATACGAACCCAACTAAAACTCCGGGTAAAATTACGAACCCAACTAAAACTCCGGGTAAAAAATACGAACCCAACTAAAAAGTCCGGATAAAAAATACGAACCTAACTTAAGACTCCGGGTAAAATTACGAACCCAACTAAAACTCCTGGGTAAAATTACGAACCCAACTAAAACTGCGGGTAAAGAATACGACCCCAACTAAAACTCCGGGTAAAAAATTCTAACCCAACTAAAAAGTCCGGGTAAAAAATACGAACCCAACTAAAACTCCGGGTAAAATTACGAACCCAACTAAAACTCCTGGTAAAAATACGAACCCAACTAAAACTCCGGGTAAAAATACTAACCCAACTAAAAAGTCCGGGTTAAAAATACGAACCCAACTAAAACTCCGGGTAAAATTACGAACCCAACTAAAACTCCGGGTAAAATTACGAACCCAACTAAAACTCCGGGTAAAATTACGAACCCAACTAAAACTCCGGGTAAAATTACGAACCCAACTAAAAAGTCCGGGTAAAATTACGAACCCAAATAAAACTCCGGGAAAAAAATACGAACCCAACTAAAAAGTCCGGGTAAAAATACAAACCTAACTTAAAACTCCAGGTAAAATTACGAACCCAACTAAAACTCCGGGTAAAAAATACGAACCAAACAAAAAAGTCCGGGTAACATTTAGAACCCAACTAAAACTCCGGGTAAAAAAATACGAACCCACCTAAAACTCCGGGCAAAAATACTAACCCAACTAAAAAGTCCGTGTAAAAAATATGAACCCAACTAAAACTCCGGCTAAAATTACGAACCCAACTAAAACTCCGGGTAAAAATACGAACCCAACTAAAACTCCGGGTAAAAATACGAACCCAACTAAAACTCCGGGTAAAAATACTAACCCAACTAAAACTCCGGGTAAAAATACTAACCCAACTAAAAAGTCCGGTAAAAAATACGAACCCAACTAAAACTCCGGGTAAAATTACCAACACAACTAAAACTCCGGGTAAAAATACGAACCCAACTAAAAAGTCCGGGTAAAAAATACGAACCCAACTAAAACTCCGGGTAAAATTACGAACCCAACTAAAACTCCGGGTAAAAAATACGAACCCAACTAAAAAGTTCGGATAAAAAATACGAACCTAACTTAAGACTCCGGGTAAAATTACGAACCCAACTAAAACTGCGGGTAAAGAATACGAACCCAACTAAAACTCCGGGTAAAAAATTCTAACCCAACTAAAAAGTCCGGGTAAAAAATACGAACCCAACTAAAACTCCGGGTAAAATTACGAACCCAACTAAAACTCCTGGTAAAAGTACGAACCCAACTAAAACTCCGGGTAAAAATACTAACCCAACTAAAAAGTCCGGGTTAAAAATACGAACCCAACTAAAACTCCGGGTAAAATTACGAACCCAACTAAAACTCCGGGTAAAATTACGAACCCAACTAAAACTCCGGGTAAAATTACGAACCCAACTAAAACTCCGGGTAAAATTACGAACCCAACTAAAAAGTCCGGGTAAAATTACGAACCCAAATAAAACGCCGGGAAAAAAATACGAACCCAACTAAAAAGTCCGGGTAAAAATACAAACCTAACTTAAAACTCCAGGTAAAATTACGAACCCAACTAAAACTCCGGGTAAAAAATACGAACCAAACAAAAAAGTCCGGGTAACATTTAGAACCCAACTAAAACTCCGGGTAAAAAAATACGAACCCACCTAAAACTCCGGGCAAAAATACTAACCCAACTAAAAAGTCCGTGTAAAAAATACGAACCCAACTAAAACTCCGGCTAAAATTACGAACCCAACTAAAACTCCGGGTAAAAATACGAACCCAACTAAAACTCCGGGTAAAAATACGAACCCAACTAAAACTCCGGGTAAAAATACTAACCCAACTAAAACTCCGGGTAAAAATACTAACCCAACTAAAAAGTCCGGGTAAAAAAAACGAACCCAACTAAAACTCCGGGTAAAATTACGAACCCAACTAAAACTCCGGGGAAAAAATACGAACCCAACTAAAAAGTCCGGATAAAAAATACGAACCTAACTTAAGACTCCGGGTAAAATTACGAACCCAACTAAAACTCCGGGTAAAATTACGAACCCAACTAAAACTCCGGGTAAAAAATACGAACCCAACTAAAACTCCGGGCAAAAATACTAACCCAACTAAAAAGTCCGGGTAAAAAATACGAACCCAACTAAAACTCCGGATAAAATTACGAACCCAACTAAAACTCCGGGTAAAAATACGAACCCAACTAAAACTCCGGGTAAAAATACTAACCCAACTAAAAAGTCCGGGTTAAAAATACGAACCCAACTAAAACTCCGGGTAAAATTACGAAACCAACTAACACTCCGGGTAAAATTACAAACCCTACTAAAACTCCGGGTAAAAATACTAACCCAACTAAAAATTCCGGGTAAAAAATGCGAACCCAACTAAAACTCCGGGTAAAAAATACGAACCCAACTAAAACTCCGGGTAAAAAATACTAACCCAACTAAATAGTCCGGGTAAAAGATACGAACCCAACTAAAACTCCGGGTAAAATTACGAACCCAACTAAAACTCCGGGTAAAAATACGAACCAACTAAAACTCCGGGTAAAAATACTTACCCAACTAAAAGGTCCGGGTAAAAAATACGAACCCAACTAAAACTCCGGGTAAAAAATACGAACCCAACTAAAACTCCGGGTATAAAGTACGAACCCAACTAAAACTCCGGGTAAAAAATGCTAACCCAACTAAAATGTCCGGGTAAAAAATACGAACCCAACTAAAACTCCGGGTAAAATTACGAACCCAACTAAAACTCCGGGTAAAAATACGAACCCAACTAAAACTCCGGGTAAAAATACTAACCCCAACTAAAAAGTCCGGGTAAAAAATTCGAACCCAACTAAAACTCCGGGTAAAATTACGAACCCAACTAAAACTCCGGGTAAAATTACGAACCCAACTAAAACTCCGGGTAAAATTACGAACCCAACTAAAAGTCCGGGTAAAAAATACGAACCCAACTAAAAAGTCCGGGTAAAATTACGAACCCAAGTAAAAACTCCGGGTACAATTACGAACCCAACTAAAACTCCGGGTAAAATTACGAACCCAACTAAAAAGTCCGGGTAAAATTACGAACCCAAATAAAAAGCCCGGGTAAAATTACGAACCCAACTAAAACTCCGGGTAAAATTACGAACTCAACTAAAACTCCGGGTAAAATTACGAACCCAACTAAAACTCCGGGTAAAATTACGAACCCAACTAAAAGTCCGGGTAAAAAATACGAACCCAACTAAAAAGTCCGGGTAAAATTACGAACCCAACTAAAACTCCGGGTAAAATTACGAACCCAACTAAAACTCCGGGTAAAATTACGAACCCAACTAAAACTCCGGGTAAAATTACGAACCCAACTAAAACTCCGGGTAAAATTACGAACCCAACTAAAAAGTCCGGGTAAAATTACGAACCCAACTAAAACTCCGGGTAAAAAATACGAACCAAACAAAAAAGTCCGGGTAACATTTAGAACCCAACTAAAACTCCGGGTAAAAAAATACGAACCCAACTAAAACTCCGGATAAAAATACGAACCCAACTAAAACTCCGGGTAAAAATACGAAACCAACTAAAACTCCGGATAAAATTACGAACCCAACTAAAAAGTCCGGGTAAAAAATACGAACCCAACTAAAACTCCGGATAAAGTTACGAACCCAACTAAAACTCCGGGTAAAAATACGAACCCAACTAAAACTCCGGGTAAAAATACGAACCCAACTAAAACTCCGGGTAAAAAAATACGAACCCAACTAAAACTCCGGGTAAAAATACGAACCCAACTAAAACTCCGGGTAAAAAAATACGAACCCAACTAAAACTCCGGATAAAATTACGAACCCAACTAAAACTCCGGGTAAAAATACGAACCCAACTAAAACTCCGGGTAAAAATACGAACCCAACTAAAACTCCCGGTAAAAAATACGAACCCAACTAAAACTCCGGATAAAATTACGAACCCAACTAAAACTCCGGGTAAAAATACGAACCCAACTAAAACTCCGGGTAAAAATACGAACCCAACTAAAACTCCGGATAAAATTACGAACCCAACTAAAAAGTCCGGGTAAAAAATACGAACCCAACTAAAACTCCTGATAAAATTACGAACCCAACTAAAACTCCGGGTAAAAATACGAACCCAACTAAAACTCCGGGTAAAAATACGAACCCAACTAAAACTCCGGGTAAAAAATACGAACCCAACTAAAACTTCTGGTAAAAAATACGAACCCAACTAAAAAGTCCGGTAAAAAATATGAACCCAACTAAAACTCCGGGTAAAATTACCAACACAACTAAAACTCCAGGTAAAAATACGAAGCCAACTAAAACTCCTTGTAAAAAATACGAATCCAACAAAACTCCGGGTAAAAAATACGAACCCAACTAAAACTCCGGGTAAAATTACG
This sequence comes from Melinopterus prodromus, assembly GCA_964023965.1. Taxonomy (NCBI): domain Eukaryota; kingdom Metazoa; phylum Arthropoda; class Insecta; order Coleoptera; family Scarabaeidae; genus Melinopterus; species Melinopterus prodromus. The sequence continues at coordinate 16,467 of CAXIES010000180.1, forward strand.
AACCCAACTAAAAGTCCGGGTAAAAAATACGAACCCAACTAAAAAGTCCGGGTAAAATTACGAACCCAACTAAAACTCCAGGTAAAATTACGAACCCAACTAAAACTCCGGGTAAAAAATACGAACCCAACTAAAAAGTCCAGATAAAAAATACGAACCTAACTTAAGACTCCGGGTAAAATTACGAACCCAACTAAAAAGTCCGTTTAAAATTACGAACCCAACTAAAAAGTCCGGGTAAAATTACGAACCCAACTAAAACTCCAGGTAAAATTACGAACTCAACTAAAACTCCGGGTAAAATTACGAACCCAACTAAAACTCCGGGTAAAATTACGAACCCAACTAAAAGTCCGGGTAAAAAATACGAACCCAACTAAAAATTCCGGGTAAAATTACGAACCCAACTAAAACTCCGGGTAAAATTACGAACCCAACTAAAACTCCGGGTAAAATTACGAACCCAAGTAAAACTCCTTGTAAAATTACGAACCCAAGTACAACTCCGGGTAAAATTACGAACGCAACTAAAACTCCGGGTAAAATTACGAACCCAACTAAAACTCCGGGTAAAATTACGAACCCAACTAAAAGTCCGGGTAAAATTACGAACCCAACTAAAAACTCCGGGTAAAATTACGAACCCAACTAAAACTCCGGGTAAAATTACGAACCCAACTAAAAGTCCGCGTAAAAAATACGAACCCAACTAAAAAGTCCGGGTAAAATTGCGAACCCAACTAAAACTCCGGGTAAAATTACGAACCCAACTAAAACTCCGGGTAAAAAATACGAACCCAACTAAAAAGTCCGGATAACAAATACGAACCTAACTTAAGACTCCGGGTAAAATTACGAACCCAACTAAAAAGTCCGGGTAAAATTACGAACCCAACTAAAACTCCGGGTAAAATTATTAACTCAACTAAAACTCCGGGTAAAATTACGAACCCAACTAAAACTCCGGGTAAAATTACGAACCCAACTAAAAGTCCGGGTAAAAAATACGAACCCAACTAAAAAGTCCGGGTAAAATTACGAACCCAACTAAAACTCCGGGTAAAATTACGAACCCAACTAAAACTCCGGGTAAAATTACGAACCCAACTAAAACTCCGGGTAAAAAATACGAACCCAACTAAAACTCCGGGTAAAATTACGAACCCAACTAAAACTCCGGGTAAAATTACGAACCCAACTAAAACACCGGGTAAAATTACGAACCCAACTAAAAAGTCCGGGTAAAATTACGAACCCAAATAAAACTCCGGGTAAAAAATACGAACCCAACTAAAAAGTCCGGGTAAAAATACGAACCTAACTTAAAACTCCAGGTAAAATTACGAACCCAACTAAAACTCCGGGTAAAAAATACGAACCAAACAAAAAAGTCCGGGTAACATTTAGAACCCAACTAAAACTCCGGGTAAAAAAATACGAACCCAACTAAAACTCCGGGCAAAAATAATAACCCAACTAAAAAGTCCGGGTACAAAATACGAACCCAACTAAAACTCCGGCTAAAATTACGAACCCAACTAAAACTCCGAGAAAAAATACGAACCCAACTAAAACTCCGGGTAAAAATACGAACCCAACTAAAACTCCGGGTAAAAATACTAACCCAACTAAAAAGTCCGGGTAAAAAATACGAACCCAACTAAAACTCCGGGTAAAATTACGAACCCAACTAAAACTCCGGGTAAAAAATACGAACCCAACTAAAAAGTCCGGATAAAAAATACGAACCTAACTTAAGACTCCGGGTAAAATTACGAACCCAACTAGAACTCCGGGTAAAATTACGAACCCAACTAAAACTCCGGGTACAAAATACGAAACCAACTAAAACTCCGGGCAAAAATACTAACAAAACTAAAAAGTTCGGGTAAAAAATACGAACCCAACTAAAACTCCGGATAAAATTACGAACCCAACTAAAACTCCGGGTAAAAATACGAACCCAACTAAAACTCCGGGTAAAAATACTAACCCAACTAAAAAGTCCGGGTTAAAAATACGAACCCAACTAAAACTCCGGGTAAAATTACGAACCCAACTAAAACTCCGGGTAAAAATACAAACCCTACTAAAACTCCGGGTAAAAATACTAACCCAACTAAAAATTCCGGGTAAAAAATGCGAACCCAACTAAAACTCCGGGTAAAAAAAACGAACCCAACTAAAACTCCGGGTAAAAAATACTAACCCAACTAAATAGTCCGGGTAAAAGATACGAACCCAACTAAAACTCCGGGTAAAATTACGAACCCAACTAAAACTCCGGGTAAAAATACGAACCCAACTAAAACTCCGGGTAAAAATACTTACCCAACTAAAAAGTCCGGGTAAAAAATACGAACCCAACTAAAACTCCGGGTAAAAAATACGAACCCAACTAAAACTCCGGGTAAAAAGTACGAACCCAACTAAAACTCCGGGTAAAAAATGCTAACCCAACTAAAATGTCCGGGTAAAAAATACGAACCCAACTAAAACTCCGGGTAAAATTACGAACCCAACTAAAACTCCGGGTAAAAATACGAACCCAACTAAAACTCCGGGTAAAAATACTAACCCCAACTAAAAAGTCCAGGTAAAAAATACGAACACAACTAAAACTCCGGGTAAAATTACGAACCCAACTAAAACTCCGGGTGAAATTACGAACCCAACTAAAACTCCGGGTAAAATTACGAACCCAACTAAAAGTCCGGGTAAAAAATACGAACCCAACTAAAAAGTCCGGGTAAAATTACGAACCCAAGTAAAACTCCGGGTAAAATTACGAACCCAACTAAAACTCCGGGTAAAATTACGAACGCAACTAAAAAGTCCGGGTAAAATTACGAACCCAAATAAAAAGTCCGGGTAAAATTACGAACCCAACTAAAACTCCGGGTAAAATTACGAACTCAACTAAAACTCCGGGTAAAATTACGAACCCAACTAAAACTCCGGGTAAAATTACGAACCCAACAAAAAGTCCGGGTAAAAAATACGAACCCAACTAAAAAGTCCGGGTAAAATTACGAACCCAACTAAAACTCCGGGTAAAATTACGAACCCAACTAAAACTCCGGGTAAAATTACGAACCCAACTAAAACTCCGGGTAAAATTACAAACCCAACTAAAACTCTGGGTAAAATTACGAACCCAACTAAAAAGTCCGGGTAAAATTACGAACCCAAATAAAAAGTCCGGGTAAAATTACGAACCCAACTGAAAAGTCCGGGTAACTCAAGAGTCCGGGTAAAATTACGAACCCAACTAAAACTCCGGGTAAAATTACGAACCCAACTAAAACTCCGGATAAAATTACGAACCCAACTAAAAGTCCGGGTAAAAAATACGAACCCAACTAAAATGTCCGGGTTAAAAATACGAACCCAACTAAAACTCCGGGTAAAATTACGAACCCAACTAAAACTCCGGGTAAAATTACGAACCCAACTAAAACTCCGGGTAAAATTACGAACCCAACTAAAACTCCGGGTAAAATTACGAACCCAACTAAAAAGGCCGGGTAAAATTACGAACCCAAATAAAACTCCGGGTAAAAAATACGAACCCAACTAAAAAGTCCGGGTAAAAATACGAACCTAACTTAAAACTCCAGGTAAAATTACGAACCCAACTAAAACTCCGGGTAAAAAATACGAACCAAACAAAAAAGTCCGGGTAACATTTAGAACCCAACTAAAACTCCGGGTAAAAAAATACGAACCCAACTAAAACTCCGGGCAAAAATACTAACCCAACTAAAAAGTCCGGGTAAAAAATACGAACCCAACTGAAACTCCGGCTAAAATTACGAACCCAACTAAAACTCCGGGTAAAAATACGAACCCAACTAAAACTCCGGGTAAAAATACGAACCCAACTAAAACTCCGGGTAAAAATACTAACCCAACTAAAAAGTCCGGGTAAAAAATACGAACCCAACTAAAACTCCGGGTAAAATTACGAACCCAACTAAAACTCCGGGTAAAAAATACGAACCCAACTAAAAAGTCCGAATAAAAAATACGAACCTAACTTAAGACTCCGGGTAAAATTACGAACCCAACTAAAACTTCGGGTAAAATTACGAACCCAACTAAAACTCCGGGTAAAAAATACGAACCCAACTAAAACTCCGGGCAAAAATACTAACCCAACTAAAAAGTCCGGGTAAAAAATACGAACCCAACTAAAACTCCGGATAAAATTACGAACCCAACTAAAACTCCGGGTAAAAATACGAACCCAACTAAAACTACGGGTAAAAATACTAACCCAACTAAAAAGTCCGGGTTAAAAATACGAACCCAACTAAAACTCCGGTTAAAATTACGAACCCAACTAAAACTCCGGGTAAAAATACAAACCCTACTAAAACTCCGGGTAAAAATACTAACCCAACTAAAAATTCCGGGTAAAAAATGCGAACCCAACTAAAATTCCGGGTAAAAAATACGAACCCAACTAAAACTCCGGGTAAAAAATACTAACCCAACTAAATAGTCCGGGTAAAAGATACGAACCCAACTAAAACTCCGGGTAAAATTACGAACCCAACTAAAACTCCGGGTAAAAATGCGAACCCAACTAAAACTCCGGGTAAAAATACTTACCCAACTAAAAAGTCCGGGTAAAAAATACGAACCCAACTAAAACTGCGGGTAAAAAATACGAACCCAACTAAAACTCCGGGTAAAAAGTACGAACCCAACTAAAACTCCGGGTAAAAAATGCTAACCCAACTAAAATGTCCGGGTAAAAAATACGAACCCAACTAAAACTCCGGGTAAAATTACGAACCCAACTAAAACTCCGGGTAAAAATACGAACCCAACTAAAACTCCGGGTAAAAATACTAACCCCAACTAAAAAGTCCAGGTAAAAAATACGAACCCAACTAAAACTCCGGGTAAAATTACGAACCCAACTAAAACTCCGGGTGAAATTACGAACCCAACTAAAACTCCGGGTAAAATTACGAACCCAACTAAAAGTCCGGGTAAAAAATACGAACCCAACTAAAAAGTCCGGGTAAAATTACGAACCCAAGTAAAACTCCGGGTAAAATTACGAACCCAACTAAAACTCCGGGTAAAATTACGAACCCAACTAAAAAGTCCGGGTAAAATTACGAACCCAAATAAAAAGTCCGGGTAAAATTACGAACCCAACTAAAACTCCGGGTAAAATTACGAACTCAACTAAAACTCCGGGTAAAATTACGAACCCAACTAAAACTCCGGGTAAAATTACGAACCCAACTAAAAGTCCGGGTAAAAAATACGAACCCAACTAAAAAGTCCGGGTAAAATTACGAACCCAACTAAAAAGTCCGGGTAAAATTACGAACCCAATTGAAAAGTCCGGGTAACTCAAGAGTCCGGGTAAAATTACGAACCCAACTAAAACTCCGGGTAAAATTACGAACCCAACTAAAAGTCCGCGTAAAAAATACGAACCCAACTAAAAAGTCCGGGTAAAATTGCGAACCCAACTAAAACTCCGGGTAAAATTACGAACCCAACTAAAACTCCGGGTAAAAAATACGAACCCAACTAAAAAGTCCGGATAACAAATACGAACCTAACTTAAGACTCCGGGTAAAATTACGAACCCAACTAAAAAGTCCGGGTAAAATTACGAACCCAACTAAAACTCCGGGTAAAATTATTAACTCAACTAAAACTCCGGGTAAAATTACGAACCCAACTAAAACTCCGGGTAAAATTACGAACCCAACTAAAAGTCCGGGTAAAAAATACGAACCCAACTAAAAAGTCCGGGTAAAATTACGAACCCAACTAAAACTCCGGGTAAAATTACGAACCCAACTAAAACTCCGGGTAAAATTACGAACCCAACTAAAATTCCGGGTAAAAAATACGAACCCAACTAAAACTCCGGGTAAAATTACGAACCCAACTAAAACTCCGGGTAAAATTACGAACCCAACTAAAACTCCGGGTAAAATTACGAACCCAACTAAAAAGTCCGGGTAAAATTACGAACCCAAATAAAACTCCGGGTAAAAAATACGAACCCAACTAAAAAGTCCGGGTAAAAATACGAACCTAACTTAAAACTCCAGGTAAAATTACGAACCCAACTAAAACTCCGGGTAAAAAATACGAACCAAACAAAAAAGTCCGGGTAACATTTAGAACCCAACTAAAACTCCGGATAAAAAAATACGAACCCAACTAAAACTCCGGGCAAAAATAATAACCCAACTAAAAAGTCCGGGTACAAAATACGAACCCAACTAAAACTCCGGCTAAAATTACGAACCCAACTAAAACTCCGGGAAAAAATACGAACCCAACTAAAACTCCGGGTAAAAATACGAACCCAACTAAAACTCCGGGTAAAAATACTAACCCAACTAAAAAGTCCGGGTAAAAAATACGAACCCAACTAAAACTCCGGGTAAAATTACGAACCCAACTAAAACTCCGGGTAAAAAATACGAACCCAACTAAAAAGTCCGGATAAAAAATACGAACCTAACTTAAGACTCCGGGTAAAATTACGAACCCAACTAGAACTCCGGGTAAAATTACGAACCCAACTAAAACTCCGGGTACAAAATACGAACCCAACTAAAACTCCGGGCAAAAATACTAACAAAACTAAAAAGTCCGGGTAAAAAATACGAACCCAACTAAAACTCCGGATAAAATTACGAACCCAACTAAAACTCCGGGTAAAAATACGAACCCAAATAAAACTCCGGGTAAAAATACTAACCCAACTAAAAAGTCCGGGTTAAAAATACGAACCCAACTAAAACTCCGGGTAAAATTACGAACCCAACTAAAACTCCGGGTAAAAATACAAACCCTACTAAAACTCCGGGTAAAAATACTAACCCAACTAAAAATTCCGGGTAAAAAATGCGAACCCAACTAAAACTCCGGGTAAAAAAAACGAACCCAACTAAAACTCCGGGTAAAAAATACTAACCCAACTAAATAGTCCGGGTAAAAGATACGAACCCAACTAAAACTCCGGGTAAAATTACGAACCCAACTAAAACTCCGGGTAAAAATACGAACCCAACTAAAACTCCGGGTAAAAATACTTACCCAACTAAAAAGTCCGGGTAAAAAATACGAACCCAACTAAAACTCCGGGTAAAAAATACGAACCCAACTAAAACTCCGGGTAAAAAGTACGAACCCAACTAAAACTCCGGGTAAAAAATGCTAACCCAACTAAAATGTCCGGGTAAAAAATACGAACCCAACTAAAACTCCGGGTAAAATTACGAACCCAACTAAAACTCCGGGTAAAAATACGAACCCAACTAAAACTCCGGGTAAAAATACTAACCCCAACTAAAAAGTCCAGGTAAAAAATACGAACACAACTAAAACTCCGGGTAAAATTACGAACCCAACTAAAACTCCGGGTGAAATTACGAACCCAACTAAAACTCCGGGTAAAATTACGAACCCAACTAAAAGTCCGGGTAAAAAATACGAACCCAACTAAAAAGTCCGGGTAAAATTACGAACCCAAGTAAAACTCCGGGTAAAATTACGAACCCAACTAAAACTCCGGGTAAAATTACGAACGCAACTAAAAAGTCCGGGTAAAATTACGAACCCAAATAAAAAGTCCGGGTAAAATTACGAACCCAACTAAAACTCCGGGTAAAATTACGAACTCAACTAAAACTCCGGGTAAAATTACGAACCCAACTAAAACTCCGGGTAAAATTACGAACCCAACAAAAAGTCCGGCTAAAAAATACGAACCCAACTAAAAAGTCCGGGTAAAATTACGAACCCAACTAAAACTCCGGGTAAAATTACGAACCCAACTAAAACTCCGGGTAAAATTACGAACCCAACTAAAACTCCGGGTAAAATTACAAACCCAACTAAAACTCTGGGTAAAATTACGAACCCAACTAAAAAGTCCGGGTAAAATTACGAACCCAAATAAAAAGTCCGGGTAAAATTACGAACCCAACTGAAAAGACCGGGTAACTCAAGAGTCCGGGTAAAATTACGAACCCAACTAAAACTCCGGGTAAAATTACGAACCCAACTAAAACTCCGGATAAAATTACGAACCCAACTAAAAGTCCGGGTAAAAAATACGAACCCAACTAAAATGTCCGGGTTAAAAATACGAACCCAACTAAAACTCCGGGTAAAATTACGAACCCAACTAAAACTCCGGGTAAAATTACGAACCCAACTAAAACTCCGGGTAAAATTACGAACCCAACTAAAACTCCGGGTAAAATTACGAACCCAACTAAAAAGGCCGGGTAAAATTACGAACCCAAATAAAACTCCGGGTAAAAAATACGAACCCAACTAAAAAGTCCGGGTAAAAATACGAACCTAACTTAAAACTCCAGGTAAAATTACGAACCCAACTAAAACTCCGGGTAAAAAATACGAACCAAACAAAAAAGTCCGGGTAACATTTAGAACCCAACTAAAACTCCGGGTAAAAAAATACGAACCCAACTAAAACTCCGGGCAAAAATACTAACCCAACTAAAAAGTCCGGGTAAAAAATACGAACCCAACTGAAACTCCGGCTAAAATTACGAACCCAACTAAAACTCCGGGTAAAAATACGAACCCAACTAAAACTCCGGGTAAAAATACGAACCCAACTAAAACTCCGGGTAAAAATACTAACCCAACTAAAAAGTCCGGGTAAAAAATACGAACCCAACTAAAACTCCGGGTAAAATTACGAACCCAACTAAAACTCCGGGTAAAAAATACGAACCCAACTAAAAAGTCCGAATAAAAAATACGAACCTAACTTAAGACTCCGGGTAAAATTACGAACCCAACTAAAACTTCGGGTAAAATTACGAACCCAACTAAAACTCCGGGTAAAAAATACGAACCCAACTAAAACTCCGGGCAAAAATACTAACCCAACTAAAAAGTCCGGGTAAAAAATACGAACCCAACTAAAACTCCGGATAAAATTACGAACCCAACTAAAACTCCGGGTAAAAATACGAACCCAACTAAAACTACGGGTAAAAATACTAACCCAACTAAAAAGTCCGGGTTAAAAATACGAACCCAACTAAAACTCCGGTTAAAATTACGAACCCAACTAAAACTCCGGGTAAAAATACAAACCCTACTAAAACTCCGGGTAAAAATACTAACCCAACTAAAAATTCCGGGTAAAAAATGCGAACCCAACTAAAATTCCGGGTAAAAAATACGAACCCAACTAAAACTCCGGGTAAAAAATACTAACCCAACTAAATAGTCCGGGTAAAAGATACGAACCCAACTAAAACTCCGGGTAAAATTACGAACCCAACTAAAACTCCGGGTAAAAATGCGAACCCAACTAAAACTCCGGGTAAAAATACTTACCCAACTAAAAAGTCCGGGTAAAAAATACGAACCCAACTAAAACTGCGGGTAAAAAATACGAACCCAACTAAAACTCCGGGTAAAAAGTACGAACCCAACTAAAACTCCGGGTAAAAAATGCTAACCCAACTAAAATGTCCGGGTAAAAAATACGAACCCAACTAAAACTCCGGGTAAAATTACGAACCCAACTAAAACTCCGGGTAAAAATACGAACCCAACTAAAACTCCGGGTAAAAATACTAACCCCAACTAAAAAGTCCAGGTAAAAAATACGAACCCAACTAAAACTCCGGGTAAAATTACGAACCCAACTAAAACTCCGGGTGAAATTACGAACCCAACTAAAACTCCGGGTAAAATTACGAACCCAACTAAAAGTCCGGGTAAAAAATACGAACCCAACTAAAAAGTCCGGGTAAAATTACGAACCCAAGTAAAACTCCGGGTAAAATTACGAACCCAACTAAAACTCCGGGTAAAATTACGAACCCAACTAAAAAGTCCGGGTAAAATTACGAACCCAAATAAAAAGTCCGGGTAAAATTACGAACCCAACTAAAACTCCGGGTAAAATTACGAACTCAACTAAAACTCCGGGTAAAATTACGAACCCAACTAAAACTCCGGGTAAAATTACGAACCCAACTAAAAGTCCGGGTAAAAAATACGAACCCAACTAAAAAGTCCGGGTAAAATTACGAACCCAACTAAAAAGTCCGGGTAAAATTACGAACCCAATTGAAAAGTCCGGGTAACTCAAGAGTCCGGGTAAAATTACGAACCCAACTAAAACTCCGGGTAAAATTACGAACCCAACTAAAACTCCGGATAAAATTACGAACCCAACTAAAAGTCCGGGTAAAAAATACGAGCCCAACTAAAAAGTCCGGGTTAAAAATACGAACCCAACTAAAACTCCGGGTAAAATTACGAACCCAACTAAAACTCCGGGTAAAATTACGAACCCAACTAAAACTCCGGGTAAAATTACGAACCCAACTAAAACTCCGGGTAAAATTACGAACCCAACTAAAAAGTCCGGGTAATATTACGAACCCAAATAAAACTCCGGGTAAAAAATACGAACCCAACTAAAAAGTCCGGGTAAAAATACGAACCTAACTTAAAACTCCAGGTAAAATTACGAACCCAACTAAAACTCCGGGTAAAAAATACGAACCAAACAAAAAAGTCCGGGTAACATTTAGAACCCAACTAAAACTCCGGGTAAAAAAATACGAACCCAACTAAAACTCCGGGCAAAAATACTAACCCAACTAAAAAGTCCGGGTAAAAAATACGAACCCAACTAAAACTCCGGCTAAAATTACGAACCCAACTAAAACTCCGGGTAAAAATACGAACCCAACTAAAACTCCGGGTAAAAATACGAACCCAACTAAAACTCCGGGTAAAAATACTAACCCAACTAAAAAGTCCGGGTAAAAAATACGAACCCAACTAAAACTCCGGGTAAAATTGCGAACCCAACTAAAACTTCGGGTAAAATTACGAACCCAACTAAAACTCCGGGTAAAAAATACGAACCCAACTAAAACTCCGGGCAAAAATACTAACCCAACTAAAAAGTCCGGGTAAAAAATACGAACCCAACTAAAACTCCGGATAAAATTACGAACCCAACTAAAACTCCGGGTAAAAATACGAACCCAACTAAAACTCCGGGTAAAAATACTAACCCAACTAAAAAGTCCGGGTTAAAAATACGAACCCAACTAAAACTCCGGGTAAAATTACGAACCCAACTAAAACTCCGGGTAAAAACACAAACCCTACTAAAACTCCGGGTAAAAATACTAACCCAACTAAAAATTCCGGGTAAAAAATGCGAACCCAACTAAAATTCCGGGTAAAAAATACGAACCCAACTAAAACTCCGGGTAAAAAATACTAACCCAACTAAATAGTCCGGGTAAAAGATACGAACCCAACTAAAACTCCGGGTAAAATTACGAACCCAACTAAAACTCCGGGTAAAAATGCGAACCCAACTAAAACTCCGGGTAAAAATACTTACCCAACTAAAAAGTCCGGGTAAAAAATACGAACCCAACTAAAACTCCGGGTAAAAAATACGAACCCAACTAAAACTCCGGGTAAAAAGTACGAACCCAACTAAAACTCCGGGTAAAAAATGCTAACCCAACTAAAATGTCCGGGTAAAAAATACGAACCCAACTAAAACTCCGGGTAAAATTACGAACCCAACTAAAACTCCGGGTAAAAATACGAACCCAACTAAAACTCCGGGTAAAAATACTAACCCCAACTAAAACGTCCAGGTAAAAAATACGAACCCAACTAAAACTCCGGGTAAAATTACGAACCCAACTAAAACTCCGGGTGAAATTACGAACCCAACTAAAACTCCGGGTAAAATTACGAACCCAACTAAAAGTCCGGGTAAAAAATACGAACCCAACTAAAAAGTCCGGGTAAAATTACGAACCCAAGTAAAACTCCGGGTAAAATTACGAACCCAACTAAAACTCCGGGTAAAATTACGAACCCAACTAAAAAGTCCGGGTAAAATTACGAACCCAAATAAAAAGTGCGGGTAAAATTACGAACCCAACTAAAACTCCGGGTAAAATTACGAACTCAACTAAAACTCCGGGTAAAATTACGAACCCAACTAAAACTCCGGGTAAAATTACGAACCCAACTAAAAGTCCGGGTAAAAAATACGAACCCAACTAAAAAGTCCGGGTGAAATTACGAACCCAACTAAAACTCCGGGTAAAATTACGAACCCAACTAAAACTCCGGGTAAAATTACGAACCGAACTAAAACTCCGGGTAAAATTACGAACCCAACTAAAACTCCGGGTAAAATTACGAACCCAACTAAAAAGTCCGGGTAAAATTACGAACCCAAATAAAAAGTCCGGGTAAAATTACGAACCCAACTAAAACTCCGGGTAAAATTACGAACTCAACTAAAACTCCGGGTAAAATTACGAACCCAACTAAAACTCCGGGTAAAATTACGAACCCAACTAAAAGTCCGGGTAAAATTACGAACCCAACTAAAACTCCGGGTAAAATTACGAACCCAACTAAAACTCCGGGTAAAATTACGAACCCAACTAAAACTCCGGGTAAAATTACGAACCCAACTAAAACTCCGGGTAAAATTACGAACCCAACTAAAAAGTCCGGGTAAAATTACGAACCCAACTAAAACTCCGGGTAAAAAATACGAACCAAACAAAAAAGTCCGGGTAACATTTAGAACCCAACTAAAACTCTAAAACGGGTAAAAAAATACGAACCCAACTAAAACTCCGGGCAAAAATACTAACTCAACTAAAAAGTCCGGGTAAAAAATACGAACCCAACTAAAACTCCGGATAAAATTACGAACCCAACTAAAAGTCAGGGTAAAAAATACGAACCCAACTAAAAAGTCCGGGTAAAATTACGAACCCAACTAAAACTCCGGGTAAAATTACCACCTCAACTAAAACTCCGGGTAAAATTACGAACCCAACTAAAACTCCGGGTAAAATTACGAACCCAACTAAAAGTCCGGGTAAAAAATAAGAACCCAACTAAAAAGTCCGGGTAAAATTACGAACCCAACTAAAACTCCGGGTAAAATTACGAACCCAACTAAAACTCCGGGTAAAATTACGAACCCAACTAAAACTCCGGGTAAAATTACGAACCCAACTAAAACTCCGGGTAAAATTACGAACCCAACTAAAAAGTCCGGGTAAAATTACGAACCCAACTAAAACTCCAGGTAAAAAATACGAACCAAACAAAAAAGTCCGGGTAACATTTAGAACCCAACTAAAACTCCGGGTAAAAAAATACGAACCCAACTAAAACTCCGGGCAAAAATACTAACTCAACTAAAAAGTCCGGGTAAAAAAATACGAACCCAACTAAAACTCCGGGCAAAAATACTAACCCAACTAAAAACTCCGGGTAAAAATACGAACCCAACTAAAACTCCGGGTAAAAAATACGAACCCAACTAAAACTTCGGGTAAAAAATACGAACCCAACTAAAAAGTCCGGTGAAAAATATGAACCCAACTAAAACTCCGGGTAAAATTACCAACACAACTAAAACTCCGGGTAAAAATACGAACCCAACTAAAACTCCTTGTAAAAAATACGAATCCAACTAAAACTCCGGGTAAAAAATACGAACCCAACTAAAACTCCGGGTAAAATTACGAACCCAACTAAAAGTCCGGGTAAAAAATACGAACCCAACTAAAAAGCCCGGGTAAAATTACGAACCCAACTAAAACTCCGTGTAAAAAATACGAACCCAACTAAAAAGTCCGGATAAAAAATACGAACCTAACTTAAGACTCCGGGTAAAATTACGAACCCAACTAAAAAGTCCGGGTAAAATTACGAACCCAACTAAAAAGTCTGGGTAAAATTACGAACCCAACTAAAACTCCGGGTAAAATTACGAACTCAACTAAAACTCCGGGTAAAATTACGAACCCAACTAAAACTCCGGGTAAAATTACGAACCCAACTAAAAGTCCGGGTAAAAAATACGAACCCAACTAAAAAGTCCGGGTAAAATTACGAACCCAACTAAAACTCCGGGTAAAATTACGAACCCAACTAAAACTCCGGGTAAAATTACGAACCCAAGTAAAGCTCCGGGTAAAATTACGAACCCAAGTACAACTCCGGGTAAAATTACGAACGCAACTAAAACTCCGGGTAAAATTTCGAACCCAACTAAAACTCCGGGTAAAATTACGAACCCAACTAAAAGTCCGGGTAAAATTACGAACCCAACTAAAAAGTCCGGGTAAAATTACGAACCCAACTAAAAAGTCCGGGTAAAATTACGAACCCAACTAAAACTCCGGGTAAAATTACGAACCCAACTAAAAGTCCGGGTAAAAAATACGAACCCAACTAAAAAGTCCGGGTAAAATTGCGAACCCAACTAAAACTCCGGGTAAAATTACGAACCCAACTAAAACTCCGGGTAAAAAATACGAACCCAACTAAAAAGTCCGGATAAAAAATACGAACCTAACTTAAGACTCCGGGTAAAATTACGAACTCAACTAAAACTCCGGGTAAAATTACGAACCCAACTAAAACTCCGGGTAAAATTACGAACCCAACTAAAAGTCCGGGTAAAAAATACGAACCCAACTAAAAAGTCCGGGTAAAAAATACGAACCCAACTAAAATGTCCGGGTTAAAAATACGAACCCAACTAAAACTCCGGGTAAAATTACGAACCCAACTAAAACTCCGGGTAAAATTACGAACCCAACTAAAACTCCGGGTAAAATTACGAACCCAACTAAAACTCCGGGTAAAATTACGAACCCAACTAAAAAGTCCGGGTAAAATTACGAACCCAAATAAAACTCCGGGTAAAAAATACGAACCCAACTAAAAAGTCCGGGTAAAAATACGAACCTAACTTAAAACTCCAGGTAAAATTACGAACCCAACTAAAACTCCGGGTAAAAAATACGAACCAAACAAAAAAGTCCGGGTAACATTTAGAACCCAACTAAAACTCCGGGTAAAAAAATACGAACCCAACTAAAACTCCGGGCAAAAATACTAACCCAACTAAAAAGTCCGGGTAAAAAATACGAACCCAACTGAAACTCCGGCTAAAATTACGAACCCAACTAAAACTCCGGGTAAAAATACGAACCCAACTAAAACTCCGGGTAAAAATACGAACCCAACTAAAACTCCGGGTAAAAATACTAACCCAACTAAAAAGTCCGGGTAAAAAATACGAACCCAACTAAAACTCCGGGTAAAATTACGAACCCAACTAAAACTCCGGGTAAAAAATACGAACCCAACTAAAAAGTCCGAATAAAAAATACGAACCTAACTTAAGACTCCGGGTAAAATTACGAACCCAACTAAAACTTCGGGTAAAATTACGAACCCAACTAAAACTCCGGGTAAAAAATACGAACCCAACTAAAACTCCGGGCAAAAATACTAACCCAACTAAAAAGTCCGGGTAAAAAATACGAACCCAACTAAAACTCCGGATAAAATTACGAACCCAACTAAAACTCCGGGTAAAAATACGAACCCAACTAAAACTACGGGTAAAAATACTAACCCAACTAAAAAGTCCGGGTTAAAAATACGAACCCAACTAAAACTCCGGTTAAAATTACGAACCCAACTAAAACTCCGGGTAAAAATACAAACCCTACTAAAACTCCGGGTAAAAATACTAACCCAACTAAAAATTCCGGGTAAAAAATACGAACCCAACTAAAACTCCGGGTAAAAAATACTAACCCAACTAAATAGTCCGGGTAAAAGATACGAACCCAACTAAAACTCCGGGTAAAATTACGAACCCAACTAAAACTCCGGGTAAAAATGCGAACCCAACTAAAACTCCGGGTAAAAATACTTACCCAACTAAAAAGTCCGGGTAAAAAATACGAACCCAACTAAAACTGCGGGTAAAAAATACGAACCCAACTAAAACTCCGGGTAAAAAGTACGAACCCAACTAAAACTCCGGGTAAAAAATGCTAACCCAACTAAAATGTCCGGGTAAAAAATACGAACCCAACTAAAACTCCGGGTAAAATTACGAACCCAACTAAAACTCCGGGTAAAAATACGAACCCAACTAAAACTCCGGGTAAAAATACTAACCCCAACTAAAAAGTCCAGGTAAAAAATACGAACCCAACTAAAACTCCGGGTAAAATTACGAACCCAACTAAAACTCCGGGTGAAATTACGAACCCAACTAAAACTCCGGGTAAAATTACGAACCCAACTAAAAGTCCGGGTAAAAAATACGAACCCAACTAAAAAGTCCGGGTAAAATTACGAACCCAAGTAAAACTCCGGGTAAAATTACGAACCCAACTAAAACTCCGGGTAAAATTACGAACCCAACTAAAAAGTCCGGGTAAAATTACGAACCCAAATAAAAAGTCCGGGTAAAATTACGAACCCAACTAAAACTCCGGGTAAAATTACGAACTCAACTAAAACTCCGGGTAAAATTACGAACCCAACTAAAACTCCGGGTAAAATTACGAACCCAACTAAAAGTCCGGGTAAAAAATACGAACCCAACTAAAAAGTCCGGGTAAAATTACGAACCCAACTAAAAAGTCCGGGTAAAATTACGAACCCAACTGAAAAGTCCGGGTAACTCAAGAGTCCGGGTAAAATTACGAACCCAACTAAAACTCCGGGTAAAATTACGAACCCAACTAAAACTCCGGATAAAATTACGAACCCAACTAAAAGTCCGGGTAAAAAATACGAACCCAACTAAAAAGTCCGGGTTAAAAATACGAACCCAACTAAAACTCCGGGTAAAATTACGAACCCAACTAAAACTCCGGGTAAAATTACGAACCCAACTAAAACTCCGGGTAAAATTACGAACCCAACTAAAACTCCGGGTAAAATTACGAACCCAACTAAAAAGTCCGGGTAATATTACGAACCCAAATAAAACTCCGGGTAAAAAATACGAACCCAACTAAAAAGTCCGGGTAAAAATACGAACCTAACTTAAAACTCCAGGTAAAATTACGAACCCAACTAAAACTCCGGGTAAAAAATACGAACCAAACAAAAAAGTCCGGGTAACATTTAGAACCCAACTAAAACTCCGGGTAAAAAAATACGAACCCAACTAAAACTCCGGGCAAAAATACTAACCCAACTAAAAAGTCCGGATAAAAAATACGAACCCAACTAAAACTCCGGCTAAAATTACGAACCCAACTAAAACTCCGGGTAAAAATACGAACCCAACTAAAACTCCGGGTAAAAATACGAACCCAACTAAAACTCCGGGTAAAAATACTAACCCAACTAAAAAGTCCGGGTAAAAAATACGAACCCAACTAAAACTCCGGGTAAAATTGCGAACCCAACTAAAACTTCGGGTAAAATTACGAACCCAACTAAAACTCCGGGTAAAAAATACGAACCCAACTAAAACTCCGGGCAAAAATACTAACCCAACTAAAAAGTCCGGGTAAAAAATACGAACCCAACTAAAACTCCGGATAAAATTACGAACCCAACTAAAACTCCGGGTAAAAATACGAACCCAACTAAAACTCCGGGTAAAAATACTAACCCAACTAAAAAGTCCGGGTTAAAAATACGAACCCAACTAAAACTCCGGGTAAAATTACGAACCCAACTAAAACTCCGGGTAAAAACACAAACCCTACTAAAACTCCGGGTAAAAATACTAACCCAACTAAAAATTCCGGGTAAAAAATGCGAACCCAACTAAAATTCCGGGTAAAAAATACGAACCCAACTAAAACTCCGGGTAAAAAATACTAACCCAACTAAATAGTCCGGGTAAAAGATACGAACCCAACTAAAACTCCGGGTAAAATTACGAACCCAACTAAAACTCCGGGTAAAAATGCGAACCCAACTAAAACTCCGGGTAAAAATACTTACCCAACTAAAAAGTCCGGGTAAAAAATACGAACCCAACTAAAACTCCGGGTAAAAAATACGAACCCAACTAAAACTCCGGGTAAAAAGTACGAACCCAACTAAAACTCCGGGTAAAAAATGCTAACCCAACTAAAATGTCCGGGTAAAAAATACGAACCCAACTAAAACTCCGGGTAAAATTACGAACCCAACTAAAACTCCGGGTAAAAATACGAACCCAACTAAAACTCCGGGTAAAAATACTAACCCCAACTAAAACGTCCAGGTAAAAAATACGAACCCAACTAAAACTCCGGGTAAAATTACGAACCCAACTAAAACTCCGGGTGAAATTACGAACCCAACTAAAACTCCGGGTAAAATTACGAACCCAACTAAAAGTCCGGGTAAAAAATACGAACCCAACTAAAAAGTCCGGGTAAAATTACGAACCCAAGTAAAACTCCGGGTAAAATTACGAACCCAACTAAAACTCCGGGTAAAATTACGAACCCAACTAAAAAGTCCGGGTAAAATTACGAACCCAAATAAAAAGTGCGGGTAAAATTACGAACCCAACTAAAACTCCGGGTAAAATTACGAACTCAACTAAAACTCCGGGTAAAATTACGAACCCAACTAAAACTCCGGGTAAAATTACGAACCCAACTAAAAGTCCGGGTAAAAAATACGAACCCAACTAAAAAGTCCGGGTGAAATTACGAACCCAACTAAAACTCCGGGTAAAATTACGAACCCAACTAAAACTCCGGGTAAAATTACGAACCGAACTAAAACTCCGGGTAAAATTACGAACCCAACTAAAACTCCGGGTAAAATTACGAACCCAACTAAAAAGTCCGGGTAAAATTACGAACCCAAATAAAAAGTCCGGGTAAAATTACGAACCCAACTAAAACTCCGGGTAAAATTACGAACTCAACTAAAACTCCGGGTAAAATTACGAACCCAACTAAAACTCCGGGTAAAATTACGAACCCAACTAAAAGTCCGCGTAAAAAATACGAACCCAACTAAAAAGTCCGGGTAAAATTACGAACCCAACTAAAACTCCGGGTAAAATTACGAACCCAACTAAAACTCCGGGTAAAATTACGAACCCAACTAAAACTCCGGGTAAAATTACGAACCCAACTAAAACTCCGGGTAAAATTACGAACCCAACTAAAAAGTCCGGGTAAAATTACGAACCCAACTAAAACTCCGGGTAAAAAATACGAACCAAACAAAAAAGTCCGGGTAACATTTAGAACCCAACTAAAACTCTAAAACGGGTAAAAAAATACGAACCCAACTAAAACTCCGGGCAAAAATACTAACTCAACTAAAAAGTCCGGGTAAAAAATACGAACCCAACTAAAACTCCGGATAAAATTACGAACCCAACTAAAAGTCCGGGTAAAAAATACGAACCCAACTAAAAAGTCCGGGTAAAATTACGAACCCAACTAAAACTCCGGGTAAAATTACCACCTCAACTAAAACTCCGGGTAAAATTACGAACCCAACTAAAACTCCGGGTAAAATTACGAACCCAACTAAAAGTCCGGGTAAAAAATAAGAACCCAACTAAAAAGTCCGGGTAAAATTACGAACCCAACTAAAACTCCGGGTAAAATTACGAACCCAACTAAAACTCCGGGTAAAATTACGAACCCAACTAAAACTCCGGGTAAAATTACGAACCCAACTAAAACTCCGGGTAAAATTACGAACCCAACTAAAAAGTCCGGGTAAAATTACGAACCCAACTAAAACTCCAGGTAAAAAATACGAACCAAACAAAAAAGTCCGGGTAACATTTAGAACCCAACTAAAACTCCGGGTAAAAAAATACGAACCCAACTAAAACTCCGGGCAAAAATACTAACTCAACTAAAAAGTCCGGGTAAAAAAATACGAACCCAACTAAAACTCCGGGCAAAAATACTAACCCAACTAAAAACTCCGGGTAAAAATACGAACCCAACTAAAACTCCGGGTAAAAAATACGAACCCAACTAAAACTTCGGGTAAAAAATACGAACCCAACTAAAAAGTCCGGTGAAAAATATGAACCCAACTAAAACTCCGGGTAAAATTACCAACACAACTAAAACTCCGGGTAAAAATACGAACCCAACTAAAACTCCTTGTAAAAAATACGAATCCAACTAAAACTCCGGGTAAAATTACGAACCCAACTAAAAGTCCGGGTAAAAAATACGAACCCAACTAAAAAGCCCGGGTAAAATTACGAACCCAACTAAAACTCCGTGTAAAAAATACGAACCCAACTAAAAAGTCCGGATAAAAAATACGAACCTAACTTAAGACTCCGGGTAAAATTACGAACCCAACTAAAAAGTCCGGGTAAAATTACGAACCCAACTAAAAAGTCTGGGTAAAATTACGAACCCAACTAAAACTCCGGGTAAAATTACGAACTCAACTAAAACTCCGGGTAAAATTACGAACCCAACTAAAACTCCGGGTAAAATTACGAACCCAACTAAAAGTCCGGGTAAAAAATACGAACCCAACTAAAAAGTCCGGGTAAAATTACGAACCCAACTAAAACTCCGGGTAAAATTACGAACCCAACTAAAACTCCGGGTAAAATTACGAACCCAAGTAAAGCTCCGGGTAAAATTACGAACCCAAGTACAACTCCGGGTAAAATTACGAACGCAACTAAAACTCCGGGTAAAATTACGAACCCAACTAAAACTCCGGGTAAAATTACGAACCCAACTAAAAGTCCGGGTAAAATTACGAACCCAACTAAAAAGTCCGGGTAAAATTACGAACCCGACTAAAAAGTCCGGGTAAAATTACGAACCCAACTAAAACTCCGGGTAAAATTACGAACCCAACTAAAAGTCCGGGTAAAAAATACGAACCCAACTAAAAAGTCCGGGTAAAATTGCGAACCCAACTAAAACTCCGGGTAAAATTACGAACCCAACTAAAACTCCGGGTAAAAAATACGAACCCAACTAAAAAGTCCGGATAAAAAATACGAACCTAACTTAAGACTCCGGGTAAAATTACGAACTCAACTAAAACTCCGGGTAAAATTACGAACCCAACTAAAAAGTCCGGGTAAAATTACGAACCCAACTAAAACTCCGGGTAAAATTACGAACCCAACTAAAACTCCGGGTAAAATTACGAACCGAACTAAAACTCCGGGTAAAATTACGAACCCAACTAAAACTCCGGGTAAAATTACGAACCCAACTAAAAAGTCCGGGTAAAATTACGAACCCAAATAAAAAGTCCGGGTAAAATTACGAACCCAACTAAAACTCCGGGTAAAATTACGAACTCAACTAAAACTCCGGGTAAAATTACGAACCCAACTAAAACTCCGGGTAAAATTACGAACCCAACTAAAAGTCCGGGTAGAAAATACGAACCCAACTAAAAAGTCCGGGTAAAATTACGAACCCAACTAAAACTCCGGGTAAAATTACGAACCCAACTAAAACTCCGGGTAAAATTACGAACCCAACTAAAACTCCGGGTAAAATTACGAACCCAACCAAAACTCCGGGTAAAATTACGAACCCAACTAAAAAGTCCGGGTAAAATTACGAACCCAACTAAAACTCCGGGTAAAAAATACGAACCAAACAAAAAAGTCCGGGTAACATTTAGAACCCAACTAAAACTCTAAAACGGGTAAAAAAATACGAACCCAACTAAAACTCCGGGCAAAAATACGAACCCAACTAAAAGTCCGGGTAAAAAATACGAACCCAACTAAAAAGTCCGGGTAAAATTACGAACCCAACTAAAACTCCGAGTAAAATTACCACCTCAACTAAAACTCCGGGTAAAATTACGAACCCAACTAAAACTCCGGGTAAAATTACGAACCCAACTAAAAGTCCGGGTAAAAAATAAGAACCCAACTAAAAAGTCCGGGTAAAATTACGAACCCAACTAAAACTCCGGGTAAAATTACGAACCCAACTAAAACTCCGGGTAAAATTACGAACCCAACTAAAACTCCGGGTAAAATTACGAACCCAACTAAAACTCCGGGTAAAATTACGAACCCAACTAAAAAGTCCGGGTAAATTTACGAACCCAACTAAAACTCCGGGTAAAAAATACGAACCAAACAAAAAAGTCCGGGTAACATTTAGAACCCAACTAAAACTCCGGGTAAAAAAATACGAACCCAACTAAAACTCCGGGGAAAAATACTAACTCAACTAAAAAGTCCGGGTAAAAAAATACGAACCCAACTAAAACTCCGGGCAAAAATACTAACCCAACTAAAAACTCCGGGTAAAAATACGAACCCAACTAAAACTCCGGGTAAAAAATACGAACCCAACTAAAACTTCGGGTAAAAAATACGAACCCAACTAAAAAGTCCGGTGAAAAATATGAACCCAACTAACTCCGGGTAAAATTACCAACACAACTAAAACTCCGGGTAAAAATACGAACCCAACTAAAACTCCTTGTAAAAAATACGAATCCAACTAAAACTCCGGATAAAAAATACGAACCCAACTAAAACTCCGGGTAAAATTACGAACCCAACTAAATGTCCGGGTAAAAAATACGAACCCAACTAAAAAGTCCGGGTAAAATTACGAACCCAACTAAAACTCCGTGTAAAAAATACGAACCCAACTAAAAAGTCCGGATAAAAAATACGAACCTAACTTAAGATTCCGGGTAAAATTACGAACCCAACTAAAAACTCCGGGTAAAATTACGAACCCAACTAAAAAGTCCGGGTAAAATTACGAACCGGACAACTAAAACTCCGGGTAAAATTACGAACCCAACTAAAAGTCCGGGTAAAAAATACGAACCCAACTAAAAAGTCCGGGTAAAATTACGAACCCAACTAAAACTCCGGGTAAAATTACGAACCCAACTAAAACTACGGGTAAAATTACGAACCCAAGTAAAGCTCCGGGTAAAATTACGAACCCAAGTACAACTCCGGGTAAAATTACGAACGCAACTAAAACTCCGGGTAAAATTACGAACCCAACTAAAACTCCGGGTAAAATTACGAACCCAACTAAAAGTCCGGGTAAAATTACGAACCCAACTAAAAAGTCGGGGTAAAATTACGAACCCAACTAAAAAGTCCGGGTAAAATTACGAACCCAACTAAAACTCCGGGTAAAATTACGAACCCAACTAAAACTCCGGGTAAAATTACGAACCCAACTAAAAGTCCGGGTAAAAAATACGAACCCAACTAAAAAGTCCGGGTAAAATTGCGAACCCAACTAAAACTCCGGGTAAAATTACGAACCCAACTAAAACTCCGGGTAAAAAATACGAACCCAACTAAAAAGTCCGGATAAAAAATACGAACCTAACTTAAGACTCCGGGTAAAATTACGAACCCAACTAAAAAGTCCGGGTAAAATTACGAACCCAACTAAAACTCCGGGTAAAATTACTAACTCAACTAAAACTCCGGGTAAAATTACGAACCCAACTAAAACGCCGGGTAAAATTACGAACCCAACTAAAAGTCCGGGTATAAAATACGAACCCAACTAAAAAGTCCGGGTAAAATTACGAACCCAACTAAAACTCCGGGTAAAATTACGAACCCAACTAAAACTCCGGGTAAAATTACGAACCCAAGTAAAACTCCGGGTAAAATTACGAACCCAGCTAAAAGTCCGGGTAAAAATACGAACCCAACTAAAAAGTCCGGGTAACTCAAGACTCCGGGTAAAATTACGAACCCAACTAAAACTCCGGGTAAAATTACGAACCAAACTAAAACTCCGAGTAAAATTACGAACCCAACTAAAAGTCCGGGTAAAAAATACGAACCCAACTAAAAAGTCCGGGTAAAAATACGAACCTAACTTAAAACTCCAGGTAAAATTACGAACCCAACTAAAACTCCGGGTAAAAAATACGAACCAAACAAAAAAGTCCGGGTAACATTTAGAACCCAACTAGAACTCCGGGTAAAAAAATACGAACCCAACTAAAACTCCGGGCAAAAATACTAACCCAACTAAAAAGTCCGGGTAAAAAATACGAACCCAACTAAAACTCCGGCTAAAATTACGAACCCAACTAAAACTCCGGGTAAAAATACGAACCCAACTAAAACTCCGGGTAAAAATACGAACCCAACTAAAACTCCGGGTAAAAATACTAACCCAACTAAAAAGTCCGGGTAAAAAATACGAACCCAACTAAAACTCCGGGTAAAATTACGAACCCAACAAAAACTCCGTGTAAAAAATACGAACCCAACTAAAACTCCGGATAAAATTACGAACCCAACTAAAACTCCGGGTAAAATTACGAACCCAACTAAAATTCCGGGTAAAAAATACGAACCCAACAAAAACTCCGGGCAAAAATACTAACCCAACTAAAAAGTCCGGGTAAAAAATACGAACCCAACTAAAACTCCGGATAAAATTACGAACCCAACTAAAACTCCGGGTAAAAATACGAACCCAACTAAAACTCCGGGTAAAAATACTAACCCAACTAAAAAGTCCGGGTTAAAAATACGAACCCAACTAAAACTCCGGGTAAAATTACGAGCCCAACTAAAACTCCGGGTAAAAATACAAACCCTACTAAAACTCCGGGTAAAAATACTAACCCAACTAAAAATTCCGGGTAAAAAATGCGAACCCAACTAAAACTCCGGGTAAAAAATACGAACCCAACTAAAACTCCGGGTAAAAAATACTAACCCAACTAAATAGTCCGGGTAAAAGATACGAACCCAACTAAAACTCCGGGTAAAACTACGAACCCAACTAAAACTCCGGGTAAAAATACGAACCCAACTAAAACTCCAGGTAAAAATACTTACCCAACTAAAAAGTCCGGGTAAAAAATACGAACCCAACTAAAACTCCGGGTAAAAAATACGAACCCAACTAAAACTCCGGGTAAAAAGTACGAACCCAACTAAAACTCCGGGTAAAAAATGCTAACCCAACTAAAATGTCCCGGTAAAAAATACGAACCCAACTAAAACTCCGGGTAAAATTACGAACCCAACTAAAACGCCGGGTAAAAATACGAACGCAACTAAAACTCCGGGTAAAAATACTAACCCCAATTAAAAAGTAAGGGTCAAAAATACGAACCCAACTAAAACTCCGGGTAAAATTACGAACCCAACTAAAACTCCGGGTAAAATTACGAACCCAACTAAAACTCCGGGTAAAATTACGAACCGAACTAAAAGTCCGGGTAAAAAATACGAACCCAACTAAAAAGTCCGGGTAAAATTACGAACTCAAGTAAAACTCCGGGTAAAATTACGAACCCAACTAAAACTCCGGGTAAAATTACGAACCCAACTAAAAAGTCCGGGTAAAATTACGAACCCAAATAAAAAGTCCGGGTAAAATTACGAACCCAACTAAAACTCCGGGTAAAATTACGAACTCAACTAAAACTCCGGGTAAAATTACGAACCCAACTAAAAGTCCGGGTAAAAAATACGAACCCAACTAAAAAGTCCGGGTAAAATTACGAACCCAACTAAAACTCCGGGTAAAATTACGAACCCAACTAAAACTCCGGGTAAAATTACGAACCCAACTAAAACTTCGGGTAAAATTACGAACCCAACTAAAACTCCGGGTAAAATTACGAACCCAACTAAAAAGTCCGGGTAAAATTACGAACCCAACTAAAACTCCGGGTAAAAAATACGAACCAAACAAAAAAGTCCGGGTAACATTTAGAACCCAACTAAAACTCCGGGCAAAAATACTAACCCAACTAAAAAGTCCGGGTAAAAAATACGAACCCAACTAAAACTCCGGATAAAATTACGAACCCAACTAAAACTACGGGTAAAAATACGAACCCAACTAAAACTCCGGGTAAAAATACGAACCCAACTAAAACTCCGGGTAAAAAATAAGAACCCAACTAAAGCTTCTGGTAAAAAATACGAACCCAACTAAAAAGTCCGGTAAAAAATATGAACCCAACTAAAACTCCGGGTAAAATTACCAACACAACTAAATCTCCGGGTAAAAATACGAACCCAACTAAAACTCCTTGTAAAAAATACGAATCCAACTAAAACTCCGGGTAAAAAATACGAACCCAACTAAAACTCCGGGTAAAATTACGAACCCAACTAAAAGTCCGGGTAAAAAATACGAACCCAACTAAAAAGTCCGGGTAAAATTACGAACCCAACTAAAACTCCGGGTAAAATTACGAACCCAACTAAAAGTCCGGGTAAAAAATACGAACCCAACTAAAAAGTCCGGGTAAAATTACGAACCCAACTAAACCTCCGGGTAAAATTACGAACCCAACTAAAACTCCGGGTAAAATTATGAACCCAACTAAAACTCCGGGTAAAATTACGAACCCAACTAAAAAGTCCGGGTAAAGAATACGAACCCAACTAAAACTCCGGCTAAAATTACGAACCCAACTAAAAGTCCGGGTAAAAAATACGAACCCAACTAAAAAGTCCGGGTAAAATTACGAACCCAACTAAAAATCCGGGTAAAATTACGAACCCAACTAAAACTCCGGGTAAAATTACGAACCCAACTAAAACTTCGGGTAAAATTACGAACCCAACTAAAACTCCGGGTAAAATTACGAACCCAACTAAAATGTCCGGGTAAAATTACGAACCCAACTAAAACTCCGGGTAAAAAATACGAACCAAACAAAAAAGTCCGGGTAACATTTAGAACCCAACTAAAACTCCGGGTAAAAAAATACGAACCCAACTAAAACTCCGGGCAAAAATACTAACCCAACTAAAAAGTCCGGGTAAAAAATACGAACCCAACTAAAACTCCGGATAAAATTACGAACCCAACTAAAACTCCGGGTAAAAATACGAACCCAACTAAAACTCCGGGTAAAAATACGAACCCAACTAAAACTCCGGGTAAAAAATAACAACCCAACTAAAACTTCTGGTAAAAAATACGAACCCAACTAAAAAGTCCGGTAAAAAATATGAACCCAACTAAAACTCCGGGTAAAATTACCAACACAACTAAAACTCCGGGTAAAAATACGAACCCAACTAAAATTCCTTGTAAAAAATACGAATCCAACTAAAACTCCGGGTAAAAAATACGAACCCAACTAAAACTCACGGTAAAATTACGAACCCAACTAAAAGTCCGGGTAAAAAATACGAACCCAACTAAAAAGTCCGGGTAAAATTACGAACCCAACTAAAACTCCGGGTAAAATTACGAACCCAACTAAAAAGTCCGGGTAAAATTACGAACCCAACTAAAACTCCGGGTAAAATTACTAACTCAACTAAAACTCCGGGTAAAATTACGAACCCAACTAAAACGCCGGGTAAAATTACGAACCCAACTAAAAGTCCGGGTATAAAATACGAACCCAACTAAAAAGTCCGGGTAAAATTACGAACCCAACTAAAACTCCGGGTAAAATTACGAACCCAACTAAAACTCCGGGTAAAATTACGAACCCAAGTAAAACTCCGGGTAAAATTACGAACCCAGCTAAAAGTCCGGGTAAAAATACGAACCCAACTAAAAAGTCGGTAACTCAAGACTCCGGGTAAAATTACGAACCCAACTAAAACTCCGGGTAAAATTACGAACCAAACTAAAAACTCCGAGTAAAATTACGAACCCAACTAAAAGTCCGGGTAAAAAATACGAACCCAACTAAAAAGTCCGGGTAAAAATACGAACCTAACTTAAAACTCCAGGTAAAATTACGAACCCAACTAAAACTCCGGGTAAAAAATACGAACCAAACAAAAAGTCCGGGTAACATTTAGAACCCAACTAAAACTCCGGGTAAAAAAATACGAACCCAACTAAAACTCCGGGCAAAAATACTAACCCAACTAAAAAGTCCGGGTAAAAAATACGAACCCAACTAAAACTCCGGCTAAAATTACGAACCCAACTAAAACTCCGGGTAAAAATACGAACCCAACTAAAACTCCGGGTAAAAATACGAACCCAACTAAAACTCCGGGTAAAAATACTAACCCAACTAAAAAGTCCGGGTAAAAAATACGAACCCAACTAAAACTCCGGGTAAAATTACGAACCCAACAAAAACTCCGTGTAAAAAATACGAACCCAACTAAAACTCCGGATAAAATTACGAACCCAACTAAAACTCCGGGTAAAATTACGAACCCAACTAAAATTCCGGGTAAAAAATACGAACCCAACAAAAACTCCGGGCAAAAATACTAACCCAACTAAAAAGTCCGGGTAAAAAATACGAACCCAACTAAAACTCCGGATAAAATTACGAACCCAACTAAAACTCCGGGTAAAAATACGAACCCAACTAAAACTCCGGGTAAAAATACTAACCCAACTAAAAAGTCCGGGTTAAAAATACGAACCCAACTAAAACTCCGGGTAAAATTACGAGCCCAACTAAAACTCCGGGTAAAAATACAAACCCTACTAAAACTCCGGGTAAAAATACTAACCCAACTAAAAATTCCGGGTAAAAAATGCGAACCCAACTAAAACTCCGGGTAAAAAATACGAACCCAACTAAAACTCCGGGTAAAAAATACTAACCCAACTAAATAGTCCGGGTAAAAGATACGAACCCAACTAAAACTCCGGGTAAAACTACGAACCCAACTAAAACTCCGGTAAAAATACGAACCCAACTAAAACTCCAGGTAAAAATACTTACCCAACTAAAAAGTCCGGGTAAAAAATACGAACCCAACTAAAACTCCGGGTAAAAAATACGAACCCAACTAAAACTCCGGGTAAAAAGTACGAACCCAACTAAAACTCCGGGTAAAAAATGCTAACCCAACTAAAAATGTCCCGGTAAAAAATACGAACCCAACTAAAACTCCGGGTAAAATTACGAACCCAACTAAAACGCCGGGTAAAAATACGAACGCAACTAAAACTCCGGGTAAAAATACTAACCCAATTAAAAAGTAAGGGTCAAAAATACGAACCCAACTAAAACTCCGGGTAAATTACGAACCCAACTAAAACTCCGGGTAAAATTACGAACCCAACTAAAACTCCGGGTAAAATTACGAACCGAACTAAAAGTCCGGGTAAAAAATACGAACCCAACTAAAAAGTCCGGGTAAAATTACGAACTCAAGTAAAACTCCGGTAAAATTACGAACCCAACTAAACTCCGGGTAAAATTACGAACCCAACTAAAAAGTCCGGGTAAAATTACGAACCCAAATAAAAAGTCCGGGTAAAATTACGAACCCAACTAAAACTCCGGGTAAAATTACGAACTCAACTAAAACTCCGGTAAAATTACGAACCCAACTAAAAGTCCGGGTAAAAAATACGAACCCAACTAAAAAGTCCGGGTAAAATTACGAACCCAACTAAAACTCCGGGTAAAATTACGAACCCAACTAAAACTCCGGGTAAAATTACGAACCCAACTAAAACTTCGGGTAAAATTACGAACCCAACTAAAACTCCGGGTAAAATTACGAACCCAACTAAAAAGTCCGGGTAAAATTACGAACCCAACTAAAACTCCGGGTAAAAAATACGAACCAAACAAAAAAGTCCGGGTAACATTTAGAACCCAACTAAAACTCCGGGCAAAAATACTAACCCAACTAAAAAGTCCGGGTAAAAAATACGAACCCAACTAAAACTCCGGATAAAATTACGAACCCAACTAAAACTACGGGTAAAAATACGAACCCAACTAAAACTCCGGGTAAAAATACGAACCCAACTAAAACTCCGGGTAAAAAATAAGAACCCAACTAAAGCTTCTGGTAAAAAATACGAACCCAACTAAAAAGTCCGGTAAAAAATATGAACCCAACTAAAACTCCGGGTAAAATTACCAACACAACTAAATCTCCGGGTAAAAATACGAACCCAACTAAAACTCCTTGTAAAAAATACGAATCCAACTAAAACTCCGGGTAAAAAATACGAACCCAACTAAAACTCCGGGTAAAATTACGAACCCAACTAAAAGTCCGGGTAAAAAATACGAACCCAACTAAAAAGTCCGGGTAAAATTACGAACCCAACTAAAACTCCGGGTAAAATTACGAACCCAACTAAAAGTCCGGGTAAAAAATACGAACCCAACTAAAAAGTCCGGGTAAAATTACGAACCCAACTAAACCTCCGGGTAAAATTACGAACCCAACTAAAACTCCGGGTAAAATTATGAACCCAACTAAAACTCCGGGTAAAATTACGAACCCAACTAAAAAGTCCGGGTAAAGAATACGAACCCAACTAAAACTCCGGCTAAAATTACGAACCCAACTAAAAGTCCGGGTAAAAAATACGAACCCAACTAAAAAGTCCGGGTAAATTACGAACCCAACTAAAATCCGGGTAAAATTACGAACCCAACTAAAACTCCGGGTAAAATTACGAACCCAACTAAAACTTCGGGTAAAATTACGAACCCAACTAAAACTCCGGGTAAAATTACGAACCCAACTAAAATGTCCGAGTAAAATTACGAACCCAACTAAAACTCCGGGTAAAAAATACGAACCAAACAAAAAAGTCCGGGTAACATTTAGAACCCAACTAAAACTCCGGGTAAAAAAATACGAACCCAACTAAAACTCGGGCAAAAATACTAACCCAACTAAAAAGTCCGGGTAAAAAATACGAACCCAACTAAAACTCCGGATAAATTACGAACCCAACTAAAACTCCGGGTAAAAATACGAACCCAACTAAAACTCCGGGTAAAAATACGAACCCAACTAAAACTCGGGTAAAAATAACAACCCAACTAAAACTTCTGGTAAAAAATACGAACCCAACTAAAAAGTCCGGTAAAAAATATGAACCCAACTAAAACTCCGGGTAAAATTACCAACACAACTAAAACTCCGGGTAAAAATACGAACCCAACTAAAATTCCTTGTAAAAAATACGAATCCAACTAAAACTCCGGGTAAAAAATACGAACCCAACTAAAACTCACGGTAAAATTACGAACCCAACTAAAAGTCCGGGTAAAAAATACGAACCCAACTAAAAAGTCCGGGTAAAATTACGAACCCAACTAAAACTCCGGGTAAAATTACGAACCCAACTAAAAGTCCGGGTAAAAAATACGAACCCAACTAAAAAGTCCGGGTAAAATTACGAACCCAACTAAACCTCCGGGTAAAATTACGAACCCAACTAAAACTCCGTGTAAAATTACGAACCCAACTAAAACTCCGGGTAAAATTACGAACCCAACTAAAAAGTCCGGGTAAAGAATACGAACCCAACTAAAACTCCTGCTAAAATTACGAACCCAACTAAAACTCCGGGTAAAAATACGAACCCAACTAAAACTCCGGGTAAAAATTCGAACCCAACTAAAACTCCGGGTAAAAATACTAACCCAACTAAAAAGTCCGGGTAAAAAATTCGAACCCAACTAAAACTCCGGGTAAAAAATACGAACCCAACTAAAAGTCCGGGTAAAAAATACGAACCCAACTAAAAAGTCCGGGTAAAATTACGAACCCAACTAAAACTCCGGGTAAAATTACGAACCCAACTAAAACTCCGGGTAAAATTACGAACCCAAGTAAAACTCCGGGTAAAATTACGAACCCAACTAAAACTCCGGGTAAAATTACGAACCCAACTAAAACTCCGGGTAAAATTACGAACCCAAGTAAAACTCCGGGTAAAATTACGAACCCAAGTAAAACTCCGGGTAAAATTACGAACCCAACTAAAACTCCGGGTAAAAAATACGAACCCAACTAAAAAGTCCGGGTAAAATTACGAACCCAACTAAAACTCCGGGTAAAATTACGAACCCAACTAAAACTCCGGGTAAGATTACGAACCCAACTAAAACTTCGGGTAAAATTACGAACCCAACTAAAACTCCGGGTAAAATTACGAACCCAACTAAAAAGTCGGGTAAATTACGAACCCAACTAAAACTCCGGGTAAAAAATACGAACCAAACAAAAAAGTCCGGGTAACATTTAGAACCCAACTAAAACTCCGGGTAAAAAAATACGAACCCAACTAAAACTCCGGGCAAAAATACTAACCCAACTAAAAAGTCCGGGTAAAAAATACGAACCCAACTAAAACTCCGGATAAAATTACGAACCCAACTAAAACTCCGGGTAAAAATACGAACCCAACTAAAACTACGGGTAAAAATACGAACCCAACTAAAACTCCGGGTAAAAAATAAGAACCCAACTAAGCTTCTGGTAAAAAATACGAACCCAACTAAAAAGTCCGGTAAAAATATGAACCCAACTAAAACTCCGGGTAAAATTACCAACACAACTAAAACTCCGGGTAAAAATACGAACCCAACTAAACTCCTTGTAAAAATACGAATCCAACTAAAACTCCGGGTAAAAAATACGAACCCAACTAAAACTCCGGGGTAAAATTACGAACCCAACTAAAAGTCCGGGTAAAAAATACGAACCCAACTAAAAAGTCCGGGTAAAATTAAGAACCCAACTAAAACTCCGGGTAAAATTACGAACCCAACTAAAAGTCCGGGTAAAAAATACGAACCCAACTAAAAAGTCCGGGTAAAATTACGAACCCAACTAAACCTCCGGGTAAAATTACGAACCCAACTAAAACTCCGGGTAAAATTATGAACCCAACTAAAACTCCGGGTAAAATTACGAACCCAACTAAAAAGTCCGGGTAAAGAATACGAACCCAACTAAAACTCCGGCTAAAATTACGAACCCAACTAAAAGTCCGGGTAAAAAATACGAATCCAACTAAAAAGTCCGGGTAAAATTACGAACCCAACTAAAAATCCGGGTAAAATTACGAACCCAACTAAAACTCCGGGTAAAATTACGAACCCAACTAAAACTTCGGGTAAAATTACGAACCCAACTAAAACTCCGGGTAAAATTACGAACCCAACTAAAATGTCCGGGTAAAATTACGAACCCAACTAAAACTCCGGGTAAAAAATACGAACCAAACAAAAAAGTCCGGGTAACATTTAGAACCCAACTAAAACTCCGGGTAAAAAAATACGAACCCAACTAAAACTCCGGGCAAAAATACTAACCCAACTAAAAAGTCCGGGTAAAAAATACGAACCCAACTAAAACTCCGGATAAAATTACGAACCCAACTAAAAGTCCGGGTAAAAATACGAACCCAACTAAAACTCCGGGTAAAAATACGAACCCAACTAAAACTCCGGGTAAAAAATAACAACCCAACTAAAACTTCTGGTAAAAAATACGAACCCAACTAAAAAGTCCGGTAAAAAATATGAACCCAACTAAAACTCCGGGTAA
Source organism: Melinopterus prodromus (assembly GCA_964023965.1). NCBI lineage: Eukaryota > Metazoa > Arthropoda > Insecta > Coleoptera > Scarabaeidae > Melinopterus > Melinopterus prodromus. Next base: position 49,567 of record CAXIES010000180.1, read on the forward strand.
AATTACCAACACAACTAAAACTCCGGGTAAAAATACGAACCCAACTAAAATTCCTTGTAAAAAATACGAATCCAACTAAAACTCCGGGTAAAAAATACGAACCCAACTAAAACTCACGGTAAAATTACGAACCCAACTAAAAGTCCGGGTAAAAAATACGAACCCAACTAAAAAGTCCGGGTAAAATTACGAACCCAACTAAAACTCCGGGTAAAATTACGAACCCAACTAAAAGTCCGGGTAAAAAATACGAACCCAACTAAAAAGTCCGGGTAAAATTACGAACCCAACTAAACCTCCGGGTAAAATTACGAACCCAACTAAAACTCCGGGTAAAATTACGAACCCAACTAAAACTCCGGGTAAAATTACGAACCCAACTAAAAAGTCCGGGTAAAGAATACGAACCCAACTAAAACTCCTGCTAAAATTACGAACCCAACTAAAACTCCGGGTAAAAATACGAACCCAACTAAAACTCCGGGTAAAAATTCGAACCCAACTAAAACTCCGGGAAAAAATACTAACCCAACTAAAAAGTCCGGGTAAAAAATACGAACCCAACTAAAACTCCGGGTAAAAAATACGAACCCAACTAAAAGTCCGGGTAAAAAATACGAACCCAACTAAAAAGTCCGGGTAAAATTACGAACCCAACTAAAACTCCGGGTAAAATTACGAACCCAACTAAAACTCCGGGTAAAATTACGAACCCAAGTAAAACTCCGGGTAAAATTACGAACCCAAGTAAAACTCCGGGTAAAATTACGAACCCAACTAAAACTCCGGGTAAAATTACGAACCCAACTAAAACTCCGGGTAAAATTACGAACCCAACTAAAAGTCCGGGTAAAAAATACGAACCCAACTAAAAAGTTCGGGTAAAATTACGAACCCAAGTAAAACTCCGGGTAAAATTACGAACCCAACTAAATCTCCGGGTAAAATTACGAACCCAATAAAAAGTCCGGGTAAAATTACGAACCCAAATAAAAAGTCCGGGTAAAATTACGAACCCAACTAAAACTACGGGTAAAATTACCAACTCAACTAAAACTCCGGGTAAAATTACGAACCCAACTAAAACTCCGGGTAAAATTACGAACCCAACTAAAAGTCCGGGTAAAAAATACGAACCCAACTAAAAAGTCCGGGTAAAAAATACGAACCCAAGTAAAACTCCGGGTAAAATTACGAACCCAACTAAAACTCCGGGTAAAAAATACGAACCCAACTAAAAAGTCCGGATAAAAAATACGAACCTAACTTAAGACTCCGGGTAAAATTACGAACCCAACTAAAAAGTCCGGGTAAAATTACGAACCCAACTAAAACTCCAGGTAAAATTACGAACTCAGCTAAAACTCCGGGTAAAATTACGAACCCAACTAAAACTCCGGGTAAAATTACGAACCCAACTAAAAGTCCGGGTAAAAAATACGAACCCAACTAAAAAGTCCGGGTAAAATTACGAACCCAACTAAAACTCCGGGTAAAATTACGAACCCAACTAAAACCCCGGGTAAAATTACGAACCCAAGTAAAACTCCGGGAAAAATTACGAACCCAAGTACAACTCCGGGTAAAATTACGAACGCAACTAAAACTCCGGGTAAAATTACGAACCCAACTAAAACTCCGGGTAAAATTACGAACCCAACTAAAAGTCCGGGTAAAATTACGAACCCAACTAAAAAGTCCGGGTAAAATTACGAACCCAACTAAAAAGTCCGGGTAAAATTACGAACCCAACTAAAACTCCGGGTAAAATAACGAACCCAACTAAAACTCCGGGTAAAATTACGAACCCAACTAAAAGTCCGGGTAAAAAATACGAACCCAACTAAAAAGTCCGGGTAAAATTGCGAACCCAACTAAAACTCCGGGTAAAATTACGAACCCAACAAAAACTCCGGGTAAAAAATACGAACCAAACAAAAAAGTCCGGGTAACATTTAGAACCCAACTAAAACTCCGGGTAAAAAATACGAACCCAACTAAAACTCCGGGCAAAAATACTAACCCAACTAAAAAGTCCGGGTAAAAAATACGAACCCAACTAAAACTCCGGATAAAATTACGAACCCAACTAAAACTCCGGGTAAAAATACGAACCCAACTAAAACTCCGGGTAAAATTACGAACCCAACTAAAACTCCGGGTAAAAAATACGAACCCAACTAAAACTCCGGGCAAAAATACTAACCCAACTAAAAAGTCCGGGTAAAAAATACGAACCCAACTAAAACTCAGGATAAAATTACGAACCCAACTAAAACTCCGGGTAAAAATACGAACCCAACTAAAACTCCGGGTAAAAATACTAACCCAACTAAAAAGTCCGGGTTAAAAATACGAACCCAACTAAAACTCCGGGTAAAATTACGAACCCAACTAACACTCCGGGTAAAATTACAAACCCTACTAAAACTCCGGGTAAAAATACTAACCCAACTAAAAATTCCGGGTAAAAAATGCGAACCCAACTAAAACTCCGGATAAAAAATACGAACCCAACTAAAACGCCGGGTAAAAAATACTAACCCAACTAAATAGTCCGGGTAAAAGATACGAACCCAACTAAAACTCCGGGTAAAATTACGAACCCAACTAAAACTCCGGGTAAAAATACGAACCCAACTTAAACTCCGGGTAAAAATACTTACCCAACTAAAAAGTCCGGGTAAAAAATACGAACCCAACTAAAACTCCGGGTAAAAAATACGAACCCAACTAAAACTCCGGGTAAAATTACGAACCCAACTAAAAGTCCGGGTAAAAAATACGAACCCAACTGAAAAGTCCGGGTAAAATTAAGAACCCAACTAAAACTCCGGGTAAAATTACGAACCCAACTAAAAGTCCGGGTAAAAAATACGAACCCAACTAAAAAGTCCGGGTAAAATTACGAACCCAACTAAACCTCCGGGTAAAATTACGAACCCAACTAAAACTCCGGGTAAAATTATGAACCCAACTAAAACTCACGGTAAAATTACGAACCCAACTAAAAGTCCGGGTAAAATTAAGAACCCAACTAAAACTCCGGGTAAAATTACGAACCCAACTAAAAGTCCGGGTAAAAAATACGAACCCAACTAAAAACTCCGGATAAAATTACGAACCCAACTAAAAGTCCGGGTAAAAATACGAACCCAACTAAAACTCCGGGTAAAAATACGAACCCAACTAAAACTCCGGGTAAAAAATAACAACCCAACTAAAACTTCTGGTAAAAAATACGAACCCAACTAAAAAGTCCGGTAAAAAATATGAACCCAACTAAAACTCCGGGTAAAATTACCAACACAACTAAAACTCCGGGTAAAAATACGAACCCAACTAAAATTCCTTGTAAAAAATACGAATCCAACTAAAACTCCGGGTAAAAAATACGAACCCAACTAAAACTCACGGTAAAATTACGAACCCAACTAAAAGTCCGGGTAAAAAATACGAACCCAACTAAAAAGTCCGGGTAAAATTACGAACCCAACTAAAACTCCGGGTAAAATTACGAACCCAACTAAAAGTCCGGGTAAAAAATACGAACCCAACTAAAAAGTCCGGGTAAAATTACGAACCCAACTAAACCTCCGGGTAAAATTACGAACCCAACTAAAACTCCGGGTAAAATTACGAACCCAACTAAAACTCCGGGTAAAATTACGAACCCAACTAAAAAGTCCGGGTAAAGAATACGAACCCAACTAAAACTCCTGCTAAAATTACGAACCCAACTAAAACTCCGGGTAAAAATACGAACCCAACTAAAACTCCGGGTAAAAATTCGAACCCAACTAAAACTCCGGGAAAAAATACTAACCCAACTAAAAAGTCCGGGTAAAAAATACGAACCCAACTAAAACTCCGGGTAAAAAATACGAACCCAACTAAAAGTCCGGGTAAAAAATACGAACCCAACTAAAAAGTCCGGGTAAAATTACGAACCCAACTAAAACTCCGGGTAAAATTACGAACCCAACTAAAACTCCGGGTAAAATTACGAACCCAAGTAAAACTCCGGGTAAAATTACGAACCCAAGTAAAACTCCGGGTAAAATTACGAACCCAACTAAAACTCCGGGTAAAATTACGAACCCAACTAAAACTCCGGGTAAAATTACGAACCCAACTAAAAGTCCGGGTAAAAAATACGAACCCAACTAAAAAGTTCGGGTAAAATTACGAACCCAAGTAAAACTCCGGGTAAAATTACGAACCCAACTAAATCTCCGGGTAAAATTACGAACCCAATAAAAAGTCCGGGTAAAATTACGAACCCAAATAAAAAGTCCGGGTAAAATTACGAACCCAACTAAAACTACGGGTAAAATTACCAACTCAACTAAAACTCCGGGTAAAATTACGAACCCAACTAAAACTCCGGGTAAAATTACGAACCCAACTAAAAGTCCGGGTAAAAAATACGAACCCAACTAAAAAGTCCGGGTAAAAAATACGAACCCAAGTAAAACTCCGGGTAAAATTACGAACCCAACTAAAACTCCGGGTAAAAAATACGAACCCAACTAAAAAGTCCGGATAAAAAATACGAACCTAACTTAAGACTCCGGGTAAAATTACGAACCCAACTAAAAAGTCCGGGTAAAATTACGAACCCAACTAAAACTCCAGGTAAAATTACGAACTCAGCTAAAACTCCGGGTAAAATTACGAACCCAACTAAAACTCCGGGTAAAATTACGAACCCAACTAAAAGTCCGGGTAAAAAATACGAACCCAACTAAAAAGTCCGGGTAAAATTACGAACCCAACTAAAACTCCGGGTAAAATTACGAACCCAACTAAAACCCCGGGTAAAATTACGAACCCAAGTAAAACTCCGGGAAAAATTACGAACCCAAGTACAACTCCGGGTAAAATTACGAACGCAACTAAAACTCCGGGTAAAATTACGAACCCAACTAAAACTCCGGGTAAAATTACGAACCCAACTAAAAGTCCGGGTAAAATTACGAACCCAACTAAAAAGTCCGGGTAAAATTACGAACCCAACTAAAAAGTCCGGGTAAAATTACGAACCCAACTAAAACTCCGGGTAAAATAACGAACCCAACTAAAACTCCGGGTAAAATTACGAACCCAACTAAAAGTCCGGGTAAAAAATACGAACCCAACTAAAAAGTCCGGGTAAAATTGCGAACCCAACTAAAACTCCGGGTAAAATTACGAACCCAACAAAAACTCCGGGTAAAAAATACGAACCAAACAAAAAAGTCCGGGTAACATTTAGAACCCAACTAAAACTCCGGGTAAAAAATACGAACCCAACTAAAACTCCGGGCAAAAATACTAACCCAACTAAAAAGTCCGGGTAAAAAATACGAACCCAACTAAAACTCCGGATAAAATTACGAACCCAACTAAAACTCCGGGTAAAAATACGAACCCAACTAAAACTCCGGGTAAAATTACGAACCCAACTAAAACTCCGGGTAAAAAATACGAACCCAACTAAAACTCCGGGCAAAAATACTAACCCAACTAAAAAGTCCGGGTAAAAAATACGAACCCAACTAAAACTCAGGATAAAATTACGAACCCAACTAAAACTCCGGGTAAAAATACGAACCCAACTAAAACTCCGGGTAAAAATACTAACCCAACTAAAAAGTCCGGGTTAAAAATACGAACCCAACTAAAACTCCGGGTAAAATTACGAACCCAACTAACACTCCGGGTAAAATTACAAACCCTACTAAAACTCCGGGTAAAAATACTAACCCAACTAAAAATTCCGGGTAAAAAATGCGAACCCAACTAAAACTCCGGATAAAAAATACGAACCCAACTAAAACGCCGGGTAAAAAATACTAACCCAACTAAATAGTCCGGGTAAAAGATACGAACCCAACTAAAACTCCGGGTAAAATTACGAACCCAACTAAAACTCCGGGTAAAAATACGAACCCAACTTAAACTCCGGGTAAAAATACTTACCCAACTAAAAAGTCCGGGTAAAAAATACGAACCCAACTAAAACTCCGGGTAAAAAATACGAACCCAACTAAAACTCCGGGTAAAATTACGAACCCAACTAAAAGTCCGGGTAAAAAATACGAACCCAACTGAAAAGTCCGGGTAAAATTAAGAACCCAACTAAAACTCCGGGTAAAATTACGAACCCAACTAAAAGTCCGGTAAAAAATACGAACCCAACTAAAAAGTCCGGGTAAAATTACGAACCCAACTAAACCTCCGGGTAAAATTACGAACCCAACTAAAACTCCGGGTAAAATTATGAACCCAACTAAAACTCCGGGTAAAATTACGAACCCAACTAAAAAGTCCGGGTAAAGAATACGAACCCAACTAAAACTCCGGCTAAAATTACGAACCCAAACTAAAACTCCGGGTAAAAATACGAACCCAACTAAAACTCCGGGTAAAAATACGAACCCAACTAAAACTCCGGGTAAAAATACTAACCCAACTAAAAAGTCCGGGTAAAAAATACGAACCCAACTAAAACTCCGGGTAAAAAATACGAACCCAACTAAAAGTACGGGTAAAAAATACGAACCCAACTAAAAAAGTCCGGGTAAAATTACGAACCCAAATAAAAAGTCCGGGTAAAATTACGAACCCAACTAAAACTCCGGGTAAAATTACGAACTCAACTAAAACTCCGGGTAAAATTACGAACCCAACTAAAACTCCGGGTAAAATTACGAACCCAACTAAAAGTCCGGGTAAAAAATACGAACCCAACTAAAAAGTCCGGGTAAAATTACGAACCAACTAAAAATCCGGGTAAAAATTACGAACCCAACTAAAACTCCGGGTAAAATTACGAACCCAACTAAAACTTCGGGTAAAATTACGAACCCAACTAAAACTCCGGGTAAAATTACGAACCCAACTAAAAAGTCCGGTAAAATTACGAACCCAACTAAAACTCCGGGTAAAAAATACGAACCAAACAAAAAAGTCCGGGTAACATTTAGAACCCAACTAAAACTCCGGGTAAAAAATACGAACCCAACTAAAACTCCGGGCAAAAATACTAACCCAACTAAAAAGTCCGGGTAAAAAATACGAACCCAACTAAAACTCCGGATAAAATTACGAACCCAACTAAAACTCCGGGTAAAAATACGAACCCAACTAAAACTCCGGGTAAAAATACGAACCCAACTAAAACTCCGGGTAAAAAATAACAACCCAACTAAAACTTCTGGTAAAAAATACGAACCCAACTAAAAAGTCCGGTAAAAAATATGAACCCAACTAAAACTCCGGGTAAAATTACCAACACAACTAAAACTCCGGGTAAAAATACGAACCCAACTAAAATTCCTTGTAAAAAATACGAATCCAACTAAAACTCCGGGTAAAAAATACGAACCAACTAAAACTCACGGTAAAATTACGAACCCAACTAAAAGTCCGGGTAAAAAATACGAACCCAACTAAAAAGTCCGGGTAAAATTACGAACCCAACTAAAACTCCGGGTAAAATTACGAACCCAACTAAAAGTCCGGGTAAAAAATACGAACCCAACTAAAAAGTCCGGGTAAAATTACGAACCCAACTAAACCTCCGGGTAAAATTACGAACCCAACTAAAACTCCGGGTAAAATTACGAACCCAACTAAAACTCCGGGTAAAATTACGAACCCTACTAAAAAGTCCGGGTAAAGAATACGAACCCAACTAAAACTCCGGCTAAAATTACGAACCCAACTAAAACTCCGGGTAAAATACGAACCCAACTAAAACTCCGGGTAAAAATACTAACCCAACTAAAACTCCGGGTAAAAATACTAACCCAACTAAAAAGTCCGGGTAAAAAATACGAACCCAACTAAAACTCCGGGTAAAAAATACGAACCCAACTAAAAGTCCGGGTAAAAAATACGAACCCAACTAAAAAGTCCGGGTAAAATTACGAACCCAACTAAAACACCGGGTAAAATACGAACCCAACTAAAACTCCAGGTAAAATTACGAACCCAAGTAAAACTCCTGGTAAAATTACGAACCCAAGTAAAACTCCGGGTAAAATTACGAACCCAACTAAAACTCCGGGTAAAATTACGAACCCAACTAAAACTCCGGGTAAAATTACGAACCCAACTAAAAGTCCGGGTAAAAAATACGAACCCAACTAAAAAGTTCGGGTAAAATTACGAACCCAAGTAAAACTCCGGGTAAAATTACGAACCCAACTAAAACTCCGGGTAAAATTACGAACCCAACTAAAAGTCCGGGTAAAAAATACGAACCCAACTAAAAAGTTCGGGTAAAATTACGAACCCAAGTAAAACTCCGGGTAAAATTACGAACCCAACTAAAACTCCGGGTAAAATTACCAACTCAACTAAAACTCCGGGTAAAATTACGAACCCAACTAAAACTCCGGGTAAAATTACGAACCCAACTAAAAGTCCGGGTAAAAAATACGAACCCAACTAAAAAGTCCGGGTAAAAATATGAACCCAAGTAAAACTCCGGGTAAAATTACGAACCCAACTAAAACTCCGGGTAAAAAATACGAACCCAACTAAAAAGTCCGGATAAAAAATACGAACCTAACTTAAGACTCCGGGTAAAATTACGAACCCAACTAAAAAGTCCGGGTAAAATTACGAACCCAACCAAAAAGTCCGGGTAAAATTACGAACCCAACTAAAACTCCGGGTAAAATTACGAACTCAGCTAAAACTCCGGGTAAAATTACGAACCCAACTAAAACTCCGGGTAAAATTACGAACCCAACTAAAAGTCCGGGTAAAAAATACGAACCCAACTAAAAAGTCCGGGTAAAATTACGAACCCAACTAAAACTCCGGGTAAAATTACGAACCCAACTAAAACTCCGGGTAAAATTACGAACCCAAGTAAAACTCCGGGAAAAATTACGAACCCAAGTACAACTCCGGGTAAAATTACGAACGCAACTAAAACTCCGGGTAAAATTACGAACCCAACTAAAACTCCGGGTAAAATTACGAACCCAACTAAAAGTCCGGGTAAAATTACGAACCCAACTAAAAAGTCCGCGTAAAATTACGAACCCAACTAAAAAGTCCGGGTAAAATTACGAACCCAACTAAAACTCCGGGTAAAATAACGAACCCAACTAAAACTCCGGGTAAAATTACGAACCCAACTAAAAGTCCGGGTAAAAAATACGAACCCAACTAAAAAGTCCGGGTAAAATTGCGAACCCAACTAAAACTCCGGGTAAAATTACGAACCCAACTAAAACTCCGGGTAAAAAATACGAACCAAACAAAAAAGTCCGGGTAACATTTAGAACCCAACTAAAACTCCGGGTAAAAAAATACGAACCCAACTAAAACTCCGGGCAAAAATACTAACCCAACTAAAAAGTCCGGGTAAAAAATACGAACCCAACTAAAACTCCGGATAAAATTACGAACCCAACTAAAACTCCGGGTAAAAATACGAACCCAACTAAAACTCCGGGTAAAATTACGAACCCAACTAAAACTCCGGGTAAAAAATACGAACCCAACTAAAACTCCGGGCAAAAATACTAACCCAACTAAAAAGTCCGGGTAAAAAATACGAACCCAACTAAAACTCCGGATAAAATTACGAACCCAACTAAAACTCCGGGTAAAAATACGAACCCAACTAAAACTCCGGGTAAAAATACTAACCCAACTAAAAAGTCCGGGTTAAAAATACGAACCCAACTAAAACTCCGGGTAAAATTACGAACCCAACTAACACTCCGGGTAAAATTACAAACCCTACTAAAACTCCGGGTAAAAATACTAACCCAACTAAAAATTCCGGGTAAAAAATGCGAACCCAACTAAAACTCCGGATAAAAAATACGAACCCAACTAAAACTCCGGGTAAAAAATACTAACCCAACTAAATAGTCCGGGTAAAAGATACGAACCCAACTAAAACTCCGGGTAAAATTACGAACCCAACTAAAACTCCGGGTAAAAATACGAACCCAACTAAAACTCCTGGTAAAAATACTTACCCAACTAAAAAGTCCGGGTAAAAAATACGAACCCAACTAAAACTCCGGGTAAAAAATACGAACCCAACTAAAACTCCGGGTAAAAAGTACGAACCCAACTAAAACTCCGGGTAAAAAATGCTAACCCAACTAAAATGTCCGGGTAAAAAATACGAACCCAACTAAAACTCCGGGTAAAATTACGAACCCAACTAAAACTCCGGGTAAAAATACGAACCCAACTAAAAGTCCGGGTAAAAATACTAACCCCAACTAAAAAGTCCGGGTAAAAAATTCGAACCCAACTAAAACTCCGGGTAAAATTACGAACCCAACTAAAACTCCGGGTAAAATTACGAACCCAACTAAAACTCCGGGTAAAATTACGAACCCAACTAAAAGTCCGGGTAAAAAATACGAACCCAACTAAAAAGTCCGGGTAAAATTACGAACCCAAGTAAAACTCCGGGTAAAATTACGAACCCAACTAAAAAGTCCGGGTAAAATTACGAACCCAAATAAAAAGTCCGGGTAAAATTACGAACCCAACTAAAACTCCGGGTAAAATTACGAACTCAACTAAAACTCCGGGTAAAATTACGAACCCAACTAAAACTCCGGGTAAAATTACGAACCCAACTAAAAGTCCGGGTAAAAAATACGAACCCAACTAAAAAGTCCGGGTAAAATTACGAACCCAACTAAAAGTCCGGGTAAAATTACGAACCCAACTAAAACTCCGGGTAAAATTACGAACCCAACTAAAACTCCGGGTAAAATTACGAACCCAACTAAAACTCCGGGTAAAATTACGAACCCAACTAAAAAGTCCGGGTAAAATTACGAACCCAACTAAAACTCCGGGTAAAAAATACGAACCAAACAAAAAAGTCCGGGTAACATTTAGAACCCAACTAAAACTCCGGGTAAAAAAATACGAACCCAACTAAAACTCCGGGCAAAAATACTAACCCAACTAAAAAGTCCGGGTAAAAAATACGAACCCAACTAAAACTCCGGATAAAATTACGAACCCAACTAAAACTCCGGGTAAAAATACGAACCCAACTAAAACTCCGGGTAAAAATACGAACCCAAATAAAACTCCGGGTAAAAAATACAAACCCAACTACAACTTCTGGTAAAAAATACGAACCCAACTAAAAAGTCCTGTAAAAAATATGAACCCAACTAAAACTCCGGGTAAAATTACCAACACAACTAAAACTCCGGGTAAAAATATGAACCCAACTAAAACTCCTTGTAAAAAATACGAATCCAACAAAACTCCGGGTAAAAAATACGAACCCAACTAAAACTCCGGGTAAAATTACGAACCCAACTAAAAGTCCGGGTAAAAAATACGAACCCAACTAAAAAGTCCGGGTAAAATTACGAACCCAACTAAAACTCCGGGTAAAATTACGAACCCAACTAAAACTCCGGGTAAAATTACGAACCCAACTAAAACTCCGGGTAAAATTACGAACCCAACTAAAAGTCCGGGTAAAAATACGAACCCAACTAAAAGTCCGGGTAACTCAAGACTCCGAGTAAAATTACGAACCCAACTAAAACTCCGGGTAAAATTACGAACCCAACTAAAACTCCGGGTAAAATTACGAACCCAACTAAAAGTCCGGGTAAAAAATACGAACCCAACTAAAAAGTCCGGGTTAAAAATACGAACCCAACTAAAACTCCGGGTAAAATTACGAACCCAACTAAAACTCCGGGTAAAATTACGAACCCAACTAAAACTCCGGGTAAAATTACGAACCCAACTAAAACTCCGGGTAAAATTACGAACCCAACTAAAAAGTCCGGGTAAAATTACGAACCCAAATAAAACTCCGGGTAAAAAATACGAACCCAACTAAAAAGTCCGGGTAAAAATACGAACCTAACTTAAAACTCCAGGTAAAATTACGAACCCAACTAAAACTCCGGGTAAAAAATACGTACCAAACAAAAAAGTCCGGGTAACATTTAGAACCCAACTAAAACTCCGGGTAAAAAAATACGAACCCAACTAAAACTCCGGGCAAAAATACTAACCCAACTAAAAAGTCCGGGTAAAAAATACGAACCCAACTAAAACTCCGGCTAAAATTACGAACCCAACTAAAACTCCGGGTAAAATTACGAACCCAACTAAAACTCCGGGTAAAAATACGAACCCAACTAAAACTCCGGGTAAAAATACTAACCCCAACTAAAAAGTCCAGGTAAAAAATACGAACCCAACTAAAACTCCGGGTAAAATTACGAACCCAACTAAAACTCCGGGTGAAATTACGAACCCAACTAAAACTCCGGGTAAAATTACGAACCCAACTAACAGTCCGGGTAAAAAATACGAACCCAACTAAAAAGTCCGGGTAAAATTACGAACCCAAGTAAAACTCCGGGTAAAATTACGAACCCAACTAAAACTCCGGGTAAAATTACGAACCCAACTAAAAAGTCCGGGTAAAATTACGAACCCAAATAAAAAGTCCGGGTAAAATTACGAACCCAACTAAAACTCCGGGTAAAATTACGAACTCAACTAAAACTCCGGGTAAAATTACGAACCCAACTAAAACTCCGGGTAAAATTACGAACCCAACTAAAAGTCCGGGTAAAAAATACGAACCCAACTAAAAAGTCCGGGTAAAATTACGAACCCAACTAAAACTCCGGGTAAAATTACGAACCCAACTAAAACTCCGGGTAAAATTACGAACCCAACTAAAACTCCGGGTAAAATTACAAACCCAACTAAAACTCCGGGTAAAATTACGAACCCAACTAAAAAGTCCGGGTAAAATTACGAACCCAAATAAAAAGTTCGGGTAAAATTACGAACCCAACTGAAAAGTCCGGGTAACTCAAGACTCCGGGTAAAATTACGAACCCAACTAAAACTCCGGGTAAAATTACGAACCCAGCTAAAACTCCGGGTAAAATTACGAACCCAACTAAAACTCCGGGTAAAATTACGAACCCAACTAAAAAGTCCGGGTAAAATTACGAACCCAAATAAAACTCCGGGTAAAAAATACGAACCCAACTAAAAAGTCCGGGTAAAAATACGAACCTAACTTAAAACTCCAGGTAAAATTACGAACCCAACTAAAACTCCGGGTAAAAAATACGAACCAAACAAAAAAGTCCGGGTAACATTTAGAACCCAACTAAAACTCCGGGTAAAAAAATACGAACCCAACTAAAACTTCGGGCAAAAATACTAACCCAACTAAAAAGTCCGGGTAAAAAATACGAACCCAACTAAAACTCCGGCTAAAATTACGAACCCAACTAAAACTCCGGGTAAAAATACGAACCCAACTAAAACTCCGGGTAAAAATACGAACCCAACTAAAACTCCGGGTAAAAATACTAACCCAACTAAAAAGTCCGGGTAAAAAATACGAACCCAACTAAAACTCCGGGTAAAATTACGAACCCAACTAAAACTCCGGGTAAAAAATACGAACCCAACTAAAAAGTCCGGATAAAAAATACGAACCTAACTTAAGACTCCGGGTAAAATTACGAACCCAACTAAAACTCCGGGTAAAATTACGAACCCAACTAAAACTCCGGGTAAAAAATACGAACCCAACTAAAACTCCGGGCAAAAATACTAACCCAACTAAAAAGTCCGGGTAAAAAATACGAACCCAACTAAAACTCCGGATAAAATTACGAACCCAACTAAAACTCCGGGTAAAAATACGAACCCAACTAAAACTCCGGGTAAAAATACTAACCCAACTAAAAAGTCCGGGTTAAAAATACGAACCCAACTAAAACTCCGGGTAAAATTACGAACCCAACTAAAACTCCGGGTAAAAATACAAACCCTACTAAAACTCCGGGTAAAAATACTAACCCAACTAAAAATTCCGGGTAAAAAATGCGAACCCAACTAAAACTCCGGGTAAAAAATACGAACCCAACTAAAACTCCGGGTAAAAAATACTAACCCAACTAAATAGTCCGGGTAAAAGATACGAACCCAACTAAAACTCCGGGTAAAATTACGAACCCAACTAAAACTCCGGGTAAAAATACGAACCCAACTAAAACTCCGGGTAAAAATACTTACCCAACTAAAAAGTCCGGGTAAAAAATACGAACCCAACTAAAACTCCGGGTAAAAAATACGAACCCAACTAAAACTCCGGGTAAAAAGTACGAACCCAACTAAAACTCCGGGTAAAAAATGCTAACCCAACTAAAATGTCCGGGTAAAAAATACGAACCCAACTAAAACTCCGGGTAAAATTACGAACCCAACTAAAAGTCCGGGTAAAAAATACGAACCCAACTAAAAAGTCCGGGTTAAAAATACGAACCCAACTAAAACTCCGGGTAAAATTACGAACCCAACTAAAACTCCGGGTAAAATTACGAACCCAACTAAAACTCCGGGTAAAATTACGAACCCAACTAAAACTCCGGGTAAAATTACGAACCCAACTAAAAAGTCCGGGTAAAATTACGAACCCAAATAAAACTCCGGGTAAAAAATACGAACCCAACTAAAAAGTCCGGGTAAAAATACGAACCTAACTTAAAACTCCAGGTAAAATTACGAACCCAACTAAAACTCCGGGTAAAAAATACGAACCAAACAAAAAAGTCCGGGTAACATTTAGAACCCAACTAAAACTCCGGGTAAAAAAATACGAACCCAACTAAAACTCCGGGCAAAAATACTAACCCAACTAAAAAGTCCGGGTAAAAAATACGAACCCAACTAAAACTCCGGCTAAAATTACGAACCCAACTAAAACTCCGGGTAAAAATACGAACCCAACTAAAACTCCGGGTAAAAATACGAACCCAACTAAAACTCCGGGTAAAAATAGTAACCCAACTAAAAAGTCCGCGTAAAAAATACGAACCCAACTAAAACTCCGGGTAAAATTACGAACCCAACTAAAACTCCGGGTAAAAAATACGAACCCAACTAAAAAGTCCGGATAAAAAATACGAACCTAACTTAAGACTCCGGGTAAAATTACGAACCCAACTAAAACTCCGGGTAAAATTACGAACACAACTAAAACTCCGGGTAAAAAATACGAACCCAACTAAAACTCCGGGCAAAAATACTAACCCAACTAAAAAGTCCGGGTAAAAAATACGAACCCAACTAAAACTCCGGATAAAATTACGAACCCAACTAAAACTACGGGTAAAAATACGAACCCAACCAAAACTCCGGGTAAAAATACTAACCCAACTAAAAAGTCCGGGTTAAAAATACGAACCCAACTAAAACTCCGGGTAAAATTACGAACCCAACTAAAACTCCGGGTAAAAATACAAACCCTACTAAAACTCCGGGTAAAAATACTAACCCCAACTAAAAATTCCGGGTAAAAAATGCGAACCCAACTAAAACTCCGGGTAAAAAATACGAACCCAACTAAAACTCCGGGTAAAAAATACTAACCCAACTAAATAGTCCGGGTAAAAGATACGAACCCAACTAAAACTCCGGGTAAAATTACGAACCCAACTAAAACTCCGGGTAAAAATACGAACCCAACTAAAACTCCGGGTAAAAATACTTACCCAACTAAAAAGTCCGGGTAAAAAATACGAACCCAACTAAAACTCCGGGTAAAAAATACGAACCCAACTAAAACTCCGGGTAAAAAGTACGAACCCAACTAAAACTCCGGGTAAAAAATGCTAACCCAACTAAAATGTCCGGGTAAAAAATACGAACCCAACTAAAACTCCGGGTAAAATTACGAACCCAACTAAAACTCCGGGTAAAAATACGAACCCAACTAAAACTCCGGGTAAAAATACTAACCCCAACTAAAAAGTCCAGGTAAAAAATACGAACCCAACTAAAACTCCGGGTAAAATTACGAACCCAACTAAAACTCCGGGTGAAATTACGAACCCAACTAAAACTCCGGGTAAAATTACGAACCCAACTAAAAGTCCGGGTAAAAAATACGAACCAAACAAAAAAGTCCGGGTAACATTTAGAACCCAACTAAAACTCCGGGTAAAAAAATACGAACCCAACTAAAACTCCGGGCAAAAATACTAACTCAACTAAAAAGTCCGGGTAAAAAATACGAACCCAACTAAAAAGTCCGGATAAAAAATACGAACCTAACTTAAGACTCCGGGTAAAATTACGAACCCAACTAAAACTCCGGGTAAAATTACGAACCCAACTAAAACTCCGGGTAAAAAATACGAACCCAACTAAAACTCCGGGCAAAAATACTAACCCAACTAAAAAGTCCGGGTAAAAAATACGAACCCAACTAAAACTCCGGATAAAATTACGAACCCAACTAAAACTCCGGGTAAAAATACGAACCCAACTAAAACTCCGGGTAAAAATACTAACCCAACTAAAAAGTCCGGGTTAAAAATACGAACCCAACTAAAACTCCGGGCAAAATTACGAACCCAACTAAAACTCCGGGTAAAAATACAAACCCTACTAAAACTCCGGGTAAAAATACTAACCCAACTAAAAATTCCGGGTAAAAAATGCGAACCCAACTAAAACTCCGGGTAAAAAATACGAACCCAACTAAAACTCCGGGTAAAAAATACTAACCCAACTAAATAGTCCGGGTAAAAGATACGAACCCAACTAAAACTGCGGGTAAAATTACGAACCCAACTAAAACTCCGGGTAAAAATACGAACCCAACTAAAACTCCGGGTAAAAATACTTACCCAACTAAAAAGTCCGGGTAAAAAATACGAACCCAATAAAACTCCGGGTAAAAAATACGAACCCAACTAAAACTCCGGGTAAAAAGTACGAACCCAACTAAAACTCCGGGTAAAAAATGCTAACCCAACTAAAATGTCCGGGTAAAAAATACGAACCCAACTAAAACTCCGGGTAAAATTACGAACCCAACTAAAACTCCGGGTAAAAATACGAACCCAACTAAAACTCCGGGTAAAAATACTAACCCCAACTAAAAAGTCCAGGTAAAAAATACGAACCCAACTAAAACTCCGGGTAAAATTACGAACCCAACTAAAACTCCGGGTGAAATTACGAACCCAACTAAAACTCCGGGTAAAATTACGAATCCAACTAAAAGTCCGGGTAAAAAATACGAACCCAACTAAAAAGTCCGGGTAAAATTACGAACCCAAGTAAAACTCCGGGTAAAATTACGAACCCAACTAAAACTCCGGGTAAAATTACGAACCCAACTAAAAAGTCCGGGTAAAATTACGAACCCAAATAAAAAGTCCGGGTAAAATTACGAACCCAACTAAAACTATGGGTAAAATTACGAACTCAACTAAAACTCCGGGTAAAATTACGAACCCAACTAAAACTCCGGGTAAAATTACGAACCCAACTAAAAGTCCTGGTAAAAAATACGAACCCAACTAAAAAGTCCGGGTAAAATTACGAACCCAACTAAAACTCCGGGTAAAATTACGAACCCAACTAAAACTCCGGGTAAAATTACGAACCCAACTAAAACTCCGGCTAAAATTACGAACCCAACTAAAACTCCGGGTAAAATTACGAACCCAACTAAAACTCCGGGTAAAATTACGAACCCAACTAAAACTCCGGGTAAAATTACGAACCCAACTAAAACTCCGGGTAAAATTACGAACCCAACTAAAAGTCCGGGTAAAAAATACGAACCCAACTAAAAAGTCCGGGTAAAATTACGAACCCAACTAAAACTCCGGGTAAAATTACGAACCCAACTAAAACTCCGGGTAAAATTACGAACCCAACTAAAACTCCGGGTAAAATTACGAACCCAACTAAAACTCCGGGTAAAATTACGAACCCAACTAAAACTCCGGGTAAAATTACGAACCCAACTAAAACTCCGGGTAAAATTACGAACCCAACTAAAACTCCGGGTAAAATTACGAACCCAACTAAAACTCCGTGTAAAATTACGAACCCAACTAAAAAGTCCGGGTAAAATTACGAACCCAACTAAAACTCCGGGTAAAAAATACGAACCAAACAAAAAAGTCCGGGTAACATTTAGAACCCAACTAAAACTCCGGGTAAAAAAATACGAACCCAACTAAAACTCCGGGCAAAAATACTAACTCAACTAAAAAGTCCGGGTAAAAAATACGAACCCAACTAAAAAGTCCGGATAAAAAATACGAACCTAACTTAAGACTCCGGGTAAAATTACGAACCCAACTAAAACTCCGGGTAAAATTACGAACCCAACTAAAACTCCGGGTAAAAAATACGAACCCAACTAAAACTCCGGGCAAAAATACTAACCCAACTAAAAGTCCGGGTAAAAAATACGAACCCAACTAAAACTCCGGATAAAATTACGAACCCAACTAAAACTCCGGGTAAAAATACGAACCCAACTAAAACTCCGGGTAAAAATACTAACCCAACTAAAAAGTCCGGGTTAAAAATACGAACCCAACTAAAACTCCGGGTAAAATTACGAACCCAACTAAAACTCCGGGTAAAAATACAAACCCTACTAAAACTCCGGGTAAAAATACTAAACCAACTAAAAATTCCGGGTAAAAAATGCGAACCCAACTAAAACTCCGGGTAAAAAATACGAACCCAACTAAAACTCCGGGTAAAAAATACTAACCCAACTAAATAGTCCGGGTAAAAGATACGAACCCAACTAAAACTCCGGGTAAAATTACGAACCCAACTAAAACTCCGGGTAAAAATACGAACCCAACTAAAACTCCGGGTAAAAATACTTACCCAACTAAAAAGTCCGGGTAAAAAATACGAACCCAACTAAAACTCCGGGTAAAAAATACGAACCCAACTAAAACTCCGGGTAAAAAGTACGAACCCAACTAAAACTCCGGGTAAAAAATGCTAACCCAACTAAAATGTCCGGGTAAAAAATACGAACCCAACTAAAACTCCGGGTAAAATTACGAACCCAACTAAAACTCCGGGTAAAAATACGAACCCAACTAAAACTCCGGGTAAAAATACTAACCCCAACTAAAAAGTCCAGGTAAAAAATACGAACCCAACTAAAACTCCGGGTAAAATTACGAACCCAACTAAAACTCCGGGTGAAATTACGAACCCAACTAAAACTCCGGGTAAAATTACGAACCCAACTAAAAGTCCGGGTAAAAAATACGAACCCAACTAAAAAGTCCGGGTAAAATTACGAACCCAAGTAAAACTCCGGGTAAAATTACGAACCCAACTAAAACTCCGGGTAAAATTACGAACCCAACTAAAAAGTCCGGGTAAAATTACGAACCCAAATAAAAAGTCCGGGTAAAATTACGAACCCAACTAAAACTCCGGGTAAAATTACGAACTCAACTAAAACTCCGGGTAAAATTACGAACCCAACTAAAACTCCGGGTAAAATAACGAACCCAACTAAAAGTCCGGGTAAAAAATACGAACCCAACTAAAAAGTCCGGGTAAAATTACGAACCCAACTAAAACTCCGGGTAAAATTACGAACCCAACTAAAACTCCGGGTAAAATTACGAACCCAACTAAAACTCCGGGTAAAATTACGAACCCAACTAAAACTCCGGGTAACATTACGAACCCAACTAAAACTCCGGGTAAAATTACGAACCCAACTAAAACTCCGGGTAAAATTACGAACCCAACTAAAACTCCGGGTAAAATTACGAACCCAACTAAAACTCCGGGTAAAATTACGAACCCAACTAAAACTCCGGGTAAAATTACGAACCCAACTAAAAAGTCCGGGTAAAATTACGAACCCAACTAAAACTCCGGGTAAAAAATACGAACCAAACAAAAAAGTCCGGGTAACATTTAGAACCCAACTAAAACTCCGGGTAAAAAAATACGAACCCAACTAAAACTCCGGGCAAAAATACTAACTCAACTAAAAAGTCCGGGTAAAAAATACGAACCCAACTAAAAAGTCCGGATAAAAAATACGAACCTAACTTAAGACTCCGGGTAAAATTACGAACCCAACTAAAACTCCGGGTAAAATTACGAACCGAGCTAAAATTCCGGGTAAAATTACGAACCCAACTAAAACTCCGGGTAAAATTACGAACCCAACTAAAACTCCGGGTAAAATTACGAACCCAACTAAAAAGTCCGGGTAAAATTACGAACCCAACTAAAACTCCGGGTAAAAAATACGAACCAAACAAAAAAGTCCGGGTAACATTTAGAACCCAACTAAAACTCCGGGTAAAAAAATACGAACCCAACTAAAACGCCGGGCAAAAATACTAACTCAACTAAAAAGTCCGGGTAAAAAATACGAACCCAACTAAAAAGTCCGGATAAAAAATACGAACCTAACTTAAGACTCCGGGTAAAATTACGAACCCAACTAAAACTCCGGGTAAAATTACGAACCCAACTAAAACTCCGGGTAAAAAATACGAACCCAACTAAAACTCCGGGCAAAAATACTAACCCAACTAAAAAGTCCGGGTAAAAAATACGAACCCAACTAAAACTCCGGATAAAATTACGAACCCAACTAAAACTCCGGGTAAAAATACGAACCCAACTAAAACTCCGGGTAAAAATACTAACCCAACTAAAAAGTCCGGGTTAAAAATACGAACCCAACTAAAACTCCGGGTAAAATTACGAACCCAACTAAAACTCCGGGTAAAAATACAAACCCTACTAAAACTCCGGGTAAAAATACTAACCCAACTAAAAATTCCGGGTAAAAAATGCGAACCCAACTAAAACTCAGGGTAAAAAATACGAACCCAACTAAAACTCCGGGTAAAAAATACTAACCCAACTAAATAGTCCGGGTAAAAGATACGAACCCAACTAAAACTCCGGGTAAAATTACGAACCCAACTAAAACTCCGGGTAAAAATACGAACCCAACTAAAACTCCGGGTAAAAATACTTACCCAACTAAAAAGTCCGGGTAAAAAATACGAACCCAACTAAAACTCCGGGTAAAAAATACGAACCCAACTAAAACTCCTGGTAAAAAGTACGAACCCAACTAAAACTCCGGGTAAAAAATGCTAACCCAACTAAAATGTCCGGGTAAAAAATACGAACCCAACTAAAACTCCGGGTAAAATTACGAACCCAACTAAAACTCCGGGTAAAAATACGAACCCAACTAAAACTCCGGGTAAAAATACTAACCCCAACTAAAAAGTCCAGGTAAAAAATACGAACCCAACTAAAACTCCGGGTAAAATTACGAACCCAACTAAAACTCCGGGTGAAATTACGAACCCAACTAAAACTCCGGGTAAAATTACGAACCCAACTAAAAGTCCGGGTAAAAAATACGAACCCAACTAAAAAGTCCGGGTAAAATTACGAACCCAAGTAAAACTCCGGGTAAAATTACGAACCCAACTAAAACTCCGGGTAAAATTACGAACCCAACTAAAAAGTCCGGGTAAAATTACGAACCCAAATAAAAAGTCCGGGTAAAATTACGAACCCAACTAAAACTCCGGGTAAAATTACGAACTCAACTAAAACTCCGGGTAAAATTACGAACCCAACTAAAACTCCGGGTAAAATTACGAACCCAACTAAAAGTCCGGGTAAAAAATAGGAACCCAACTAAAAAGTCCGGGTAAAATTACGAACCCAACTAAAACTCCGGTTAAAATTACGAACCCAACTAAAACTCCGGGTAAAATTATGAACCCAACTAAAACTCCGGGTAAAATTACGAACCCAACTAAAACTCCGGGTAAAATTACGAACCCAACTAAAACTCCGGGTAAAATTACGAACCCAACTAAAACTCCGGGTAAAATTACGAACCCAACTAAAACTCCGGGTAAAATTACGAACCCAACTAAAACTCCGGGTAAAATTACGAACCCAACTAAAACTCCGGGTAAAATTACGAACCCAACTAAAACTCCGGGTAAAATTACGAACCCAACTAAAAAGTCCGGGTAAAATTACGAACCCAACTAAAACTCCGGGTAAAAAATACGAACCAAACAAAAAAGTCCGGGTAACATTTAGAACCCAACTAAAACTCCGGGTAAAAAAATACGAACCCAACTAAAACTCCGGGCAAAAATTACTAACTCAACTAAAAAGTCCGGGTAAAAAATACGAACCCAACTAAAAGTCCCGGTAAAAAATACGAACCCAACCAAAAAGTCCGGGTAAAATTACGAACCCAACTAAAACTCCGGGTAAAATTACCAACTCAACTAAAACTCCGGGTAAAATTACGAACCCAACTAAAACTCCGGGTAAAATTACGAACCCAACTAAAAGTCCGGGTAAAAAATACGAACCCAACTAAAAAGTCCGGGTAAAATTACGAACCCAACTAAAACTCCGGGTAAAATTACGAACCCAACTAAAACTCCGGGTAAAATTACGAACCCGACTAAAACTCCGGGTAAAATTACGAACCCAACTAAAACTCCGGGTAAAATTACGAACCCAACTAAAAAGTCCGGGTAAAATTACGAACCCAACTAAAACTCCGGGTAAAAAATACGAACCAAACAAAAAAGTCCGGGTAACATTTAGAACCCAACTAAAACTCCGGGTAAAAAAATACGAACCCAACTAAAGCTCCGGGCAAAAATACTAACTCAACTAAAAAGTCCGGGTAAAAAATACGAACCCAACTAAAAGTCCCGGTAAAAAATACGAACCCAACCAAAAAGTCCGGGTAAAATTACGAACCCAACTAAAACGCCGGGTAAAATTACCAACTCAACTAAAACTCCGGGTAAAATTACGAACCCAACTAAAACTCCGGGTAAAATTACGAACCCAACTAAAAGTCCGGGTAAAAAATACGAACCCAACTAAAAAGTCCGGGTAAAATTACGAACCCAACTAAAACTCCGGGTAAAATTACGAACCCAACTAAAACTCCGGGTAAAATTACGAACCCGACTAAAACTCCGGGTAAAATTACGAACCCAACTAAAACTCCGGGTAAAATTACGAACCCAACTAAAAAGTCCGGGTAAAATTACGAACCCAACTAAAACTCCGGGTAAAAAATACGAACCAAACAAAAAAGTCCGGGTAACATTTAGAACCCAACTAAAACTCCGGGTAAAAAAAACGAACCCAACTAAAACTCCGGGCAAAAATACTAACTCAACTAAAAAGTTCGGGTAAAGAAATACGAACCCAACTAAAACTCCGGGCAAAAATACTAACCCAACTAAAAAATCCGGGTAAAAAATACGAACCCAACTAAAACTCCGGATAAAATTACGAACCCAACTAAAACTCCGGGTAAAAATACGAACCCAACTAAAACTCCGGGTAAACATACGAACCCAACTATAACTCCGGGTAAAAAATACGAACCCAACTAAAACTTCGGGTAAAAAATACGAACCCAACTAAGAAGTCCGGTAAAAAATATGAACCCAACTAAAACTCCGGGTAAAATTACCAACACAACTAAAACTCCGGGTAAAAATACGAACCCAACTAAAACTCCTTGTAAAAAATACGAATCCAACTAAAACTCCGGGTAAAAAATACGAACCCAACTAAAACTCCGGGTAAAATTACGAACCCAACTAAAGGTCCGGGTAAAAAATACGAACCCAACTAAAAAGTCCGGGTAAAATTACGAACCCAACTAAAACTCCGGGTAAAATTACGAACCCAACTAAAACTCCGGGTAAAAAATACGAACCCAACTAAAAAGTCCGGATAAAAAATACGAACCTAACTTAAGACTCCGGGTAAAATTACGAACCCAACTAAAAAGTCCGGGTAAAATTACGAACCCAACTAAAAAGTCCGGGTAAAATTACGAACCCAACTAAAACTCCGGGTAAAATTACGAACTCAACTAAAACTCCGGGTAAAATTACGAACCCAACTAAAACTCCGGGTAAAATTACGAACCCAACTAAAAGTCCGGGTAAAAAATACGAGCCCAACTAAAAAGTCCGGGTAAAATTACGAACCCAACTAAAACTCCGGGTAAAATTACGAACCCAACTAAAACTCCGGGTAAAATCACTGTAACCACCCGGGTTACGGATTAATGTAAAGTATGGGAAATTAGACGCTGGATATGGATTAGTAATAATTATTTCATAGACTTTAATAATTGATAATTGTTTAAACGGGCGCAGCTGCATTTAACGCGGGTTATCAGCGGATGTTTAACAACGGCTTGAAAACTCGCGTTTAGTTTATTTTCTGTTGGTACTTCTCTGTAGGTGCCTTTGTTAAGCGGATCAAGAACTTTGAAAATAGAGCTAGATTACATCAACTGTTTATGTTCAGAGAACTAGCTGTGAAGCTCTTTGTTCTCTGGCCTGTGGGAATGTCTTTTGATGACATAGAGAAACTCCCCAAACGGCTGATGTAAAAGAGACGTGGGTTGAAAAAATAGCGGAACGGTTATTGGTAGGTTATTTTTAAAAGTGGGTTTTGTGGGCTGGCTTGGAAAACGTTTAACGGTGGGGAGAATCAGGGAATGGGTAAGATGCTGGTCGCGAAAAGTGGAGTAGTCAGTGAGGTTTTAGATTCAGTCCGTTTTTAGATTCAGTTTTGGATTCAGGTTTCGAATTGAGGTTTTAATTCCGGTTTTGAACGCAGTTAGGAATTCTTGGGTCAGTGGGGGCCGTGGGCCCATAGTTGGGGTTTTTGTAGTTTGGTCAGGGTCGAATTTGGTTGTGGAATATCGGGCGTCAATATTGTTCCGTTCATTTGTGAGAGTTTTCGTGATTGTTAAGCCGTGGCTAAGAATTGGATTTTACTAGATCGCTGGAAACACCTGGTAGGATAACTCTGTTTTTTTTTATTTGTTCATTTTGTATGTACTGAAAATTGTCCAACTGTTCGTGTATGTTGTCTGATAAAGTAACGTTTATATTGTATGAGAGAAAAGTGCTGCTGCCCGATCGAAGTGTAGGTCTTTTATAAGTTAATGTTCACATTGCCATAATTATTGTTCTTGAAAGTGTTTTAGTTTGATTCTTTGTCGAAGTTAGTGGTACCTTTTAAATGTTTGAGTAAATCTTGGTGCGTATTGCGATTTCTTTATGAACATTCGATTTATTTTGAATCTTGTTTGAAATTTATATTTATGTTTAAAATAAGTGAGTTGACTTGAGACTGTCGCATTTATGCTTATTATCATTACATTTGTCTAGTTGAGTCTTTGTTGTAATTTATAATTATCCTTAAAAATTGATTTAATTTGATTTGTTTTATCTATTTGATTTAATTAGTTTGATTGATATTCAGAATATTTGTTTGCCAACTTTATTTACTTTCTTAATATACTTTAATTTTAATTGAATCTGGCTTTAGATGTTTTTATTTTACTATCTCAAGTTTGTCCCTATTTACCTAGTGAACAAAAATTAGTTCTAAATATTTAGTGTGATAGATGAAAATAACGGTAAGTGCAATCTAATATCTCGAATATTAACACCTACATTCGCATGAGATAAATCTTCCAACCCCTTTTGCTCCACTTTAAGTCACCTGTGCATATAACATCAAATAAATTAGCTAACCGCTCGGCTAACCATTACTACCCAGTAGGCTGGGTGGTAACATTGGTGTCAGGTGTGGGGTTTATTTTTGAATAATTTGGAAGTATAGACTGCACCTTTTGGTTTTTTTTAATGGTTAGAATTTTCTTTTTGCATAAATTAGTTTTTTTTCTTTTCTCTTGTGTTAAGTATTATAGATTTTGATTTTCTCTTTATGGAAAATTGTTTTATGGTAAAAATTGAATTAGTAATTTTTGTTGTGGCATTTGCATTTCTCTCTTATTTGTTTTCTTTAATTGCGGGGCGCGAGTTGTAAGAACAATCGGTAAGCGTTGGACTATTTTTAGTTTTGTTTTGTTTGGTTATCTGATATGCCGGTAAACAGCGACGCCGCTCAGAATGGGCAGGGCCGGAATGAGTCAAACTCGTCGGTCGACAGCAGGGCCCCTGGTAGTATTGTGGATAAGTTTTCTTTCAGGAATTTTGCAAGAATTTGTAACTCTATAGATCCTTATACTGGTAAGGGTGACGTGCGTGACTATTTTTTTAGGCTGGAAAGGAGACAGGCGTGTGAAGGTTGGTCGGATAAGCTATTGCTGGAGTTGATTATTTATGGGTTAGATGGAGTAGCGTTTAAATTTTTCAGATCGGAGACGGAGCTTCAGGGCGAGCAGGTTACATACAAGGTGTTTAAGGAAAAATTTATTAGGAAATTTGGAGGTCGGCGGTCATCTGGTGAACTTTTGTATAGGTTGTCGCAGCTGTTCCAAAGAGAGCGGGAGTCCGTGTCTGATTTTTTGATGAGGATAAAGATTGTAGCAATGGAAATTCTGGAGGTCGATAAAGAGACGGCTCCGATGGATCAATGGGCGGGAATTCTATGGAAGATGGAAGAGGTTGTTAAAAATCAGTTTCGAACGGGATTGAGGGTTGAACTGTTAAAACAATGTGGGTCATCGCTTTTACAGGGTAATAAATCGCTCGATGAACTAGCGGAGGTTGCTACGTTGGAGGAAGCTAATCAGGATTTACTCAAACGCAGGTTCCAGCAGGTGCACAATGTATCCAGAACTCGGTTCCAGGGGCAGCCGAATTTTTCTCGGGAGATTGAGTGTTTTCTTTGTAGGAAAATGGGACACATAGCTCGTATGTGTCCGCGTGGGCACGTGGAACAAGGTCGGAGAGAATTGTCGCGGTCAGCTGAGCTCAGGTCAGGCGAGGAGCCTTTTACTGGGTCAAGGTTGGTAGTTTCACGTGTAAATTTTTTGGTTTCGGGTAGTTCTGGGGCTAAGTTGGACAGGGGGACGTAGAACACTCGAGTAGACCCTCCCGTCATTTCTAGCTCCGCGCGCGCTGCTTCTGGACCAAGTAATTCTGTCGAAGTAGGGTCTTCTAAGAATGCTGCTCTTTTTAATTATTTGCCAGGCTCTCCTCCGCCGATGGATAGGTTTGCCGAAAAATCTAGTAGGCAAGAAATTCGTGTCAAGGAAATTGGACTCCGAAATGGGTCGAAGGTGCCGTGCTGCGATCTCAACGAAATCACAGTAGTCGAAGAGAAGGAAGCAACCACGGGGCCCAGAAGGGGCTATCTCGAAGAAATCAGAATAGAGCACGATAAGGGAAGCGATACAACCCCCGCTCGGAACCATAGCTTCGAACTGAGTAAGGAAAAATTTCCACGTCCAATTGAAGTAAATGTGGAAATTATACGCCCTATGGATGATGGCTATAGCAGTGACGAAAAGGACGAAAACCCAGTAGTCTGTCACAAAAGCAAGAGAAGGTGTGTCGCCGTGAAGGAACCTAGAGAAAACAAAATTGGAAATATACAGGATGAGTCCTCAGAAAGAGGAACGGTAGACGTTGTGGCGCAAACAACGGGAGCTCATAGGAAGACGAGTAGTGATTATAGGAAGGAGCCCAGATGGGACAAGGTTGGGTATATACAGGGTGATTCCTCAGAAAGAGGAATGGTAGACGTTGTGGCGGAAGCAACGGGAACTCATAGGAAGATGAGTTGTGTGGCCATGGAGGAGCCTAGATGGGAAAACATTGAAAATATACAGGGTGATTCTTCAGAAAGAAGAATGGGAGACGTTGTAGCGAAAGCAACGGGAACTCATAGGAAGATGAGTTGTGTTTCCAGGAAGGAGCCCAGATGGGACGAAGTCGCGTGTATACAGGGTGAGTCCTCAGAAAGAGGAATGGTAGACATTGTAGCGGAAGCAACGGGAACTCATAGGAAAATGAGTTGTGGTTTCTGGAAGGAGCCCAGATGGGACAACATAGAGTATATACAGGGTGATTCCTCAGAGAGAGGAATAGTTGATGTCGCCCTGGAAACAAAGGAAACTTGCCAGACAAGGAGTTGTGTAGCCATGGAGGAGCCTAGATGGAAAACAATTGAAATTATACAGGGTGATTCCTCAGAAAAAGGAATAGTCGACGTCGCGTTGAAAACAATGGAATCTAGCAAGAAGAGGGGACGTGTAGTCGTGAATGAGCCTAGATGGAAAAGAATTGAAAATATACAGGGTGATTCCTCTGAAGGAGGAGTGCGCGATGGTGAAACAGGATCGTTGGGGACTCGTAAGAAAATAAATCGAGTGTGCAAAAAGGAGCCCAG
Source organism: Melinopterus prodromus (assembly GCA_964023965.1). NCBI lineage: Eukaryota > Metazoa > Arthropoda > Insecta > Coleoptera > Scarabaeidae > Melinopterus > Melinopterus prodromus. The sequence continues at coordinate 77,623 of CAXIES010000180.1, forward strand.
ACGGGGCGAAGCGGCAAATATACAGGGGGATAGGCTGTCATATTAGGGGAGGACAGCAAGGAGACGGAGGGAGTTTGAAGGAAACCACTTCCTTCAAGCTCCCGCAAGTTTGTATTTTTCCAAATTTAAAAATGGTTGATTGTTTTAGTAAATTTTAACTTAATGAATCGCGGGAGGCATTTCTGTGTCACGAATATATGTGTTTGCCCTGTTGTGGGGGCTTTTAGAATACCACAACCGCAAGGACGGCGCGGAGTAAAAGGCCCGAACGTCCACCGGGAGTTTGAAGGACGATTGTTTTCCCTTCAAGCTCTCTAATCAGGGGAATAGTGTTGAAGCTTTTGATTTAACCTTTTTTTGTTTGGGATAAGGGTTGTAATTTTATTGTTTACCATGGTAAGTTGTGGTTGCCCTGTTGTGGGGGCTTTTAGAATACCACAACCGCAGGACGGTGCGGTGTAAAAGGCCCGAACGTCCACCGGGAGTTTGAAGGACGACTTCACTTGCCTTCAAGCTCTCAATCAGGGGGATATTGTTTATTGTTTTGGTTTTCATTTGCTTAATTGTTTTAGTATGGGATGTACAATGTTTTGTTTTGCTTTTTGAGCGACGCGTTAGCCCTGTGGCAGGGCTAAAGAATTGTGCCACCGCACGGACGGCGTGGGGTAAAAGTCCCCTAATGTCCACCAGGGAAGTAGTCCTTACTGGACGGTAAATTATGTTTGCATTTTCTTGTATTTTAGTTGTCTAATTTTATTTTTTTTTTGTGTGTGACTATAGACAATCAATGTGTTGTGTTACTTCTGGTGCTGCCGCCAACCCTCAAGGAATCAAGATGGACGCCCTTTTCAAACACCGAGGAAATGGGACGTCCGGCACGAGAAAGGTCAACCTAGTTCTGGGGATGGTTTGCTGATTTCAGCGTGGCTATCAGTGGACTGCATGGAGTCCGCGTTATACATTCCGACTGGCTGCGGGTGTATGCTGCAAGCGAGGTTCTGGAACTCGCTTACCTTCTGGGCTGTTTCAAAGAGAGTCATTAAGGAGGCACCCCTCCTGGAGCCTTCTCACATCGTCACAATGGAACCTGTCGCATCCAGTGACAACTCCAGCTCGCACTCTGCGGGCCTTTTGCGGCACGACAACTCCAGCTCGCACTCTGCGGGCCTTTTGCGGCACGACAACCCCAGCTCGCACTCTGCGGGCCCCTTGCGACGCGACAACTCCAGCTCGCACACGGCGGGCGACGGATCCGGCAGCCCGATGCCGGATACTCAGCTGGTGTACCCCCCCCTGGACGGCCACCGCTGGCAACAGGTGAACAACTGAATCGCCATTACTCCGTGGCCCGGAGTGGTGGAGGCGCCGGCGATGTATTAGTGTGAAGATTATTTTGTTTATTCCTTGTGGTTGACTATAGTTATTTTGCTAACTGTTTTGTGCTTAGAATTAAGATGGTTATTATATAGGGTGTATTTTACCAGCGCCAAATTTCCCTTACGGGTTTTTGTTAGTAATGGGTTGATTTGTTGTTGTACAAGGAAGGGTACTTAGAGCAAGTACCCTTCTTGTTTTAAGGAGGGGGCAGTGTAACCACCCGGGTTACGGATTAATGTAAAGTATGGGAAATTAGACGCTGGATATGGATTAGTAATAATTATTTCATAGACTTTAATAATTGATAATTGTTTAAACGGGCGCAGCTGCATTTAACGCGGGTTATCAGCGGATGTTTAACAACGGCTTGAAAACTCGCGTTTAGTTTATTTTCTGTTGGTACTTCTCTGTAGGTGCCTTTGTTAAGCGGATCAAGAACTTTGAAAATAGAGCTAGATTACATCAACTGTTTATGTTCAGAGAACTAGCTGTGAAGCTCTTTGTTCTCTGGCCTGTGGGAATGTCTTTTGATGACATAGAGAAACTCCCCAAACGGCTGATGTAAAAGAGACGTGGGTTGAAAAAATAGCGGAACGGTTATTGGTAGGTTATTTTTAAAAGTGGGTTTTGTGGGCTGGCTTGGAAAACGTTTAACGGTGGGGAGAATCAGGGAATGGGTAAGATGCTGGTCGCGAAAAGTGGAGTAGTCAGTGAGGTTTTAGATTCAGTCCGTTTTTAGATTCAGTTTTGGATTCAGGTTTCGAATTGAGGTTTTAATTCCGGTTTTGAACGCAGTTAGGAATTCTTGGGTCAGTGGGGGCCGTGGGCCCATAGTTGGGGTTTTTGTAGTTTGGTCAGGGTCGAATTTGGTTGTGGAATATCGGGCGTCAATATTGTTCCGTTCATTTGTGAGAGTTTTCGTGATTGTTAAGCCGTGGCTAAGAATTGGATTTTACTAGATCGCTGGAAACACCTGGTAGGATAACTCTGTTTTTTTTTATTTGTTCATTTTGTATGTACTGAAAATTGTCCAACTGTTCGTGTATGTTGTCTGATAAAGTAACGTTTATATTGTATGAGAGAAAAGTGCTGCTGCCCGATCGAAGTGTAGGTCTTTTATAAGTTAATGTTCACATTGCCATAATTATTGTTCTTGAAAGTGTTTTAGTTTGATTCTTTGTCGAAGTTAGTGGTACCTTTTAAATGTTTGAGTAAATCTTGGTGCGTATTGCGATTTCTTTATGAACATTCGATTTATTTTGAATCTTGTTTGAAATTTATATTTATGTTTAAAATAAGTGAGTTGACTTGAGACTGTCGCATTTATGCTTATTGTCATTACATTTGTCTAGTTGAGTCTTTGTTGTAATTTATAATTATCCTTAAAAATTGATTTAATTTGATTTGTTTTATCTATTTGATTTAATTAGTTTGATTGATATTCAGAATATTTGTTTGCCAACTTTATTTACTTTCTTAATATACTTTAATTTTAATTGAATCTGGCTTTAGATGTTTTTATTTTACTATCTCAAGTTTGTCCCTATTTACCTAGTGAACAAAAATTAGTTCTAAATATTTAGTGTGATAGATGAAAATAACGGTAAGTGCAATCTAATATCTCGAATATTAACACCTACATTCGCATGAGATAAATCTTCCAACCCCTTTTGCTCCACTTTAAGTCACCTGTGCATATAACATCAAATAAATTAGCTAACCGCTCGGCTAACCATTACTACCCAGTAGGCTGGGTGGTAACATCACGAACCCAAGTAAAACTCCGGGTAAAATTACGAACCCAAGTACAACTCCGGGTAAAATTACGAACGCAACTAAAACTCCGGGTAAAATTACGAACCCAACTAAAACTCCGGGTAAAATTACGAACCCAACTAAAAGTCCGGGTAAAATTACGAACCCAACTAAAAAGTCCGGGTAAAATTACGAACCCAACTAAAAAGTATGGGTAAAATTACGAACCCAACTAAAACTCCGGGTAAAATTACGAACCCAACTAAAACTCCGGGTAAAATTACGAACCCAACTAAAAGTCCGGGTAAAAAATACGAACCCAACTAAAAAGTCCGGGTAAAATTGCGAACCCAACTAAAACTCCGGGTAAAATTACGAACCCAACTAAAACTCCGGGTAAAAAATACGAACCCAACTAAAAAGTCCGGATAAAAAATACGAACCTAACTTAAGACTCCGGGTAAAATTACGAACCCAACTAAAAAGTCCGGGTAAAATTACGAACCCAACTAAAACTCCGGGTAAAATTACTAACTCAACTAAAACTCCGGGTAAAATTACGAACCGAACTAAAACTCCGGGTAAAATTACGAACCCAACTAAAGGTCCGGGTAAAAAATACGAACCCAACTAAAAAGTCCGGGTAAAATTACGAACCCAACTAAAACTCCGGGTAAAATTACGAACCCAACTAAAACTCCGGGTAAAATTACGAACCCAAGTAAAACTCCGGGTAAAATTACGAACCCAGCTAAAAGTCCGGGTAAAAATACGAACCCAACTAAAAAGTCCGGGTAACTCAAGACTCCGGGTAAAATTACGAACCCAACTAAAACTCCGGGTAAAATTACGAACCAAACTAAAACTCCGGGTAAAATTACGAACCCAACTAAAAGTCCGGGTAAAAAATACGAACCCAACTAAAAAGTCCGGGTAAAAATACGAACCTAACTTAAAAATCCAGGTAAAATTACGAACCCAACTAAAACTCCGGGTAAAAAATACGAACCAAACAAAAAAGTCCGGGTAACATTTAGAACCCAACTAAAACTCCGGGTAAGAAAATACGAACCAAACTAAAACTCCGGGCAAAAATACTAACCCAACTAAAAAGTCCGGGTAAAAAATACGAACCCAACTAAAACTCCGGCTAAAATTACGAACCCAACTAAAACTCCGGGTAAAAATACGAACCCAACTAAAACTCCGGGTAAAAATACGAACCCAACTAAAACTCCGGGTAAAAATACTAACCCAACTAAAAAGTCCGGGTAAAAAATACGAACCCAACTAAAACTCCGGGTAAAATTACGAACCCAACTAAAACTCCGGGTAAAAAATACGAACCCAACTAAAACTCCGGATAAAATTACGAACCCAACTAAAACTCCGGGTAAAATTACGAACCCAACTAAAACTCCGGGTAAAAAATACGAACCCAACTAAAACTCCGGGCAAAGTTACTAACCCAACTAAAAAGTCCGGGTAAAAAATACGAACCCAACTAAAACTCCGGATAAAATTACGAACCCAACTAAAACTCCGGGTAAAAATACGAACCCAACTAAAACTCCGGGTAAAAATACTAACCCAACTAAAAAGTCCGGGTTAAAAATACGAACCCAACTAAAACTCCGGGTAAAAATACAAACCCTACTAAAACTCCGGGTAAAAATACAAACCCTACTAAAACTCCGGGTAAAATTACGAACCCAACTAAAACTCCGGGTAAAATTACGAACCCAACTAAAAGTCCGGGTAAAAAATACGAACCCAACTAAAAAGTCCGGGTAAAATTGCGAACCCAACTAAAACTCCGGGTAAAATTACGAACCCAACTAACACTCCGGGTAAAAAATACGAACCCAACTAAAAAGTCCGGATAAAAAATACGAACCTAACTTAAGACTCCGGGTAAAATTACGAACCCAACTAAAAAGTCCGGGTAAAATTACGAACCCAACTAAAACTCCGGGTAAAATTACTAACTCAACTAAAACTCCGGGTAAAATTACGAACCCAACTAAAACTCCGGGTAAAATTACGAACCCAACTAAAAGTCCGGGTAAAAAATACGAACCCAACTAAAAAGTCCGGGTAAAATTACGAACCCAACTAAAACTCCGGGTAAAATTACGAACCCAACTAAAACTCCGGGTAAAATTACGAACCCAAGTAAAACTCCGGGTAAAATTACGAACCCAGCTAAAAGTCCGGGTAAAAATACGAACCCAACTAAAAAGTCCGGGTAACTCAAGACTCCGGGTAAAATTACGAACCCAACTAAAACTCCGGGTAAAATTACGAACCAAACTAAAACTCCGGGTAAAATTACGAACCCAACTAAAAGTCCGGGTAAAAAATACGAACCCAACTAAAAAGTCCGGGTAAAAATACGAACCTAACTTAAAACTCCAGGTAAAATTACGAACCCAACTAAAACTCCGGGTATAAAATACGAACCAAACAAAAAAGTCCGGGTAACATTTAGAACCCAACTAAAACTCCGGGTAAGAAAATACGAACCCAACTAAAACTCCGGGCAAAAATACTAACCCAACTAAAAAGTCCGTGTAAAAAATACGAACCCAACTAAAAATCCGGCTAAAATTACGAACCCAACTAAAACTCCGGGTAAAAATACGAACCCAACTAAAACTCCGGGTAAAAATACGAACCCAACTAAAACTCCGGGTAAAAATACTAACCGAACTAAAAAGTCCGGGTAAAAAATACGAACCCAACTAAAACTCCGGGTAAAATTACGAACCCAAATAAAACTCCGGGTAAAAAATACGAACCCAACTAAAACTCCGGATAAAATTACGAACCCAACTAAAACTCCGGGTAAAATTACGAACCCAACTAAAACTCCGGGTAAAAAATACAAACCCAACTAAAACTCCGGGCAAAGATACTAACCCAACTAAAAAGTCCGGGTAAAAAATACGAACCCAACTAAAAGTCCGGGTAAAAATACTAACCCAACTAAAAAGTCCGGGTTAAAAATACGAACCCAACTAAAACTCCGGGTAAAATTACGAACCCAACTAAAACTCCGGGTAAAAATACAAACCCTACTAAAACTCCGGGTAAAAATACTAACCCAACTAAAAATTCCGGGTAAAAAATGCGAACCCAACTAAAACTCCGGGTAAAAAATACGAACCCAACTAAAACTCCGGGTAAAAAATACTAACCCAACTAAATAGTCCGGGTAAAAGATACGAACCCAACTAAAACTCAGGGTAAAACTTCGAACCCAACTAAAACTCCGGGTAAAAATACGAACCCAACTAAAACTCCAGGTAAAAATACTTACCCAACTAAAAAGTCCGGGTAAAAAATACGAACCCAACTAAAACTCCGGTTAAAAAATACGAACCCAACTAAAACTCCGGGTAAAAAGTACGAACCCAACTAAAACTCCGGCTAAAAAATGCTAACCCAACTAAAATGTCCGGGTAAAAAATACGAACCCAACTAAAACTCCGGGTAAAATTACGAACCCAACTAAAACTCCGGGTAAAATTACGAACCCAACTAAAACTCCGGGTAAAATTACGAACCCAACTAAAAGTCCGGGTAAAAAATACGAACCCAACTAAAAAGTCCGGGTAAAATTACGAACCCAAGTAAAACTCCGGGTAAAATTACGAACCCAACTAAAACTCCGGGTAAAATTACGAACCCAACTAAAACTTCGGGTAAAATTACGAACCCAACTAAAACTCCGGGTAAAATTACGAACCCAACTAAAAAGTCCGGGTAAAATTACGAACCCAAATAAAAAGTCTGGGTAAAATTACGAACCCAACTAAAACTCCGGATAAAATTACGAACTCAACTAAAACTCCGGGTAAAATTACGAACCCAACTAAAACTCCGGGTAAAATTACGAACCCAACTAAAAGTCCGGGTAAAAAATACGAACCCAACTAAAAAGTCCGGGTAAAATTACGAACCCAACTAAAACTCCGGGTAAAATTACGAACCCAACTAAAACTCCGGGTAAAATTACGAACCCAACTAAAACTTCGGGTAAAATTACGAACCCAACTAAAACTCCGGGTAAAATTACGAACCCAACTAAAAAGTCCGGGTAAAATTACGAACCCAACTAAAACTCCGGGTAAAAAATACGAACCAAACAAGAAACTCCGGGTAACATTTAGAACCCAACTAAAACTCCGGGTAAAAAAATACGAACCCAACTAAAACTCCGGGCAAAAATACTAACCCAACTAAAAAGTCCGGGTAAAAAATACGAACCCAACTAAAACTCCGGATAAAATTACGAACCCAACTAAAACTCCGGGTAAAATTACGAACCCAACTAAAACTCCGGGTAAAAATACGAACCCAACTAAAACTCCGGGTAAAAAATAAGAACCCAACTAAAACTTCTGGTAAAAAATACGAACCCAACTAAAAAGTCCGGTAAAAAATATGAACCCAACTAAAACTCCGGGTAAAATTACCAACACAACTAAAACTCCGGGTAAAAATACGAACCCAACTAAAACTCCTTGTAAAAAATACGAATCCAACTAAAACTCCGGGTAAAAAATACGAACCCAACTAAAACTCCGGGTAAAATTACGAACCCAACTAAAAGTCCGGGTAAAAAATACGAACCCAACTAACAAGTCCGGGTAAAATTACGAACCCAACTAAAACTCCGGGTAAAATTACGAACCCAACTAAAAGTCCGGGTAAAAAATACGAACCCTACTAAAAAGTCCGGGTAAAATTACGAACCCAACTAAACATCCGGGTAAAATTACGAACCCAACTAAAACTCCGGGTAAAATTACGAACCCAACTAAAACTCCGGGTAAAATTACGAACCCAACTAAAAAGTCCGGGTAAAGAATACGAACCCAACTAAAACTCCGGCTAAAATTACGAACCCAACTAAAACTCCGGGTAAAAATACGAACCCAAATAAAACTCCGGGTAAAAATACGAACCCAACTAAAACTCCGGGTAAAAAATACGAACCAAACAAAAAAGTCCGGGTAACATTTAGAACCCAACTAAAACTCCGGGTAAGAAAATACGAACCCAACTAAAACTCCGGGCAAAAATACTAACCCAACTAAAAAGTCCGGGTAAAAAATACGAACCCAACTAAAACTCCGGCTAAAATTACGAACCCAACTAAAACTCCGGGTAAAAATACGAACCCAACTAAAACTCCGGGTAAAAATACGAACCCAACTAAAACTCCGGGTAAAAATACTAACCCAACTAAAAAGTCCGGGTAAAAAATACGAACCCAACTAAAACTCCGGGTAAAATTACGAACCCAACTAAAACTCCGGGTAAAAAATACGAACCCAACTAAAACTCCGGATAAAATTACGAACCCAACTAAAACTCCGGGTAAAATTACGAACCCAACTAAAACTCCGGGTAAAAAATACGAACCCAACTAAAACTCCGGGCAAAGATACTAACCCAACTAAAAAGTCCGGGTAAAAAAATACGAACCCAACTAAAACTCCGGATAAAATTACGAACCCAACTAAAACTCCGGGTAAAAATACGAACCCAACTAAAACTCCGGGTAAAAATACTAACCCAACTAAAAAGTCCGGGTTAAAAATACGAACCCAAATAAAACTCCGGGTAAAATTACGAACCCAACTAAAACTCCGGGTAAAAATACAAACCCTACTAAAACTCCGGGTAAAATTACGAGCCCAACTAAAACTCCGGGTAAAATTACGAACCCAACTAAAAGTCCGGGTAAAAAATACGAACCCAACTAAAAAGTCCGGGTAAAATTGCGAACCCAACTAAAACTCCGGGTAAAATTACGAACCCAAGTAAAACTCCGGGTAAAAAATACGAACCCAACTAAAAAGTCCGGATAAAAAATACGAACCTAACTTAAGACTCCGGGTAAAATTACGAACCCAACTAAAAAGTCCGGGTAAAATTACGAACCCAATTAAAACTCCGGGTAAAATTACTAACTCAACTAAAACTCCGGGTAAAATTACGAACCCAACTAAAACTCCGGGTAAAATTACGAACCCAACTAAAAGTCCGGGTAAAAAATACGAACCCAACTAAAAAGTCCGGGTAAAATTACGAACCCAACTAAAACTCCGGGTAAAATTACGAACCCAACTAAAACTCCGGGTAAAATTACGAACCCAAGTAAAACTCCGGGTAAAATTACGAACCCAGCTAAAAGTCCGGGTAAAAATACGAACCCAACTAAAAAGTCCGGGTAACTCAAGACTCCGGGTAAAATTACGAACCCAACTAAAACTCCGGGTAAAATTACGAACCAAACTAAAACTCCGGGTAAAATTACGAACCCAACTAAAAGTCCGGGTAAAAAATACGAACCCAACTAAAAAGTCCGGGTAAAAATACGAACCTAACTTAAAACTCCAGGTAAAATTACGAACCCAACTAAAACTCCGGGTAAAAAATACGAACCAAACAAAAAAGTCCGGGTAACATTTAGAACCCAACTAAAACTCCGGGTAAGAAAATACGAACCCAACTAAAACTCCGGGCAAAAATACTAACCCAACTAAAAAGTCCGGGTAAAAAATACGAACCCAACTAAAACTCCGGCTAAAATTACGAACCCAACTAAAACTCCGGGTAAAAATACGAACCCAACTAAAACTCCGGGTAAAAATACGAACCCAACTAAAACTCCGGGTAAAAATACTAACCGAACTAAAAAGTCCGGGTAAAAAATACGAACCCAACTAAAACTCCGGGTAAAATTACGAACCCAACTAAAACTCCGGGTAAAAAATACGAACCCAACTAAAACTCCGGATAAAATTACGAACCCAACTAAAACTCCGGGTAAAATTACGAACCCAACTAAAACTCCGGGTAAAAAATACAAACCCAACTAAAACTCCGGGCAAAGATACTAACCCAACTAAAAAGTCCGGGTAAAAAATACGAACCCAACTAAAACTCCGGGTAAAAATACTAACTCAACTAAAAAGTCCGGGTTAAAAATACGAACCCAACTAAAACTCCGGGTAAAATTACGAACTCAACTAAAACTCCGGGTAAAAATACAAACCCTACTAAAACTCCGGGTAAAAATACTAACCCAACTAAAAATTCCGGGTAAAAAATGCGAACCCAACTAAAACTCCGGGTAAAAAATACGAACCCAACTAAAACTCCGGGTAAAAAATACTAACCCAACTAAATAGTCCGGGTAAAAGATACGAACCCAACTAAAACTCCGGGTAAAACTACGAACCCAACTAAAACTCCGGGTAAAAATACTAACCCAACTAAAAAGTCCGGGTTAAAAATACGAACCCAAATAAAACTCCGGGTAAAATTACGAACCCAACTAAAACTCCGGGTAAAAATACAAACCCTACTAAAACTCCGGGTAAAATTACGAGCCCAACTAAAACTCCGGGTAAAATTACGAACCCAACTAAAAGTCCGGGTAAAAAATACGAACCCAACTAAAAAGTCCGGGTAAAATTGCGAACCCAACTAAAACTCCGGGTAAAATTACGAACCCAACTAAAACTCCGGGTAAAAAATACGAACCCAACTAAAAAGTCCGGATAAAAAATACGAACCTAACTTAAGACTCCGGGTAAAATTACGAACCCAACTAAAAAGTCCGGGTAAAATTACGAACCCAACTAAAACTCCGGGTAAAATTACTAACTCAACTAAAACTCCGGGTAAAATTACGAACCCAACTAAAACTCCGGGTAAAATTACGAACCCAACTAAAAGTCCGGGTAAAAAATACGAACCCAACTAAAAAGTCCGGGTAAAATTACGAACCCAACTAAAACTCCGGGTAAAATTACGAACCCAACTAAAACTCCGAGTAAAATTACGAACCCAAGTAAAACTCCGGGTAAAATTACGAACCCAGCTAAAAGTCCGGGTAAAAATACGAACCCAACTAAAAAGTCCGGGTAACTCAAGACTCCGGGTAAAATTACGAACCCAACTAAAACTCCGGGTAAAATTACGAACCAAACTAAAACTCCGGGTAAAATTACGAACCCAACTAAAAGTCCGGGTAAAAAATACGAACCCAACTAAAAAGTCCGGGTAAAAATACGAACCTAACTTAAAACTCCAGGTAAAATTACGAACCCAACTAAAACTCCGGGTAAAAAATACGAACCAAACAAAAAAGTCCGGGTAACATTTAGAACCCAACTAAAACTCCGGGTAAGAAAATACGAACCCAACTAAAACTCCGGGCAAAAATACTAACCCAACTAAAAAGTCCGGGTAAAAAATACGAACCCAACTAAAACTCCGGCTAAAATTACGAACCCAACTAAAACTCCGGGTAAAAATACGAACCCAACTAAAACTCCGGGTAAAAATACGAACCCAACTAAAACTCCGGGTAAAAATACTAACCGAACTAAAAAGTCCGGGTAAAAAATACGAACCCAACTAAAACTCCGGGTAAAATTACGAACCCAACTAAAACTCCGGGTAAAAAATACGAACCCAACTAAAACTCCGGATAAAATTACGAACCCAACTAAAACTCCGGGTAAAATTACGAACCCAACTAAAACTCCGGGTAAAAAATACAAACCCAACTAAAACTCCGGGCAAAGATACTAACCCAACTAAAAAGTCCGGGTAAAAAATACGAACCCAACTAAAACTCCGGGTAAAAATACTAACCCAACTAAAAAGTCCGGGTTAAAAATACGAACCCAACTAAAACTCCGGGTAAAATTACGAACTCAACTAAAACTCCGGGTAAAAATACAAACCCTACTAAAACTCCGGGTAAAAATACTAACCCAACTAAAAATTCCGGGTAAAAAATGCGAACCCAACTAAAACTCCGGGTAAAAAATACGAACCCAACTAAAACTCCGGGTAAAAAATACTAACCCAACTAAATAGTCCGGGTAAAAGATACGAACCCAACTAAAACTCCGGGTAAAACTACGAACCCAACTAAAACTCCAGGTAAAAATACGAACCCAACTAAAACTCCAGGTAAAAATACTTACCCAACTAAAAAGTCCGGGTAAAAAATACGAACCCAACTAAAACTCCGGGTAAAAAGTACGAACCCAACTAAAACTCCGGGTAAAATTACGAACCCAACTAAAACTTCGGGTAAAATTACGAACCCAACTAAAACTCCGGGTAAAATTACGAACCCAACTAAAAAGTCCGGGTAAAATTACGAACCCAACTAAAACTCCGTGTAAAAAATACGAACCAAACAAAAAACTCCGGGTAACATTTAGAACCCAACTAAAACTCCGGGTAAAAAAATACGAACCCAACTAAAACTCCGGGCAAAAATACTAACCCAACTAAAAAGTCCGGGTAAAAAATACGAACCCAACTAAAACTCCGGATAAAATTACGAACCCAACTAAAACTCCGGGTAAAAATACGAACCCAACTAAAACTCCGGGTAAAAATACGAACCCAACTAAAACTCCGGGTAAAAAATAAGAACCCAACTAAAACTTCTGGTAAAAAATACGAACCCAACTAAAAAGTCCGGTAAAAAATATGAACCCAACTAAAACTCCGGGTAAAATTACCAACACAACTAAAACTCCGGGTAAAAATACGAACCCAACTAAAACTCCTTGTAAAAAATACGAATCCAACTAAAACTCCGGGTAAAAAATACGAACCCAACTAAAACTCCGGGTAAAATTACGAACCCAACTAAAAGTCCGGGTAAAAAATACGAACCCAACTAAAAAGTCCGGGTAAAATTACGAACCCAACTAAAACTCCGGGTAAAATTACGAACCCAACTAAAAGTCCGGGTAAAAAATACGAACCCTACTAAAAAGTCCGGGTAAAATTACGAACCCAACTAAACCTCCGGGTAAAATTACGAACCCAACTAAAACTCCGGGTAAAATTACGAACTTAACTAAAACTCCGGGTAAAATTACGAACCCAACTAAAAAGTCCGGGTAAAGAATACGAACCCAACTAAAACTCCGGCTAAAATTACGAACCCAACTAAAACTCCGGGTAAAAATACGAACCCAAATAAAACTCCGGGTAAAAATACGAACCCAACTAAAACTCCGGGTAAAAATACTAACCCAACTAAAAAGTCCGGGTAAAAAATACGAACCCAACTAAAACTCCGGGTAAAAAATACGAACCCAACTAAAAGTCCGGGTAAAAAATACGAACCCAACTAAAAAGTCCGGGTAAAATTACGAACCCAACTAAAACTCCGGGTAAAATTACGAACCCAACTAAAACTCCGGGTAAAATTACGAACCCAAGTAAAACTCCGGGTAAAATTACGAACCCAAGTAAAACTCCGGGTAAAATTACGAAACCAACTAAAACTTCGGGTAAAATTACGAACCCAACTAAAACTCCGGGTAAAATTACGAACCCAACTAAAAGTCCGGGTAAAAAATACGAACCCAACTAAAAAGTTCGGGTAAAATTACGAACCCAAGTAAAACTCCGGGTAAAATTACGAACCCAACTAAAACTCCGGGTAAAATTACGAACCCAACTAAAAAGTCCGGGTAAAATTACGAACCCAAATAAAAAGTCCGGGTAAAATTACGAACCCAACTAAAACTCCGGGTAAAATTACCAACTCAACTAAAACTCCGGGTAAAATTACGAACCCAACTAAAACTCCGGGTAAAATTACGAACCCAACTAAAACTCCGGGTGAAATTACGAACCCAACTAAAACTCCGGGTAAAATTACGAACCCAACTAAAAGTCCGGGTAAAAAATACGAACCCAACTAAAAAGTCCGGGTAAAATTACGAACCCAAGTAAAACTCCGGGTAAAATTACGAACCCAACTAAAACTCCGGGTAAAATTACGAACCCAACTAAAAAGTCCGGGTAAAATTGCGAACCCAAATAAAAAGTCCGGGTAAAATTACGAACCCAACTAAAACTCCGGGTAAAATTACGAACTCAACTAAAACTCCGGGTAAAATTACGAACCCAACTAAAACTCCGGGTAAAATTACGAACCCAACTAAAAGTCCGGGTAAAAAATACGAACCCAACTAAAAAGTCCGGGTAAAATTACGAACCCAACTAAAACTCCGGGTAAAATTACGAACCCAACTGAAAAGTCCGGGTAAAAAATACGAACCCAACTAAAAAGTCCGGGTTAAAAATACGAACCCAACTAAAACTCCGGGTAAAATTACGAACCCAACTAAAACTCCGGGTAAAATTACGAACCCAACTAAAACTCCGGGTAAAATTACGAACCCAACTAAAAAGTCCGGGTAAAATTACGAACCCAAATAAAACTCCGGGTAAAAAATACGAACCCAACTAAAAAGTCCGGGTAAAAATACGAACCTAACTTAAAACTCCAGGTAAAATTACGAACCCAACTAAAACTCCGGGTAAAAAATACGAACCAAACAAAAAAGTCCGGGTAACATTTAGAACCCAACTAAAACTCCGGGTAAAAAAATACGAACCCAACTAAAACTCCGGGCAAAAATACTAACCCAACTAAAAAGTCCGGGTAAAAAATACGAACCCAACTAAAACTCCGGCTAAAATTACGAACCCAACTAAAACTCCGGGTAAAAATACGAACCCAACTAAAACTCCGGGTAAAAATACGAACCCAACTAAAACTCCGGGTAAAAATACTAACCCAACTAAAAAGTCCGGGTAAAAAATACGATCCCAACTAAAACTCCGGGTAAAATTACGAACCCAACTAAAACTCCGGGTAAAAAATACGAACCCAACTAAAAAGTCCGGATAAAAAATACGAACCTAACTTAAGACTCCGGGTAAAATTACGAACCCAACTAAAACTCCGGGTAAAATTACGAACCCAACTAAAACTCCGGGTAAAAAATACGAACCCAACTAAAACTCCGGGCAAAAATACTAACCCAACTAAAAAGTCCGGGTAAAAAATACGAACCCAACTAAAACTCCGGATAAAATTACGAACCCAACTAAAACTCCGGGTAAAAATACGAACCCAACTAAAACTCCGGGTAAAAATACTAACACAACTAAAAAGTCCGGGTTAAAAATACGAACCCAACTAAAACTCCGGGTAAAATTACGAACCCAACTAAAACTCCGGGTAAAAATACAAACCCTACTAAAACTCCGGGTAAAAATACTAACCCAACTAAAAATTCCGGGTAAAAAATGCGAACCCAACTAAAACTCCGGGTAAAAAATACGAACCCAACTAAAACTCCGGGTAAAAAATACTAACCCAACTAAATAGTCCGGGTAAACGATACGAACCCAACTAAAACTCCGGGTAAAATTACGAACCCAACTAAAACTCCGGGTAAAAATACGAACCCAACTAAAACTCCGGGTAAAAATGCTTACCCAACTAAAAAGTCCGGGTAAAAAATACGAACCCAACTAAAACTCCGGGTAAAAAATACGAACCCAACTAAAACTCCGGGTAAAAAGTACGAACCCAACTAAAACTCCGGGTAAAAAATGCTAACCCAACAAAAATGTCCGGGTAAAAAATACGAACCCAACTAAAACTCCGGGTAAAATTACGAACCCAACTAAAACTCCGGGTAAAAATACGAACCCAACTAAAACTCCGGGTAAAAATACTAACCCCAACTAAAAAGTCCAGGTAAAAAATACGAACCCAACTAAAACTTCGGGTAAAATTACGAACCCAACTAAAACTTCGGGTGAAATTACGAACCCAACTAAAACTCCGGGTAAAATTACGAACCCAACTAAAAGTCCGGGTAAAAAATACGAACCCAACTAAAAAGTCCGGGTAAAATTACGAACCCAAGTAAAACTCCGGGTAAAATTACGAACCCAACTAAAACTCCGGGTAAAATTACGAACCCAACTAAAAAGTCCGGGTAAAATTACGAACCCAACTAAAACTCCGGGTAAAATTACCAACTCAACTAAAACTCGGGGTAAAATTACGAACCCAACTAAAACTCCGGGTAAAATTACGAACCCAACTAAAACTCCGGGTAAAATTACGAACCCAACTAAAAAGTCCGGGTAAAATTACGAACCCAAATAAAAAGTCCGGGTAAAATTACGAACCCAACTAAAACTCCGGGTAAAATTACCAACTCAACTAAAACTCCGGGTAAAATTACGAACCCAACTAAAACTCCGGGTAAAATTACGAACCCGAACTAAAACTCCGGGTGAAATTACGAACCCAATTAAAACTCCGGGTAATATTACGAACCCAACTAAAAGTCCGGGTAAAAAATACGAACCCAACTAAAAAGTCCGGGTAAAATTACGAACCCAAGTAAAACTCAGGGTAAAATTACGAACCCAACTAAAACTCCGGGTAAAATTACGAACCCAACTAAAAAGTCCGGGTAAAATTACGAACCCAAATAAAAAGTCCGGGTAAAATTACGAACCCAACTAAAACTCCGGGTAAAATTACGAACTCAACTAAAACTCCGGGTAAAATTACGAACCCAACTAAAACTCCGGGTAAAATTACGAACCCAACTAAAAGTCCGGGTAAAAAATACGAACCCAACTAAAAAGTCCGGGTAAAATTACGAACCCAACTAAAACTCCGGGTAAAATTACGAACCCAACTAAAACTCCGGGTAAAATTACGAACCCAACTAAAACTCCGGGTAAATTTACAAACCCAACTAAAACTCCGGGTAAAATTACGAACCCAAATAAAAAGTCCGGGTAAAATTACGAACCCAACTGAAAAGTCCGGGTAAAAAATACGAACCCAACTAAAAAGTCCGGGTTAAAAATACGAACCCAACTAAAACTCCGGGTAAAATTACGAACCCAACTAAAACTCCGGGTAAAATTACGAACCCAAATAAAAAGTCCGGGTAAAATTACGAACCCAACTGAAAAGTCCGGGTAAAAAATACGAACCCAACTAAAAAGTCCGGGTTAAAAATACGAACCCAACTAAAACTCCGGGTAAAATTACGAACCCAGCTAAAGCTCCGGGTAAAATTACGAACCCAACTAAAACTCCGGGTAAAATTACGAACCCAACTAAAAAGTCCGGGTAAAATTACGAACCCAAATAAAACTCCGGGTAAAAAATACGAACCCAAATAAAAAGTCCGGGTAAAAATACGAACCTAACTTAAAACTCCAGGTAAAATTACGAACCCAACTAAAACTCCGGGTAAAAAACACGAACCAAACAAAAAAGTCCGGGTAACATTTAGAACCCAACTAAAACTCCGGGTAAAAAAATACGAACCCAACTAAAACTCCGGGCAAAAATACTAACCCAACTAAAAAGTCCGGGTAAAAAATACGAACCCAACTAAAACTCCGGCTAAAATTACGAACCCAACTAAAACTCCGGGTAAAAATACGAACCCAACTAAAACTCCGGGTAAAAATACGAACCCAACTAAAACTCCGGGTAAAAATACTAACCCAACTAAAAAGTCCGGGTAAAAAATACGAACCCAACTAAAACTCCGGGTAAAATTACGAACCCAACTAAAACTCCGGGTAAAAAATACGAACCCAACTAAAAAGTCCGGATAAAAAATACGAACCTAACTTAAGACTCCGGGTAAAATTACGAACCCAACTAAAACTCCGGGTAAAATTACGAACCCAACTAAAACTCCGGGTAAAAAATACGAACCCAACTAAAACTCCGGGCAAAAATACTAACCCAACTAAAAAGTCCGGTTAAAAAATACGAACCCAACTAAAACTCCGGATAAAATTACGAACCCAACTAAAACTCCGGGTAAAAATACGAACCCAACTAAAACTCCGGGTAAAAATACTAACCCAACTAAAAAGTCCGGGTTAAAAATACGAACCCAACTAAAACTCCGGGTAAAATTACGAACCCAACTAAAACTCCGGGTAAAAATACAAACCCTACTAAAACTCCGGGTAAAAATACTAACCCAACTAAAAATTCCGGGTAAAAAATGCGAACCCAACTAAAACTCCGGGTAAAAAATACGAACCCAACTAAAACTCCGGGTAGAAAATACTAACCCAACTAAATAGTCCGGGTAAAAGATACGAACCCAACTAAAACTCCGGGTAAAATTACGAACCCAACTAAAACTCCGGGTAAAAATACGAACCCAACTAAAACTCCGGGTAAAAATGCTTACCCAACTAAAAAGTCCGGGTAAAAAATACGAACCCAACTAAAACTCCGGGTAAAAAATACGAACCCAACTAAAACTCCGGGTAAAAAGTACGAACCCAACTAAAACTCCGGGTAAAAAATGCTAACCCAACAAAAATGTCCGGGTAAAAAATACGAACCCAACTAAAACTCCGGGTAAAATTACGAACCCAACTAAAACTCCGGGTAAAAATACGAACCCAACTAAAACTCCGGGTAAAAATACTAACCCCAACTAAAAAGTCCAGGTAAAAAATACGAACCCAACTAAAACTTCCGGTAAAATTACGAACCCAACTAAAACTCCGGGTGAAATTACGAACCCAACTAAAACTCCGGGTAAAAAATGCCAACCCAACTAAAATGGCCGGGTAAAAAATACGAACCCAACTAAAACTCCGGGTAAAATTACGAACCCAACTAAAACTCCGGGTAAAATTACGAACCCAACTAAAACTCCGGGTAAAATTACGAACCCAACTAAAAGTCCGGGTAAAAAATACGAACCCAACTAAAAAGTCCGGGTAAAATTACGAACCCAAGTAAAACTCCGGGTAAAATTACGAACCCAACTAAAACTCCGGGTAAAATTACGAACCCAACTAAAAAGTCCGGGTAAAATTACGAACCCAAATAAAAAGTCCGGGTAAAATTACGAACCCAACTAAAACTCCGGGTAAAATTACGAACTCAACTAAAACTCCGGGTAAAATTACGAACCCAACTAAAACTCCGGGTAAAATTACGAACCCAACTAAAAGTCCGGGTAAAAAATACGAACCCAACTAAAAAGTCCGGGTAAAATTACGAACAAAACTAAAACTCCGGGTAATATTACGTACCCAACTAAAACTCCGGGTAAAATTACGAACCCAACTAAAACTTCGGGTAAAATTACGAACCCAACTAAAACTCCGGGTAAAATTACGAACCCAACTAAAAAGTCCGGGTAAAATTACGAACCCAACTAAAACTCCGGGTAAAAAATACGAACCAAACAAAAAAGTCCGGGTAACATTTAGAACCCAACTAAAACTCCGGGTAAAAAAATACGAACCCAACTAAAACTCCGGGCAAAAATACTAACCCAACTAAAAAGTCCGGGTAAAAAATACGAACCCAACTAAAACTCCGGATAAAATTACGAACCCAACTAAAACTCCGGGTAAAAATACGAACCCAACTAAAACTCCGGGTAAAAATACGAACCCAACTAAAACTCCGGGTAAAAAATAAGAACCCAACTAAAACTTCTGGTAAAAAATACGAACCCAACTAAAAAGTCCGGTAAAAAATATGAACCCAACTAAAACTCCGGGTAAAATTACCAACACAACTAAAACTCCGGGTAAAAATACGAACCCAACTAAAACTCCTTGTAAAAAATACGAATCCAACTAAAACTCCGGGTAAAAAATACGAACCCAACTAAAACTCCGGGTAAAATTACGAACCCAACTAAAAGTCCGGGTAAAAAATACGAATCCAACTAAAAAGTCCGGGTAAAATTACGAACCCAACTAAAACTCCGGGTAAAATTACGAACCCAACTAAAAGTCCGGGTAAAAAATACGAACCCAACTAAAAAGTCCGGGTAAAATTACGAACCCAACTAAACCTCCGGGTAAAATTACGAACCCAACTAAAACTCCGGGTAAAATTACGAACCCAACTAAAACTCCGGGTAAAATGACGAACCCAACTAAAAAGTCCGGGTAAAGAATACGAACCCAACTAAAACTCCGGCTAAAATTACGAACCCAACTAAAACTCCGGGTAAAAATACGAACCCAACTAAAACTCCGGGTAAAATTACGAACCCAACTAAAACTCCGGGTAAAATTACGAACCCAACTAAAAAGTCCGGGTAAAATTACGAACCCAAATAAAAAGTCCGGGTAAAATTACGAACCCAACTAAAACTCCGGGTAAAATTACGAACCCAACTAAAAGTCCGGGTAAAAAATACGAACCCAACTAAAAAGTCCGGGTAAAATTACGAACCCAACTAAAACTCCGGGTAAAATTACGAACCCAACTAAAACTCCGGGTAAAATTAAGAACCCAACTAAAACTTCGGGTAAAATTACGAACCCAACTAAAACTCCGGGTAAAATTACGAACCCAACTAAAAAGTCCGGGTAAAATTACGAACCCAACTAAAACTCCGGGTAAAAAATACGAACCAATCAAAAAAGTCCGGGTAACATTTAGAACCCAACTAAAACTCCGGGTAAAAAAATACGAACCCAACTAAAACTCCGGGCAAAAATACTAACCCAACTAAAAAGTCCGGGTAAAAAATACGAACCCAACTAAAACTCCGGATAAAATTACGAACCCAACTAAAACTCCGGGTAAAAATACGAACCCAACTAAAACTCCGGGTAAAAATACGAACCCAACTAAAACTCCGGGTAAAAAATAAGAACCCAACTAAAACTTCTGGTAAAAAATACGAACCCAACTAAAAAGTCCGGTAAAAAATATGAACCCAACTAAAACTCCGGGTAAAATTACCAACACAACTAAAACTCCGGGTAAAAATACGAACCCAACTAAAACTCCTTGTAAAAAATACGAATCCAACTAAAACTCCGGGTAAAAAATACGAACCCAACTAAAACTCCGGGTAAAATTACGAACCCAACTAAAAGTCCGGGTAAAAAATACGAACCCAACTAAAAAGTCCGGGTAAAATTACGAACCCAACTAAAACTCCGGGTAAAATTACGAACCCAACTAAAAGTCCGGGTAAAAAATACGAACCCAACTAAAAAGTCCGGGTAAAATTACGAACCCAACTAAACCTCCGGGTAAAATTACGAACCCAACTAAAACTCCGGGTAAAATTACGAACCCAACTAAAACTCCGGGTAAAATTACGAACCCAACTAAAAAGTCCGGGTAAAGAATACGAACCCAACTAAAACTCCGGCTAAAATTACGAACCCAACTAAAACTCCGGGTAAAAATACGAACCCAAATAAAACTCCGGGTAAAAATACGAACCCAACTAAAACTCCGGGTAAAAATACTAACCCAACTAAAAAGTCCGGGTAAAAAATACGAACCCAACTAAAACTCCGGGTAAAAAATACGAACCCAACTAAAAGTCCGGGTAAAAAATACGAACCCAACTAAAAAGTCCGGGTAAAATTACGAACCCAACTAAAACTCCGGGTAAAATTACGAACCCAACTAAAACTCCGGGTAAAAATACGAACCCAAATAAAATCCGGGTAAAAATACGAACCCAACTAAAACTCCGGGTAAAAATACTAACCCAACTAAAAAGTCCGGGTAAAAAATACGAACCCAACTAAAACTCCGGGAAAAAAATACGAACCCAACTAAAACTCCGGGCAAAAATACTAACCCAACTAAAAAGTCCGGGTAAAAAATACGAACCCAACTAAAACTCCGGATAAAATTACGAACCCAACTAAAACTCCGGGTAAAAATACGAACCCAACTAAAACTCCGGGTAAAAATACGAACCCAACTAAAACTCCGGGTAAAAAATAAGAACCCAACTAAAACTTCTGGTAAAAAATACGAACCCAACTAAAAAGTCCGGTAAAAAATATGAACCCAACTAAAACTCCGGGTAAAATTACCAACACAACTAAAACTCCGGGTAAAAATACGAACCCAACTAAAACTCCTTGTAAAAAATACGAATCCAACTAAAACTCCGGGTAAAAAATACGAACCCAACTAAAACTCCGGGTAAAATTACGAACCCAACTAAAAGTCCGGGTAAAAAATACGAACCCAACTAAAAAGTCCGGGTAAAATTACGAACCCAACTAAAACTCCGGGTAAAATTACGAACCCAACTAAAAGTCCGGGTAAAAAATACGAACCCAACTAAAAAGTCCGGGTAAAATTACGAACCCAACTAAACCTCCGGGTAAAATTACGAACTCAACTAAAACTCCGGGTAAAATTACGAACCCAACTAAAACTCCGGGTAAAATTACGAACCCAACTAAAAAGTCCGGGTAAAGAATACGAACCCAACTAAAACTCCGGCTAAAATTACGAACCCAACTAAAACTCCGGGTAAAAATACGAACCCAAATAAAACTCCGGGTAAAAATACGAACCCAACTAAAACTCCGGGTAAAAATACTAACCCAACTAAAAAGTCCGGGTAAAAAATACGAACCCAACTAAAACTCCGGGTAAAAAATACGAACCCAACTAAAAGTCCGGGTAAAAAATACGAACCCAACTAAAAAGTCCGGGTAAAATTACGAACCCAACTAAAACTCCGGGTAAAATTACGAACCCAACTAAAACTCCGGGTAAAAATACGAACCCAAATAAAATCCGGGTAAAAATACGAACCCAACTAAAACTCCGGGTAAAAATACTAACCCAACTAAAAAGTCCGGGTAAAAAATACGAACCCAACTAAAACTCCGGGAAAAAAATACGAACCCAACTAAAACTCCGGGCAAAAATACTAACCCAACTAAAAAGTCCGGGTAAAAAATACGAACCCAACTAAAACTCCGGATAAAATTACGAACCCAACTAAAACTCCGGGTAAAAATACGAACCCAACTAAAACTCCGGGTAAAAATACGAACCCAACTAAAACTCCGGGTAAAAAATAAGAACCCAACTAAAACTTCTGGTAAAAAATACGAACCCAACTAAAAAGTCCGGTAAAAAATATGAACCCAACTAAAACTCCGGGTAAAATTACCAACACAACTAAAACTCCGGGTAAAAATACGAACCCAACTACAACTCCTTGTAAAAAATACGAATCCAACTAAAACTCCGGGTAAAAAATACGAACCCAACTAAAACTCCGGGTAAAATTACGAACCCAACTAAAAAGTCCGGGTAAAAAATACGAACCCAACTAAAACTCCGGATAAAATTACGAACCCAACTAAAACTCCGGGTAAAAATACGAACCCAACTAAAACTCCGGGTAAAAATACGAACCCAACTAAAACTCCGGGTAAAAAATAAGAACCCAACTAAAACTTCTGGTAAAAAATACGAACCCAACTAAAAAGTCCGGTAAAAAATATGAACCCAACTAAAACTCCGGGTAAAATTACCAACACAACTAAAACTCCGGGTAAAAATACGAACCCAACTAAAACTCCGGATAAAATTACGAACCCAACTAAAACTCCGGGTAAAAATACGAACCCAACTAAAACTCCGGGTAAAAATACGAACCCAACTAAAACTCCGTGTAAAAAATAAGAACCCAACTAAAACTTCTGGTAAAAAATACGAACCCAACTAAAAAGTCCGGTAAAAAATATGAACCCAACTAAAACTCCGGGTAAAATTACCAACACAACTAAAACTCCGGGTAAAAATACGAACCCAACTATAACTCCTTGTAAAAAATACGAATCCAACTAAAACTCCCGGTAAAAAATACGAACCCAACTAAAACTCCGGGTAAAATTACGAACCCAACTAAAAGTCCGGGTAAAAAATACGAACCCAACTAAAAAGTCCGGGTAAAATTACGAACCCAACTAAAACTCCGGGTAAAATTACGAACCCAACTAAAAGTCCGGGTAAAAAATACGAACCCAACTAAAAAGTCCGGGTAAAATTACGAACCCAACTAAACCTCCGGGTAAAATTACGAACCCAACTAAAACTCCGGGTAAAATTACGAACCCAACTAAAACTCCGGGTAAAATTACGAACCCAACTAAAAACTCCGGGTAAAAATACGAACCCAAATAAAACTCCGGGTAAAAATACGAACCCAACTAAAACTCCGGGTAAAAATACTAACCCAACTAAAAAGTCCGGGTAAAAAATACGAACCCAACTAAAACTCCGGGTAAAAAATACGAACCCAACTAAAAGTCCGGGTAAAAAATACGAACCCAACTAAAAAGTCCGGGTAAAATTACGAACCCAACTAAAACTCCGGGTAAAATTACGAACCCAACTAAAACTCCAGGTAAAAATACGAACCCAAATAAAATCCGGGTAAAAATACGAACCCAACTAAAACTCCGGGTAAAAATACTAACCCAACTAAAAAGTCCGGGTAAAAAATACGAACCCAACTAAAACTCCGGGAAAAAAATACGAACCCAACTAAAACTCCGGGCAAAAATACTAACCCAACTAAAAAGTCCGGGTAAAAAATACGAACCCAACTAAAACTCCGGATAAAATTACGAACCCAACTAAAACTCCGGGTAAAAATACGAACCCAACTAAAACTCCGGGTAAAAATACGAACCCAACTAAAACTCCGGGTAAAAAATAAGAACCCAACTAAAACTTCTGGTAAAAAATACGAACCCAACTAAAAAGTCCGGTAAAAAATATGAACCCAACTAAAACTCCGGGTAAAATTACCAACACAACTAAAACTCCGGGTAAAAATACGAACCCAACTAAAACTCCTTGTAAAAAATACGAATCCAACTAAAACTCCGGGTAAAAAATACGAACCCAACTAAAACTCCGGGTAAAATTACGAACCCAACTAAAAAGTCCGGGTAAAAAATACGAACCCAACTAAAACTCCGGATAAAATTACGAACCCAACTAAAACTCCGGGTAAAAATACGAACCCAACTAAAACTCCGGGTAAAAATACGAACCCAACTAAAACTCCGGGTAAAAAATAAGAACCCAACTAAAACTTCTGGTAAAAAATACGAACCCAACTAAAAAGTCCGTTAAAAAATATGAACCCAACTAAAACTCCGGGTAAAATTACCAACACAACTAAAACTCCGGGTAAAAATACGAACCCAACTAAAACTCCGGATAAAATTACGAACCCAACTAAAACTCCGGGTAAAAATACGAACCCAACTAAAACTCCGGGTAAAAATACGAACCCAACTAAAACTCCGGGTAAAAAATAAGAACCCAACTAAAACTTCTGGTAAAAAATACGAACCCAACTAAAAAGTCCGGTAAAAAATATGAACCCAACTAAAACTCCGGGTAAAATTACCAACACAACTAAAACTCCGGGTAAAAATACGAACCCAACTAAAACTCCTTGTAAAAAATACGAATCCAACTAAAACTCCCGGTAAAAAATACGAACCCAACTAAAACTCCGGGTAAAATTACGAACCCAACTAAAAGTCCGGGTAAAAAATACGAACCCAACTAAAAAGTCCGGGTAAAATTACGAACCCAACTAAAACTCCGGGTAAAATTACGAACCCAACTAAAAGTCCGGGTAAAAAATACGAACCCAACTAAAAAGTCCGGGTAAAATTACGAACCCAACTAAACCTCCGGGTAAAATTACGAACCCAACTAAAACTCCGGGTAAAATTACGAACCCAACTAAAAAGTCCGGGTAAAATTACGAACCCAACTAAAACTCCGGGTAAAAAATACGAACCAAACAAAAAAGTCCGGGTAACATTTAGAACCCAACTAAAACTCCGGGTAAAAAAATACGAACCCAACTAAAACTCCGGGCAAAAATACTAACCCAACTAAAAAGTCCGGGTAAAAAATACGAACCCAACTAAAACTCCGGATAAAATTACGAACCCAACTAAAACTCCGGGT
Organism: Melinopterus prodromus; assembly: GCA_964023965.1. NCBI lineage: Eukaryota > Metazoa > Arthropoda > Insecta > Coleoptera > Scarabaeidae > Melinopterus > Melinopterus prodromus. The sequence goes on from CAXIES010000180.1 coordinate 103,442, forward strand.
AAAAATACGAACCCAACTAAAACTCCGGGTAAAAATACGAACCCAACTAAAACTCCGGGTAAAAAATAAGAACCCAACTAAAACTTCTGGTAAAAAATACGAACCCAACTAAAAAGTCCGGTAAAAAATATGAACCCAACTAAAACTCCGGGTAAAATTACCAACACAACTAAAACTCCGGGTAAAAATACGAACCCAACTAAAACTCCTTGTAAAAAATACGAATCCAACTAAAACTCCGGGTAAAAAATACGAACCCAACTAAAACTCCGGGTAAAATTACGAACCCAACTAAAAGTCCGGGTAAAAAATACGAATCCAACTAAAAAGTCCGGGTAAAATTACGAACCCAACTAAAACTCCGGGTAAAATTACGAACCCAACTAAAAGTCCGGGTAAAAAATACGAACCCAACTAAAAAGTCCGGGTAAAATTACGAACCCAACTAAACCTCCGGGTAAAATTACGAACCCAACTAAAACTCCGGGTAAAATTACGAACCCAACTAAAACTCCGGGTAAAATTACGAACCCAACTAAAAAGTCCGGGTAAAGAATACGAACCCAACTAAAACTCCGGCTAAAATTACGAACCCAACTAAAACTCCGGGTAAAAATACGAACCCAACTAAAACTCCGGGTAAAATTACGAACCCAACTAAAACTCCGGGTAAAATTACGAACCCAACTAAAAAGTCCGGGTAAAATTACGAACCCAAATAAAAAGTCCTGGTAAAATTACGAACCCAACTAAAACTCCGGGTAAAATTACGAACACAACTAAAAGTCCGGGTAAAAAATACGAACCCAACTAAAAAGTCCGGGTAAAATTACGAACCCAACTAAAACTCCGGGTAAAATTACGAACCCAACTAAAACTCCGGGTAAAATTACGAACCCAACTAAAACTTCGGGTAAAATTACGAACCCAACTAAAACTCCGGGTAAAATTACGAACCCAACTAAAAAGTCCGGGTAAAATTACGAACCCAACTAAAACTCCGGGTAAAAAATACGAACCAAACAAAAAAGTCCGGGTAACATTTAGAACCCAACTAAAACTCCGGGTAAAAAAATACGAACCCAACTAAAACTCCGGGCAAAAATACTAACCCAACTAAAAAGTCCGGGTAAAAAATACGAACCCAACTAAAACTCCGGATAAAATTACGAACCCAACTAAAACTCCGGGTAAAAATACGAACCCAACTAAAACTCCGGGTAAAAATACGAACCCAACTAAAACTCCGGGTAAAAAATAAGAACCCAACTAAAACTTCTGGTAAAAAATACGAACCCAACTAAAAAGTCCGGTAAAAAATATGAACCCAACTAAAACTCCGGGTAAAATTACCAACACAACTAAAACTCCGGGTAAAAATACGAACCCAACTAAAACTCCTTGTAAAAAATACGAATCCAACTAAAACTCCGGGTAAAAAATACGAACCCAACTAAAACTCCGGGTAAAATTACGAACCCAACTAAAAGTCCGGGTAAAAAATACGAACCCAACTTAAAAGTCCGGGTAAAATTACGAACCCAACTAAAACTCCGGGTAAAATTACGAACCCAACTAAAAGTCCGGGTAAAAAATACGAACCCAACTAAAAAGTCCGGGTAAAATTACGAACCCAACTAAACCTCCGGGTAAAATTACGAACCCAACTAAAACTCCGGGTAAAATTACGAACCCAACTAAAACTCCGGGTAAAATTACGAACCCAACTAAAAAGTCCGGGTAAAGAATACGAACCCAACTAAAACTCCGGGTAAAAATACTAACCCAACTAAAAAGTCCGGGTAAAAAATACGAACCCAACTAAAACTCCGGGTAAAAAATACGAACCCAACTAAAAGTCCGGGTAAAAAATACGAACCCAACTAAAAAGTCCGGGTAAAATTACGAACCCAACTAAAACTCCGGGTAAAATTACGAACCCAACTAAAACTCCGGGTAAAAATACGAACCCAAATAAAACTCCGGGTAAAAATACGAACCCAACTAAAACTCCGGGTAAAAATACTAACCCAACTAAAAAGTCCGGGTAAAAAATACGAACCCAACTAAAACTCCGGGTAAAAAAATACGAACCCAACTAAAACTCCGGGCAAAAATACTAACCCAACTAAAAAGTCCGGGTAAAAAATACGAACCCAACTAAAACTCCGGATAAAATTACGAACCCAACTAAAACTCCGGGTAAAAATACGAACCCAACTAAAACTCCGGGTAAAAATACGAACCCAACTAAAACTCCGGGTAAAAAATAAGAACCCAACTAAAACTTCTGGTAAAAAATACGAACCCAACTAAAAAGTCCGGTAAAAAATATGAACCCAACTAAAACTCCGGGTAAAATTACCAACACAACTAAAACTCCGGGTAAAAATACGAACCCAACTAAACTCCTTGTAAAAAATACGAATCCAACTAAAACTCCGGGTAAAAAATACGAACCCAACTAAAACTCCGGGTAAAATTACGAACCCAACTAAAAGTCCGGGTAAAAAATACGAATCCAACTAAAAAGTCCGGGTAAAATTACGAACCCAACTAAAACTCCGGGTAAAATTACGAACCCAACTAAAAGTCCGGGTAAAAAATACGAACCCAACTAAAAAGTCCGGGTAAAATTACGAACCCAACTAAACCTCCGGGTAAAATTACGAACCCAACTAAAACTCCGGGTAAAATTACGAACCCAACTAAAACTCCGGGTAAAATTACGAACCCAACTAAAAAGTCCGGGTAAAGAATACGAACCCACCTAAAACTCCGGCTAAAATTACGAACCCAACTAAAACTCCGGGTAAAATTACGAACCCAACTAAAAAGTCCGGGTAAAGAATACGAACCCAACTAAAACTCCGGCTAAAATTACGAACCCAACTAAAACTCCGGGTAAAAATACGAACCCAACTAAAACTCCGGGTAAAATTACGAACCCAACTAAAACTCCGGGTAAAATTACGAACCCAACTAAAAAGTCCGGGTAAAATTACGAACCCAACTAAAACTCCGGGTAAAATTACGAACCCAACTAAAAGTCCGGGTAAAAAATACGAACCAAACAAAAAAGTCCGGGTAACATTTAGAACCCAACTAAAACTCCGGGTAAAAAAATACGAACCCAACTAAAACTCCGGGCAAAAATACTAACCCAACTAAAAAGTCCGGGTAAAAAATACGAACCCAACAAAACTCCGGATAAAATTACGAACCCAACTAAAACTCCGGGTAAAAATACGAACCCAACTAAAACTCCGGGTAAAAATACGAACCCAACTAAAACTCCGGGTAAAAAATAAGAACCCAACTAAAACTTCTGGTAAAAAATACGAACCCAACTAAAAAGTCCGGTAAAAAATATGAACCCAACTAAAACTCCGGGTAAAATTACCAACACAACTAAAACTCCGGGTAAAAATACGAACCCAACTAAAACTCCTTGTAAAAAATACGAATCCAACTAAAACTCCGGGTAAAAAATGCGAACCCAACTAAAACTCCGGGTAAAATTACGAACCCAACTAAAAGTCCGGGTAAAAAATACGAACCCAACTAAAAAGTCCGGGTAAAATTACGAACCCAACTAAAACTCCGGGTAAAATTACGAACCCAACTAAAAGTCCGGGTAAAAAATACGAACCCAACTAAAAAGTCCGGGTAAAATTACGAACTCAACTAAACCTCCGGGTAAAATTACGAACCCAACTAAAACTCCGGGTAAAATTACGAACCCAACTAAAACTCCGGGTAAAATTACGAACCCAACTAAAAAGTCCGGGTAAAGAATACGAACCCAACTAAAACTCCGGCTAAAATTACGAACCCAACTAAAACTCCGGGTAAAAATACGAACCCAAATAAAACTCCGGGTAAAAATACGAACCCAACTAAAACTCCGGGTAAAAATACTAACCCAACTAAAAAGTCCGGGTAAAAAATACGCACCCAACTAAAACTCCGGGTAAAAAATACGAACCCAACTAAAAGTCCGGGTAAAAAATACGAACCCAACTAAAAAGTCCGGGTAAAATTACGAACCCAACTAAAACTCCGGGTAAAATTACGAACCCAACTAAAACTCCGGGTAAAAATACGAACCCAAATAAAACTCCGGGTAAAAATACGAACCCAACTAAAACTCCGGGTAAAAATACTAACCCAACTAAAAAGTCCGGGTAAAAAATACGAACCCAACTAAAACTCCGGGTAAAAAAATACGAACCCAACTAAAACTCCGGGCAAAAATACTAACCCAACTAAAAAGTCCGGGTAAAAAATACGAACCCAACTAAAACTCCGGATAAAATTACGAACCCAACTAAAACTCCGGGTAAAAATACGAACCCAACTAAAACTCCGGGTAAAAATACGAACCCAACTAAAACTCCGGGTAAAAAATAAGAACCCAACTAAAACTTCTGGTAAAAAATACGAACCCAACTAAAAAGTCCGGTAAAAAATATGAACCCAACTAAAACTCCGGGTAAAATTACCAACACAACTAAAACTCCGGGTAAAAATACGAACCCAACTAAAACTCCTTGTAAAAAATACGAATCCAACTAAAACTCCGGGTAAAAAATACGAACCCAACTAAAACTCCGGGTAAAATTACGAACCCAACTAAAAGTCCGGGTAAAAAATACGAATCCAACTAAAAAGTCCGGGTAAAATTACGAACCCAACTAAAACTCCGGGTAAAATTACGAACCCAACTAAAAGTCCGGGTAAAAAATACGAACCCAACTAAAAAGTCCGGGTAAAATTACGAACCCAACTAAACCTCCGGGTAAAATTACGAACCCAACTAAAACTCCGGGTAAAATTACGAACCCAACTAAAACTCCGGGTAAAATTACGAACCCAACTAAAAAGTCCGGGTAAAGAATACGAACCCAACTAAAACTCCGGCTAAAATTACGAACCCAACTAAAACTCCGGGTAAAATTACGAACCCAACTAAAAAGTCCGGGTAAAGAATACGAACCCAACTAAAACTCCGGCTAAAATTACGAACCCAACTAAAACTCCGGGTAAAAATACGAACCCAACTAAAACTCCGGGTAAAATTACGAACCCAACTAAAACTCCGGGTAAAATTACGAACCCAACTAAAAAGTCCGGGTAAAATTACGAACCCAACTAAAACTCCGGGTAAAATTACGAACCCAACTAAAAGTCCGGGTAAAAAATACGAACCAAACAAAAAAGTCCGGGTAACATTTAGAACCCAACTAAAACTCCGGGTAAAAAAATACGAACCCAACTAAAACTCCGGGCAAAAATACTAACCCAACTAAAAAGTCCGGGTAAAAAATACGAACCCAACTAAAACTCCGGATAAAATTACGAACCCAACTAAAACTCCGGGTAAAAATACGAACCCAACTAAAACTCCGGGTAAAAATACGAACCCAACTAAAACTCCGGGTAAAAAATAAGAACCCAACTAAAACTTCTGGTAAAAAATACGAACCCAACTAAAAAGTCCGGTAAAAAATATGAACCCAACTAAAACTCCGGGTAAAATTACCAACACAACTAAAACTCCGGGTAAAAATACGAACCCAACTAAAACTCCTTGTAAAAAATACGAATCCAACTAAAACTCCGGGTAAAAAATGCGAACCCAACTAAAACTCCGGGTAAAATTACGAACCCAACTAAAAGTCCGGGTAAAAAATACGAACCCAACTAAAAAGTCCGGGTAAAATTACGAACCCAACTAAAACTCCGGGTAAAATTACGAACCCAACTAAAAGTCCGGGTAAAAAATACGAACCCAACTAAAAAGTCCGGGTAAAATTACGAACTCAACTAAACCTCCGGGTAAAATTACGAACCCAACTAAAACTCCGGGTAAAATTACGAACCCAACTAAAACTCCGGGTAAAATTACGAACCCAACTAAAAAGTCCGGGTAAAGAATACGAACCCAACTAAAACTCCGGCTAAAATTACGAACCCAACTAAAACTCCGGGTAAAAATACGAACCCAAATAAAACTCCGGGTAAAAATACGAACCCAACTAAAACTCCGGGTAAAAATACTAACCCAACTAAAAAGTCCGGGTAAAAAATACGAACCCAACTAAAACTCCGGGTAAAAAATACGAACCCAACTAAAAGTCCGGGTAAAAAATACGAACCCAACTAAAAAGTCCGGGTAAAATTACGAACCCAACTAAAACTCCGGGTAAAATTACGAACCCAACTAAAACTCCGGGTGAAATTACGAACCCAACTAAAAGTCCGGGTAAAAAATACGAACCCAACTAAAAAGTCCGGGTAAAATTACGAACCCAAGTAAAACTCCGGGTAAAATTACGAACCCAACTAAAACTCCGGGTAAAATTACGAACCCAACTAAAAAGTCCGGGTAAAATTACGAACCCAAATAAAAAGTCCGGGTAAAATTACGAACCCAACTAAAACTCCGGGTAAAATTACGAACTCAACTAAAACTCCGGGTAAAATTACGAACCCAACTAAAACTCCGGGTAAAATTACGAACCCAACTAAAACTCCGGGTAAAATTACGAACCCAACTAAAACTCCGGGTAAAATTACGAACCCAACTAAAACTCCGGGTAAAATTACGAACCCAACTAAAAAGTCCGGGTAAAATTACGAACCCAAATAAAAAGTCCGGGTAAAATTACGAACCCAACTAAAACTCCGGGTAAAATTACCAACTCAACTAAAACTCCGGGTAAAATTACGAACCCAACTAAAACTCCGGGTAAAATTACGAACCCAACTAAAACTCCGGGTAAAATTACGAACCCAACTAAAAAGTCCGGGTAAAATTACGAACCCAAATAAAAAGTCCGGGTAAAATTACGAACCCAACTAAAACTCCGGGTAAAATTACCAACTCAACTAAAACTCCGGGTAAAATTACGAACCCAACTAAAACTCCGGGTAAAATTACGAACCCAACTAAAACTCCGGGTGAAATTACGAACCCAACTAAAACTCCGGGTAAAATTACGAACCCAACTAAAAGTCCGGGTAAAAAATACGAACCCAACTAAAAAGTCCGGGTAAAATTACGAACCCAAGTAAAACTCCGGGTAAAATTACGAACCCAACTAAAACTCCGGGTAAAATTACGAACCCAACTAAAAAGTTCGGGTAAAATTACGAACCCAAATAAAAAGTCCGGGTAAAATTACGAACCCAACTAAAACTCCGGGTAAAATTACGAACTCAACTAAAACTTCGGGTAAAATTACGAACCCAACTAAAACTCCGGGTAAAATTACGAACCCAACTAAAAGTCCGGGTAAAAAATACGAACCCAACTAAAAAGTCCGGGTAAAATTACGAACCCAACTAAAACTCCGGGTAAAATTACGAACCCAACTAAAACTCCGGGTAAAATTACGAACCCAACTAAAACTCCGGGTAAAATTACAAACCCAACTAAAACTCCGGGTAAAATTACGAACCCAACTAAAACTCCGGGTAAAATTACGAACCCAAATAAAAAGTCCGGGTAAAATTACGAACCCAACTGAAAAGTCCGGGTAAAAAATACGAACCCAACTAAAAAGTCCGGGTTAAAAATACGAACCCAACTAAAACTCCGGGTAAAATTACGAACCCAACTAAAACTCCGGGTAAAATTACGAACCCAACTAAAACTCCGGGTAAAATTACGAACCCAACTAAAAAGTCCGGGTAAAATTACGAACCCAAATAAAACTCCGGGTAAAAAATACGAACCCAACTAAAAAGTCCGGGTAAAAATACGAACCTAACTTAAAACTCCAGGTAAAATTACGAACCCAACTAAAACTCCGGGTAAAAAATACGAACCAAACAAAAAAGTCCGGGTAACATTTAGAACCCAACTAAAACTCCGGGTAAAAAAATACGAACCCAACTAAAACTCCGGGCAAAAATACTAACCCAACTAAAAAGTCCGGGTAAAAAATACGAACCCAACTAAAACTCCGGCTAAAATTACGAACCCAACTAAAACTCCGGGTAAAAATACGAACCCAACTAAAACTCCGGGTAAAAATACGAACCCAACTAAAACTCAGGGTAAAAATACTAACCCAACTAAAAAGTCCGGGTAAAAAATACGAACCCAACTAAAACTCCGGGTAAAATTACGAACCCAACTAAAACTCCGGGTAAAAAATACGAACCCAACTGAAAAGTCCGGGTAAAAAATACGAACCCAACTAAAAAGTCCGGGTTAAAAATACGAACCCAACTAAAACTCCGGGTAAAATTACGAACCCAACTAAAACTCCGGGTAAAATTACGAACCCAACTAAAACTCCGGGTAAAATTACGAACCCAACTAAAAAGTCCGGGTAAAATTACGAACCCAAATAAAACTCCGGGTAAAAAATACGAACCCAACTAAAAAGTCCGGGTAAAAATACGAACCTAATTTAAAACTCCAGGTAAAATTACGAACCCAACTAAAACTCCGGGTAAAAAATACGAACCAAACAAAAAAGTCCGGGTAACATTTAGAACCCAACTAAAACACCGGGTAAAAAAATACGAACCCAACTAAAACTCCGGGCAAAAATACTAACCCAACTAAAAAGTCCGGGTAAAAAATACGAACCCAACTAAAACTCCGGCTAAAATTACGAACCCAACTAAAACTCCGGGTAAAAATACGAACCCAACTAAAACTCCGGGTAAAAATACGAACCCAACTAAAACTCCGGGTAAAAATACTAACCCAACTAAAAAGTCCGGGTAAAAAATACGAACCCAACTAAAACTCCGGGTAAAATTACGAACCCAACTAAAACTCCGGGTAAAAAATACGAACCCAACTAAAAAGTCCGGATAAAAAATACGAACCTAACTTAAGACTCCGGGTAAAATTACGAACCCAACTAAAACTCCGGGTAAAATTACGAACCCAACTAAAACTCCGGGTAAAAAATACGAACCCAACTAAAACTCCGGGCAAAAATACTAACCCAACTAAAAAGTCCGGGTAAAAAATACGAACCCAACTAAAACTCCGGATAAAATTACGAACCCAACTAAAACTCCGGGTAAAAATACGAACCCAACTAAAACTCCGGGTAAAAATACTAACCCAACTAAAAAGTCCGGGTTAAAAATACGAACCCAACTAAAACTCCGGGTAAAATTACGAACCCAACTAAAACTCCGGGTAAAAATACAAACCCTACTAAAACTCCGGGTAAAAATACTAACCCAACTAAAAATTCCGGGTAAAAAATGCGAACCCAACTAAAGCTCCGGGTAAAAAATACGAACCCAACTAAACCTCCGGGTAAAAAATACTAACCCAACTAAATAGTCCGGGTAAAAGATACGAACCCAACTAAAACTCCGGGTAAAATTACGAACCCAACTAAAACTCCGGGTAAAAATACGAACCCAACTAAAACTCCGGGTAAAAATGCTTACCCAACTAAAAAGTCCGGGTAAAAAATACGAACCCAACTAAAACTCCGGGTAAAAATTACGAACCCAACTAAAAAGTCCGGGTAAAATTACGAACCCAAATAAAACTCCGGGTAAAAAATACGAACCCAACTAAAAAGTCCGGGTAAAAATACGAACCTAACTTAAAACTCCAGGTAAAATTACGAACCCAACTAAAACTCCGGGTAAAAAATACGAACCAAACAAAAAAGTCCGGGTAACATTTAGAACCCAACTAAAACTCCGGGTAAAAAAATACGAACCCAACTAAAACTCCGGGCAAAAATACTAACCCAACTAAAAAGTCCGGGTAGAAAATACGAACCCAACTAAAACTCCGGCTAAAATTACGAACCCAACTAAAACTCCGGGTAAAAATACGAACCCAACTAAAACTCCGGGTAAAAATACGAACCCAACTAAAACTCCGGGTAAAAATACTAACCCAACTAAAAAGTCCGGGTAAAAAATACGAACCCAACTAAAACTCCGGGTAAAATTACGAACCCAACTAAAACTCCGGGTAAAAAATACGAACCCAACTAAAAAGTCCGGATAAAAAATACGAACCTAACTTAAGACTCCGGGTAAAATTACGAACCCAACTAAAACTCCGGGTAAAATTACGAACCCAAATAAAAAGTCCGGGTAAAATTACGAACCCAACTGAAAAGTCCGGGTAAAAAATACGAACCCAACTAAAAAGTCCGGGTTAAAAATACGAACCCAACTAAAACTCCGGGTAAAATTACGAACCCAACTAAAACTCCGGGTAAAATTACGAACCCAACTAAAACTCCGGGTAAAATTACGAACCCAACTAAAAAGTCCGGGTAAAATTACGAACCCAAATAAAACTCCGGGTAAAAAATACGAACCCAACTAAAACTCCGGGTAAAATTACGAACCCAACTAAAACTCCGGGTAAAAATACGAACCCAACTAAAACTCCGGGTAAAAATACTAACCCCAACTAAAAAGTCCAGGTAAAAAATACGAACCCAACTAAAACTTCGGGTAAAATTACGAACCCAACTAAAACTCCGGGTGAAATTACGAACCCAACTAAAAGTCCGGGTAAAAAATACGAACCCAACTAAAAAGTCCGGGTAAAATTACGAACCCAAGTAAAACTCCGGGTAAAATTACGAACCCAACTAAAACTCCGGGTAAAATTACGAACCCAACTAAAAAGTCCGGGTAAAATTACGAACCCAAATAAAAAGTCCGGGTAAAATTACGAACCCAACTAAAACTCCGGGTAAAATTACGAACTCAACTAAAACTCCGGGTAAAATTACGAACCCAACTAAAACTCCGGGTAAAATTACGAACCCAACTAAAACTCCGGGTAAAATTACGAACCCAACTAAAACTCCGGGTAAAATTACGAACCCAACTAAAACTCCGGGTAAAATTACGAACCCAACTAAAAAGTCCGGGTAAAATTACGAACCCAAATAAAAAGTCCGGGTAAAATTACGAACCCAACTAAAACTCCGGGTAAAATTACCAACTCAACTAAAACTCCGGGTAGAATTACGAACCCAACTAAAACTCCGGGTAAAATTACGAACCCAACTAAAACTCCGGGTAAAATTACGAACCCAACTAAAAAGTCCGGGTAAAATTACGAACCCAAATAAAAAGTCCGGGTAAAATTACGAACCCAACTAAAACTCCGGGTAAAATTACCAACTCAACTAAAACTCCGGGTAAAATTACGAACCCAACTAAAACTCCGGGTAAAATTACGAACCCAACTAAAACTCCGGGTGAAATTACGAACCCAACTAAAACTCCGGGTAAAATTACGAACCCAACTAAAAGTCCGGGTAAAAAATACGAACCCAACTAAAAAGTCCGGGTAAAATTACGAACCCAAGTAAAACTCCGGGTAAAATTACGAACCCAACTAAAACTCCGGGTAAAATTACGAACCCAACTAAAAAGTCCGGGTAAAATTACGAACCCAAATAAAAAGTCCGGGTAAAATTACGAACCCAACTAAAACTCCGGGTAAAATTACGAACTCAACTAAAACTTCGGGTAAAATTACGAACCCAACTAAAACTCCGGGTAAAATTACGAACCCAACTAAAAGTCCGGGTAAAAAATACGAACCCAACTAAAAAGTCCGGGTAAAATTACGAACCCAACTAAAACTCCGGGTAAAATTACGAACCCAACTAAAACTCCGGGTAAAATTACGAACCCAACTAAAACTCCGGGTAAAATTACAAACCCAACTAAAACTCCGGGTAAAATTACGAACCCAACTAAAACTCCGGGTAAAATTACGAACCCAAATAAAAAGTCCGGGTAAAATTACGAACCCAACTGAAAAGTCCGGGTAAAAAATACGAACCCAACTAAAAAGTCCGGGTTAAAAATACGAACCCAACTAAAACTCCGGGTAAAATTACGAACCCAACTAAAACTCCGGGTAAAATTACGAACCCAACTAAAACTCCGGGTAAAATTACGAACCCAACTAAAAAGTCCGGGTAAAATTACGAACCCAAATAAAACTCCGGGTAAAAAATACGAACCCAACTAAAAAGTCCGGGTAAAAATACGAACCTAACTTAAAACTCCAGGTAAAATTACGAACCCAACTAAAACTCCGGGTAAAAATTACGAACCAAACAAAAAAGTCCGGGTAACATTTAGAACCCAACTAAAACTCCGGGTAAAAAAATACGAACCCAACTAAAACTCCGGGCAAAAATACTAACCCAACTAAAAAGTCCGGGTAAAAAATACGAACCCAACTAAAACTCCGGCTAAAATTACGAACCCAACTAAAACTCCGGGTAAAAATACGAACCCAACTAAAACTCCGGGTAAAAATACGAACCCAACTAAAACTCCGGGTAAAAATACTAACCCAACTAAAAAGTCCGGGTAAAAAATACGAACCCAACTAAAACTCCGGGTAAAATTACGAACCCAACTAAAACTCCGGGTAAAAAATACGAACCCAACTAAAAAGTCCGGATAAAAAATACGAACCTAACTTAAGACTCCGGGTAAAATTACGAACCCAACTAAAACTCCGGGTAAAATTACGAACCCAAATAAAAAGTCCGGGTAAAATTACGAACCCAACTGAAAAGTCCGGGTAAAAAATACGAACCCAACTAAAAAGTCCGGGTTAAAAATACGAACCCAACTAAAACTCCGGGTAAAATTACGAACCCAACTAAAACTCCGGGTAAAATTACGAACCCAACTAAAACTCCGGGTAAAATTACGAACCCAACTAAAAAGTCCGGGTAAAATTACGAACCCAAATAAAACTCCGGGTAAAAAATACGAACCCAACTAAAAAGTCCGGGTAAAAATACGAACCTAACTTAAAACTCCAGGTAAAATTACGAACCCAACTAAAACTCCGGGTAAAAAATACGAACCAAACAAAAAAGTCCGGGTAACATTTAGAACCCAACTAAAACTCCGGGTAAAAAAATACGAACCCAACTAAAACTCCGGGCAAAAATACTAACCCAACTAAAAAGTCCGGGTAAAAAATACGAACCCAACTAAAACTCCGGCTAAAATTACGAACCCAACTAAAACTCCGGGTAAAAATACGAACCCAACTAAAACTCCGGGTAAAAATACGAACCCAACTAAAACTCCGGGTAAAAATACTAACCCAACTAAAAAGTCCGGGTAAAAAATACGAACCCAACTAAAACTCCGGGTAAAATTACGAACCCAACTAAAACTCCGGGTAAAAAATACGAACCCAACTAAAAAGTCCGGATAAAAAATACGAACCTAACTTAAGACTCCGGGTAAAATTACGAACCCAACTAAAACTCCGGGTAAAATTACGAACCCAACTAAAACTCCGTGTAAAAAATACGAACCCAACTAAAACTCCGGGCAAAAATACTAACCCAACTAAAAAGTCCGGGTAAAAAATACGAACCCAACTAAAACTCCGGGTAAAATTACGAACCCAACTAAAACTCCGGGTAAAAATACAAACCCTACTAAAACTCCGGGTAAAAATACTAACCCAACTAAAAATTCCGGGTAAAAAATGCGAACCCAACTAAAACTCCGGGTAAAAAATACGAACCCAACTAAACCTCCGGGTAAAAAATACTAACCCAACTAAATAGTCCGGGTAAAAGATACGAACCCAACTAAAACTCCGGGTAAAAATACGAACCCAACTAAAACTCCGGGTAAAAATGCTTACCCAACTAAAAAGTCCGGGTAAAAAATACGAACCCAACTAAAACTCCGGGTAAAAATTACGAACCCAACTAAAAAGTCCGGGTAAAATTACGAACCCAAATAAAACTCCGGGTAAAAAATACGAACCCAACTAAAAAGTCCGGGTAAAAATACGAACCTAACTTAAAACTCCAGGTAAAATTACGAACCCAACTAAAACTCCGGGTAAAAAATACGAACCAAACAAAAAAGTCCGGGTAACATTTAGAACCCAACTAAAACTCCGGGTAAAAAAATACGAACCCAACTAAAACTCCGGGCAAAAATAATAACCCAACTAAAAAGTCCGGGTAAAAAATACGAACCCAACTAAAACTCCGGCTAAAATTACGAACCCAACTAAAACTCCGGGTAAAAATACGAACCCAACTAAAACTCCGGGTAAAAATACGAACCCAACTAAAACTCCGGGTAAAAATACTAACCCAACTAAAAAGTCCGGGTAAAAAATACGAACCCAACTAAAACTCCGGGTAAAATTACGAACCCAACTAAAACTCCGGGTAAAAAATACGAACCCAACTAAAAAGTCCGGATAAAAAATACGAACCTAACTTAGGACTCCGGGTAAAATTACGAACCCAACTAAAACTCCGGGTAAAATTACGAACCCAAATAAAAAGTCCGGGTAAAATTACGAACCCAACTGAAAAGTCCGGGTAAAAAATACGAACCCAACTAAAAAGTCCGGGTTAAAAATACGAACCCAACTAAAACTCCGGGTAAAATTACGAACCCAACTAAAACTCCGGGTAAAATTACGAACCCAACTAAAACTCCGGGTAAAATTACGAACCCAACTAAAAAGTCCGGGTAAAATTACGAACCCAAATAAAACTCCGGGTAAAAAATACGAACCCAACTAAAAAGTCCGGGTAAAAATACGAACCTAACTTAAAACTCCAGGTAAAATTACGAACCCAACTAAAACTCCGGGTAAAAAATACGAACCAAACAAAAAAGTCCGGGTAACATTTAGAACCCAACTAAAACTCCGGGTAAAAAAATACGAACCCAACTAAAACTCCGGGCAAAAATACTAACCCAACTAAAAAGTCCGGGTAAAAAATACGAACCCAACTAAAACTCCGGCTAAAATTACGAACCCAACTAAAACTCCGGGTAAAAATACGAACCCAACTAAAACTCCGGGTAAAAATACGAACCCAACTAAAACTCCGGGTAAAAATACTAACCCAACTAAAAAGTCCGGGTAAAAAATACGAACCCAACTAAAACTCCGGGTAAAATTACGAACCCAACTAAAACTCCGGGTAAAAAATACGAACCCAACTAAAAAGTCCGGATAAAAAATACGAACCTAACTTAAGACTCCGGGTAAAATTACGAACCCAACTAAAACTCCGGGTAAAATTACGAACCCAACTAAAACTCCGGGTAAAAAATACGAACCCAACTAAAACTCCGGGCAAAAATACTAACCCAACTAAAAAGTCCGGGTAAAAAATACGAACCCAACTAAAACTCCGGATAAAATTACAAACCCAACTAAAACTCCGGGTAAAAATACGAACCCAACTAAAACTCCGGGTAAAAATACGAACCCAACTAAAACTCCGGGTAAAAATACTAACCCAACTAAAAAGTCCGGGTAAAAAATACGAACCCAACTAAAACTCCGGGTAAAATTACGAACCCAACTAAAACTCCGGGTAAAAAATACGAACCCAACTAAAAAGTCCGGATAAAAAATACGAACCTAACTTAGGACTCCGGGTAAAATTACGAACCCAACTAAAACTCCGGGTAAAATTACGAACCCAAATAAAAAGTCCGGGTAAAATTACGAACCCAACTGAAAAGTCCGGGTAAAAAATACGAACCCAACTAAAAAGTCCGGGTTAAAAATACGAACCCAACTAAAACTCCGGGTAAAATTACGAACCCAACTAAAACTCCGGGTAAAATTACGAACCCAACTAAAACTCCGGGTAAAATTACGAACCCAACTAAAAAGTCCGGGTAAAATTACGAACCCAAATAAAACTCCGGGTAAAAAATACGAAACCAACTAAAAAGTCCGGGTAAAAATACGAACCTAACTTAAAACTCCAGGTAAAATTACGAACCCAACTAAAACTCCGGGTAAAAAATACGAACCAAACAAAAAAGTCCGGGTAACATTTAGAACCCAACTAAAACTCCGGGTAAAAAAATACGAACCCAACTAAAACTCCGGGCAAAAATACTAACCCAACTAAAAAGTCCGGGTAAAAAATACGAACCCAACTAAAACTCCGGCTAAAATTACGAACCCAACTAAAACTCCGGGTAAAAATACGAACCCAACTAAAACTCCGGGTAAAAATACGAACCCAACTAAAACTCCGGGTAAAAATACTAACCCAACTAAAAAGTCCGGGTAAAAAATACGAACCCAACTAAAACTCCGGGTAAAATTACGAACCCAACTAAAACTCCGGGTAAAAAATACGAACCCAACTAAAAAGTCCGGATAAAAAATACGAACCTAACTTAAGACTCGGGTAAAATTACGAACCCAACTAAAACTCCGGGTAAAATTACGAACCCAACTAAAACTCCGGGTAAAAAATACGAACCCAACTAAAACTCCGGGCAAAAATACTAACCCAACTAAAAAGTCCGGGTAAAAAATACGAACCCAACTAAAACTCCGGATAAAATTACAAACCCAACTAAAACTCCGGGTAAAAATACGAACCCAACTAAAACTCCGGGTAAAAATACTAACCCAACTAAAAAGTCCGGGTTAAAAATACGAACCCAACTAAAACTCCGGGTAAAATTACGAACCCAACTAAAACTCCGGGTAAAAATACAAACCCTACTAAAACTCCGGGTAAAAATACTAACCCAACTAAAAATTCCGGGTAAAAAATGCGAACCCAACTAAAACTCCGGGTAAAAAATACGAACCCAACTAAAACTCCGGGTAAAAAATACTAACCCAACTAAATAGTCCGGGTAAAAGATACGAACCCAACTAAAACTCCGGGTAAAATTACGAACCCAACTAAAACTCCGGGTAAAAATACGAACCCAACTAAAACTCCGGGTAAAAATGCTTACCCAACTAAAAAGTCCGGGTAAAAAATACGAACCCAACTAAAACTCCGGGTAAAAAATACGAACCCAACTAAAACTCCGGGTAAAAAGTACGAACCCAACTAAAACTCCGGGTAAAAAATGCTAACCCAACAAAAATGTCCGGGTAAAAAATACGAACCCAACTAAAACTCCGGGTAAAATTACGAACCCAACTAAAACTCCGGGTAAAAATACGAACCCAACTAAAACTCCGGGTAAAAATACTAACCCCAACTAAAAAGTCCAGGTAAAAAATACGAACCCAACTAAAACTTCGGGTAAAATTACGAACCCAACTAAAACTCCGGGTGAAATTACGAACCCAACTAAAACTCCGGGTAAAATTACGAACCCAACTAAAAGTCCGGGTAAAAAATACGAACCCAACTAAAAAGTCCGGGAAAAATTACGAACCCAAGTAAAACTCCGGGTAAAATTACGAACCCAACTAAAACTCCGGGTAAAATTACGAACCCAACTAAAAAGTCCGGGTAAAATTACGAACCCAAATAAAAAGTCCGGGTAAAATTACGAACCCAACTAAAACTCCGGGTAAAATTACGAACTCAACTAAAACTCCGGGTAAAATTACGAACCCAACTAAAACTCCGGGTAAAATTACGAACCCAACTAAAAGTCCGGGTAAAAAATTAGAAACCAACTAAAAAGTCCGGGTAAAATTACGAACCCAACTAAAACTCCGGGTAAAATTACGAACCCAACTAAAACTCCGGGTAAAATTACGAACCCAACTAAAACTCCGGGTAAAATTACGAACCCAACTAAAACTCCGGGTAAAATTACGAACCCAACTAAAAAGTCCGGGTAAAATTACGAACCCAAATAAAAAGTCCGGGTAAAATTACGAACCCAACTAAAACTCGGGGTAAAATTACCAACTCAACTAAAACTCCGGGTAAAATTACGAACCCAACTAAAACTCCGGGTAAAATTACGAACCCAACTAAAACTCCGGGTAAAATTACGAACCCAACTAAAAAGTCCGGGTAAAATTACGAACCCAAATAAAAAGCCCGGGTAAAATTACGAACCCAACTAAAACTCCGGGTAAAATTACCAACTCAACTAAAACTCCGGGTAAAATTACGAACCCAACCAAAACTCCGGGTAAAATTACGAACCCAACTAAAACTCCGGGTGAAATTACGAACCCAACTAAAACTCCGGGTAAAATTACGAACCCAACTAAAAGTCCGGGTAAAAAATACGAACCCAACTAAAAAGTCCGGGTAAAATTACGAACCCAAGTAAAACTCCGGGTAAAATTACGAACCCAACTAAAACTCCGGGTAAAATTACGAACCCAACTAAAAAGTCCGGGTAAAATTACGAACCCAAATAAAAGTCCGGGTAAAATTACGAACCCAACTAAAACTCCGGGTAAAATTACGAACTCAACTAAAACTCCGGGTAAAATTACGAACCCAACTAAAACTCCGGGTAAAATTACGAACCCAACTAAAAGTCGGGTAAAAAATACGAACCCAACTAAAAAGTCCGGGTAAAATTACGAACCCAACTAAAACTCCGGGTAAAATTACGAACCCAACTAAAACTCCGGGTAAAATTACGAACCCAACTAAAACTCCGGGTAAAATTACAAACCCAACTAAAACTCCGGGTAAAATTACGAACCCAACTAAAACTCCGGGTAAAATTACGAACCCAAATAAAAAGTCCGGGTAAAATTACGAACCCAACTGAAAAGTCCGGGTAAAAAATACGAACCCAACTAAAAAGTCCGGGTTAAAAATACGAACCCAACTAAAACTCCGGGTAAAATTACGAACCCAACTAAAACTCCGGGTAAAATTACGAACCCAACTAAAACTCCGGGTAAAATTACGAACCCAACTAAAAAGTCCGGGTAAAATTACGAACCCAAATAAAACTCCGGGTAAAAAATACGAACCCAACTAAAAAGTCCGGGTAAAAATACGAACCTAACTTAAAACTCCAGGTAAAATTACGAACCCAACTAAAACTCCGGGTAAAAAATACGAACCAAACAAAAAAGTCCGGGTAACATTTAGAACCCAACTAAAACTCCGGGTAAAAAAATACGAACCCAACTAAAACTCCGGGCAAAAATACTAACCCAACTAAAAAGTCCGGGTAAAAAATACGAACCCAACTAAAACTCCGGCTAAAATTACGAACCCAACTAAAACTCCGGGTAAAAATACGAACCCAACTAAAACTCCGGGTAAAAATACGAACCCAACTAAAACTCCGGGTAAAAATACTAACCCAACTAAAAAGTCCGGGTCAAAAATACGAACCCAACTAAAACTCCGGGTAAAATTACGAACCCAACTAAAACTCCGGGTAAAAAATACGAACCCAACTAAAAAGTCCGGATAAAAAATACGAACCTAACTTAAGACTCCGGGTAAAATTACGAACCCAACTAAAACTCCGGGTAAAATTACGAACCCAACTAAAACTCCGGGTAAAAAATACGAACCCAACTAAAACTCCGGGCAAAAATACTAACCCAACTAAAAAGTCCGGGTAAAAAATACGAACCCAACTAAAACTCCGGATAAAATTACGAACCCAACTAAAACTCCGGGTAAAAATACGAACCCAACTAAAACTCCGGGTAAAAATACTAACCCAACTAAAAAGCCCGGGTTAAAAATACGAACCCAACTAAAACTCCGGGTAAAATTACGAACCCAACTAAAACTCCGGGTAAAAATACAAAACCCTACTAAAACTCCGGGTAAAAATACTAACCCAACTAAAAATTCCGGGTAAAAAATGCGAACCCAACTAAAACTCCGGGTAAAAAATACGAACCCAACTAAAACTCCGGGTAAAAAATAATAACCCAACTAAATAGTCCGGGTAAAAGATACGAACCCAACTAAAACTCCGGGTAAAATTACGAACCCAACTAAAACTCCGGGTAAAAATACGAACCCAACTAAAACTCCGGGTAAAAATGCTTACCCAACTAAAAAGTCCGGGTAAAAAATACGAACCCAACTAAAACTCCGGGTAAAAAATACGAACCCAACTAAAACTCCGGGTAAAAAGTACGAACCCAACTAAAACTCCGGGTAAAAAATGCTAACCCAACAAAAATGTCCGGGTAAAAAATACGAACCCAACTAAAACTCCGGGTAAAATTACGAACCCAACTAAAACTCCGGGTAAAAATACGAACCCAACTAAAACTCCGGGTAAAAATACTAACCCCAACTAAAAAGTCCAGGTAAAAAATACGAACCCAACTAAAACTTCGGGTAAAATTACGAACCCAACTAAAACTCCGGGTGAAATTACGAACCCAACTAAAACTCCGGGTAAAATTACGAAACCAACTAAAAGTCCGGGTAAAAAATACGAACCCAACTAAAAAGTCCGGGTAAAATTACGAACCCAAGTAAAACTCCGGGTAAAATTACGAACTCAACTAAAACTCCGGGTAAAATTACGAACCCAACTAAAAAGTCCGGGTAAAATTACGAACCCAAATAAAAAGTCCGGGTAAAATTACGAACCCAACTAAAACTCCGGGTAAAATTACGAACTCAACTAAAACTCCGGGTAAAATTACGAACCCAACTAAAACTCCGGGTAAAATTACGAACCCAACTAAAAGTCCGGGTAAAAAATTAGAACCCAACTAAAAAGTCCGGGTAAAATTACAAACCCAACTAAAACTCCGGGTAAAATTACGAACCCAACTAAAACTCCGGGTAAAATTACGAACCCAACTAAAACTGCGGGTAAAATTACGAACCCAACTAAAACTCCGGGTAAAATTACGAACCCAACTAAAAAGTCCGGGTAAAATTACGAACCCAAATAAAAAGTCCGGGTAAAATTACGAACCCAACTAAAACTCCGGGTAAAATTACGAACTCAACTAAAACTCCGGGTAAAATTACGAACCCAACTAAAACTCCGGGTAAAATTACGAACCCAACTAAAAGTCCGGGTAAAAAATACGAACCCAACTAAAAAGTCCGGGTAAAATTACGAACCCAACTAAAACTCCGTTTAAAATTACGAACCCAACTAAAACTCCGGGTAAAAATACGAACCCAACTAAAACTCCGGGTAAAATTACGAACCCAACTAAAACTCCGGGTAAAATTACGAACCCAACTAAAAAGTCCGGGTAAAATTACGAACCAAACAAAAAAGTCCGGGTAACATTTAGAACCCAACTAAAACTCCGGGCAAAAATACTAACTCAACTAAAAAGTCCGGGTAAAAAATACGAACTCAACTAAAACTCCGGATAAAATTACGAACCCAACTAAAAGTCCCGGTAAAAAATACGAACCCAACTAAAAAGTCCGGGTAAAATTACGAACCCAACTAAAACTCCGGGTAAAATTACCAACTCAACTAAAACTCCGGGTAAAATTACGAACCCAACTAAAACTCCGGGTAAAATTACGAACCCAACTAAAAGTCCGGGTAAAAAATACGAACCCAACTAAAAAGTCCGGGTAAAATTACGAACCCAACTAAAACTCCGGGTAAAATTACGAACCCAACTAAAACTCCGGGTAAAATTACGAACCCAACTAAAACTCCGGGTAAAATTACGAACCCAACTAAAACTCCGGGTAAAATTACGAACCCAACTAAAAAGTCCGGGTAAAATTACGAACCCAACTAAAACTCCGGGTAAAAAATACGAACCAAACAAAAAAGTCCGGGTAACATTTAGAACCCAACTAAAACTCCGGGTAAAAAAATACGAACCCAACTAAAACTCCGGGCAAAAATACTAACTCAACTAAAAAGTCCGGGTAAAATTACGAACCCAACTAAAACTCCGGGTAAAATTACGAACCCAACTAAAAAGTCCGGGTAAAATTACGAACCCAACTAAAACTCCGGGTAAAAAATACGAACCAAACAAAAAAGTCCGGGTAACATTTAGAACCCAACTAAAACTCCGGGCAAAAATACTAACTCAACTAAAAAGTCCGGGTAAAAAAATACGAACCCAACTAAAACTCCGGGCAAAAATACTAACCCAACTAGAAAATCCGGGTAAAAAATACGAACCCAACTAAAACTCCGGATAAAATTACGAACCCAACTAAAACTCCGGGTAAAAATACGAACCCAACTAAAACTCCGGGTAAAAAATACGAACCCAACTAAAACTTCGGGTAAAAAATACGAACCCAACTAAAAAGTCCGGTAAAAAATATGAACCCAACTAAAACTCCGGGTAAAATTACCAACACAACTAAAACTCCGGGTAAAAATACGAACCCAACTAAAACTCCTTGTAAAAAATACGAATCCAACTAAAACTCCGGGTAAAAAATACGAACCCAACTAAAACTCCGGGTAAAAATACGAACCCAACTAAAAGTCCGGGTAAAAAATACGAACCCAACTAAAAAGTCCGGGTAAAATTACGAACCCAACTAAAACTCCGGGTAAAATTACGAACCCAACTAAAACTCCGGGTAAAAAATACGAACCCAACTAAAAAGTCCGGATAAAAAATACGAACCTAACTTAAGACTCCGGGTAAAATTACGAACCCAACTAAAAAGTCCGGGTAAAATTACGAACCCAACTAAAAAGTCCGGGTAAAATTACGAACCCAACTAAAACTCCGGGTAAAATTACGAACTCAACTAAAACTCCGGGTAAAATTACGAACCCAACTAAAACTCCGGGTAAAACTACGAACCCAACTAAAAGTCCGGGTAAAAAATACGAGCCCAACTAAAAAGTCCGGGTAAAATTACGAACCCAACTAAAACTCCGGGTAAAATTACGAACCCAACTAAAACTCCGGGTAAAATTACGAACCCAAGTAAAACTCCGGGTAAAATTACGAACCCAAGTACAACTCCGGGTAAAATTACGAACGCAACTAAAACTCCGGGTAAAAATACGAACCCAACTAAAACTCCGGGTAAAAATACTAACCCCAACTAAAAAGTCCAGGTAAAAAATACGAACCCAACTAAAACTTCGGGTAAAATTACGAACCCAACTAAAACTCCGGGTGAAATTACGAACCCAACTAAAACTCCGGGTAAAATTACGAAACCAACTAAAAGTCCGGGTAAAAAATACGAACCCAACTAAAAAGTCCGGGTAAAATTACGAACCCAAGTAAAACTCCGGGTAAAATTACGAACTCAACTAAAACTCCGGGTAAAATTACGAACCCAACTAAAAAGTCCGGGTAAAATTACGAACCCAAATAAAAAGTCCGGGTAAAATTACGAACCCAACAAAAACTCCGGGTAAAATTACGAACTCAACTAAAACTCCGGGTAAAATTACGAACCCAACTAAAACTCCGGGTAAAATTACGAACCCAACTAAAAGTCCGGGTAAAAAATTAGAACCCAACTAAAAAGTCCGGGTAAAATTACGAACCCAACTAAAACTCCGGGTGAAATTACGAACCCAACTAAAACTCCGGGTAAAATTACGAAACCAACTAAAAGTCCGGGTAAAAAATACGAACCCAACTAAAAAGTCCGGGTAAAATTACGAACCCAAGTAAAACTCCGGGTAAAATTACGAACTCAACTAAAACTCCGGGTAAAATTACGAACCCAACTAAAAAGTCCGGGTAAAATTACGAACCCAAATAAAAAGTCCGGGTAAAATTACGAACCCAACTAAAACTCCGGGTAAAATTACGAACTCAACTAAAACTCCGGGTAAAATTACGAACCCAACTAAAACTCCGGGTAAAATTACGAACCCAACTAAAAGTCCGGGTAAAAAATTAGAACCCAACTAAAAAGTCCGGGTAAAATTACGAACCCAACTAAAACTCCGGGTAAAATTACGAACCCAACTAAAACTCCGGGTAAAATTACGAACCCAACTAAAACTCCGGGTAAAATTACGAACCCAACTAAAACTCCGGGTAAAATTACGAACCCAACTAAAAAGTCCGGGTAAAATTACGAACCCAAATAAAAAGTCCGGGTAAAATTACGAACCCAACTAAAACTCCGGGTAAAATTACGAACT
This sequence comes from Melinopterus prodromus, assembly GCA_964023965.1. NCBI lineage: Eukaryota > Metazoa > Arthropoda > Insecta > Coleoptera > Scarabaeidae > Melinopterus > Melinopterus prodromus. The sequence continues at coordinate 127,253 of CAXIES010000180.1, forward strand.
CAACTAAAACTCCGGGTAAAATTACGAACCCAACTAAAACTCCGGGTAAAATTACGAACCCAACTAAAAGTCCGGGTAAAAAATACGAACCCAACTAAAAAGTCCGGGTAAAATTACGAACCCAACTAAAACTCCGTTTAAAATTACGAACCCAACTAAAACTCCGGGTAAAATTACGAACCCAACTAAAACTCCGGGTAAAATTACGAACCCAACTAAAACTCCGGGTAAAATTACGAACCCAACTAAAAAGTCCGGGTAAAATTACGAACCAAACAAAAAAGTCCGGGTAACATTTAGAACCCAACTAAAACTCCGGGCAAAAATACTAACTCAACTAAAGAGTCCGGGTAAAAAATACGAACCCAACTAAAACTCCGGATAAAATTACGAACCCAACTAAAAGTCCCGGTAAAAAATACGAACCCAACTAAAAAGTCCGGGTAAAATTACGAACCCAACTAAAACTCCGGGTAAAATTACCAACTCAACTAAAACTCCGGGTAAAATTACGAACCCAACTAAAACTCCGGGTAAAATTACGAACCCAACTAAAAGTCCGGGTAAAAAATACGAACCCAACTAAAAAGTCCGGGTAAAATTACGAACCCAACTAAAACTCCGGGTAAAATTACGAACCCAACTAAAACTCCGGGTAAAATTACGAACCCAACTAAAACTCCGGGTAAAATTACGAACCCAACTAAAACTCCGGGTAAAATTACGAACCCAACTAAAAAGTCCGGGTAAAATTACGAACCCAACTAAAACTCCGGGTAAAAAATACGAACCAAACAAAAAAGTCCGGGTAACATTTAGAACCCAACTAAAACTCCGGGTAAAAAAATACGAACCCAACTAAAACTCCGGGCAAAAATACTAACTCAACTAAAAAGTCCGGGTAAAATTACGAACCCAACTAAAACTCCGGGTAAAATTACGAACCCAACTAAAAAGTCCGGGTAAAATTACGAACCCAACTAAAACTCCGGGTAAAAAATACGAACCAAACAAAAAAGTCCGGGTAACATTTAGAACCCAACTAAAACTCCGGGTAAAAAAATACGAACCCAACTAAAACTCCGGGCAAAAATACTAACTCAACTAAAAAGTCCGGGTAAAAAAATACGAACCCAACTAAAACTCCGGGCAAAAATACTAACCCAACTAGAAAATCCGGGTAAAAAATACGAACCCAACTAAAACTCCGGATAAAATTACGAACCCAACTAAAACTCCGGGTAAAAATACGAACCCAACTAAAACTCCGGGTAAAAAATACGAACCCAACTAAAACTTCGGGTAAAAAATACGAACCCAACTAAAAAGTCCGGTAAAAAATATGAACCCAACTAAAATTCCGGGTAAAATTACCAACACAACTAAAACTCCGGGTAAAAATACGAACCCAACTAAAACTCCTTGTAAAAAATACGAATCCAACTAAAACTCCGGGTAAAAAATACGAACCCAACTAAAACTCCGGGTAAAAATACGAACCCAACTAAAAGTCCGGGTAAAAAATACGAACCCAACTAAAAAGTCCGGGTAAAATTACGAACCCAACTAAAACTCCGGGTAAAATTACGAACCCAACTAAAACTCCGGGTAAAAAATACGAACCCAACTAAAAAGTCCGGATAAAAAATACGAACCTAACTTAAGACTCCGGGTAAAATTACGAACCCAACTAAAAAGTCCGGGTAAAATTACGAACCCAACTAAAAAGTCCGGGTAAAATTACGAACCCAACTAAAACTCCGGGTAAAATTACGAACTCAACTAAAACTCCGGGTAAAATTACGAACCCAACTAAAACTCCGGGTAAAACTACGAACCCAACTAAAAGTCCGGGTAAAAAATACGAGCCCAACTGAAAAGTCCGGGTAAAATTACGAACCCAACTAAAACTCCGGGTAAAATTACGAACCCAACTAAAACTCCGGGTAAAATTTCGAACCCAACTAAAACTCCGGGTAAAATTACGAACCCAACTAAAACTCCGGGTAAAATTACGAACCCAACTAAAAAGTCCGGGTAAAATTACGAACCAAACAAAAAAGTCCGGGTAACATTTAGAACCCAACTAAAACTCCGGGCAAAAATACTAACTCAACTAAAGAGTCCGGGTAAAAAATACGAACCCAACTAAAACTCCGGATAAAATTACGAACCCAACTAAAAGTCCCGGTAAAAAATACGAACCCAACTAAAAAGTCCGGGTAAAATTACGAACCCAACTAAAACTCCGGGTAAAATTACCAACTCAACTAAAACTCCGGGTAAAATTACGAACCCAACTAAAACTCCGGGTAAAATTACGAACCCAACTAAAAGTCCGGGTAAAAAATACGAACCCAACTAAAAAGTCCGGGTAAAATTACGAACCCAACTAAAACTCCGGGTAAAATTACGAACCCAACTAAAACTCCGGGTAAAATTACGAACCCAACTAAAACTCCGGGTAAAATTACGAACCCAACTAAAACTCCGGGTAAAATTACGAACCCAACTAAAAAGTCCGGGTAAAATTACGAACCCAACTAAAACTCCGGGTAAAAAATACGAACCAAACAAAAAAGTCCGGGTAACATTTAGAACCCAACTAAAACTCCGGGTAAAAAAATACGAACCCAACTAAAACTCCGGGCAAAAATACTAACTCAACTAAAAAGTCCGGGTAAAATTACGAACCCAACTAAAACTCCGGGTAAAATTACGAACCCAACTAAAAAGTCCGGGTAAAATTACGAACCCAACTAAAACTCCGGGTAAAAAATACGAACCAAACAAAAAAGTCCGGGTAACATTTAGAACCCAACTAAAACTCCGGGTAAAAAAATACGAACCCAACTAAAACTCCGGGCAAAAATACTAACTCAACTAAAAAGTCCGGGTAAAAAAATACGAACCCAACTAAAACTCCGGGCAAAAATACTAACCCAACTAGAAAATCCGGGTAAAAAATACGAACCCAACTAAAACTCCGGATAAAATTACGAACCCAACTAAAACTCCGGGTAAAAATACGAACCCAACTAAAACTCCGGGTAAAAAATACGAACCCAACTAAAACTTCGGGTAAAAAATACGAACCCAACTAAAAAGTCCGGTAAAAAATATGAACCCAACTAAAACTCCGGGTAAAATTACCAACACAACTAAAACTCCGGGTAAAAATACGAACCCAACTAAAACTCCTTGTAAAAAATACGAATCCAACTAAAACTCCGGGTAAAAAATACGAACCCAACTAAAACTCCGGGTAAAAATACGAACCCAACTAAAAGTCCGGGTAAAAAATACGAACCCAACTAAAAAGTCCGGGTAAAATTACGAACCCAACTAAAACTCCGGGTAAAATTACGAACCCAACTAAAACTCCGGGTAAAAAATACGAACCCAACTAAAAAGTCCGGGTAACATTTAGAACCCAACTAAAACTCCGGGTAAAAAAATACGAACCCAACTAAAACTCCGGGCAAAAATACTAACTCAATTAAAAAGTCCGGGAAAAATTACGAACCCAACTAAAACTCCGGGTACAATTACGAACCCAACTAAAACTCCGGGTAAAAAATACGAACCCAACTAAAAAGTCCGGATAAAAAATACGAACCTAACTTAAGACTCCGGGTAAAATTACGAACCCAACTAAAAAGTCCGGGTAAAATTACGAACCCAACTAAAAAGTCCGGGTAAAATTACGAACCCAACTAAAACTCCGGGTAAAATTACGAACTCAACTAAAACTCCGGGTAAAATTACGAACCCAACTAAAACTCCGGGTAAAACTACGAACCCAACTAAAAGTCCGGGTAAAAAATACGAGCCCAACTAAAAAGTCCGGGTAAAATTACGAACCCAACTAAAACTCCGGGTAAAATTACGAACCCAACTAAAACTCCGGGTAAAATTACGAACCCAAGTAAAACTCCGGGTAAAATTACGAACCCAAGTACAACTCCGGGTAAAATTACGAACGCAACTAAAACTCCGGGTAAAATTACGAACCCAACTAAAACTCCGGGTAAAATTACGAACCCAACTAAAAGTCCGGGTAAAATTACGAACCCAACTAAAAAGTCCGGGTAAAATTACGAACCCAACTAAAAAGTCCGGGTAAAATTACGAACCCAACTAAAACTCCGGGTAAAATTACGAACCCAACTAAAACTCCGGGTAAAATTACGAACCCAACTAAAAGTCCGGGTAAAAAATACGAACCCAACTAAAAAGTCCGGGTAAAATTGCGAACCCAACTAAAACTCCGGGTAAAATTACGAACCCAACTAAAACTCCGGGTAAAAAATACGAACCCAACTAAAAAGTCCGGATAAAAAATACGAACCTAACTTAAGACTCCGGGTAAAATTACGAACCCAACTAAAAAGTCCGGGTAAAATTACGAACCCAACTAAAACTCCGGGTAAAATTACTAACTCAACTAAAACTCCGGGTAAAATTACGAACCCAACTAATACTCCGGGTAAAATTACGAACCCAACTAAAATTCCGGGTAAAAAATACGAACCCAACTAAAAAGTCCGGGTAAAATTACGAACCCAACTAAAACTCCGGGTAAAATTACGAACCCAACTAAAACTCCGGGTAAAATTACGAACCCAAGTAAAACTCCGGGTAAAATTACGAACCCAGCTAAAAGTCCGGGTAAAAATACGAACCCAACTAAAAAGTACGGGTAACTCAAGACTCCGGGTAAAATTACGAACCCAACTAAAACTCCGGGTAAAATTACGAACCAAACTAAAACTCCGGGTAAAATTACGAACCCAACTAAAAGTCCGGGTAAAAAATACGAACCCAACTAAAAAGTCCGGGTAAAATTACGAACCCAACTAAAACTCCGGGTAAAATTACGAACCCAACTAAAACTCCGGGTAAAATTACGAACCCAACTAAAACTCCGGGTAAAATTACGAACCCAACTAAAAAGTCCGGGTAAAATTACGAACCCAACTAAAACTCCGGGTAAAAAATACGAACCAAACAAAAAAGTCCGGGTAACATTTAGAACCCAACTAAAACTCCGGGTAAAAAAATACGAACCCAACTAAAACTCCGGGCAAAAATACTAACTCAACTAAAAAGTCCGTGAAAAATTACGAACCCAACTAAAACTCCGGGTACAATTACGAACCCAACTAAAAAGTCCGGGTAAAATTACGAACCCAACTAAAACTCCGGGTAAAAAATACGAACCAAACAAAAAAGTCCGGGTAACATTTAGAACCCAACTAAAACTCCGGGTAAAAAAATACGAACCCAACTAAAACTCCGGGCAAAAATACTAACTCAACTAAAAAGTCCGGGTAAAAAAATACGAACCCAACTAAAACTCCGGGCAAAAATACTAACCCAACTAAAAAATCCGGGTAAAAAATACGAACCCAACTAAAACTCCGGATAAAATTACGAACCCAACTAAAACTCCGGGTAAAAATACGAACCCAACTAAAACTCCGGGTAAAAATACGAACCCAACTAAAACTCCGGGTAAAAAATACGAACCCAACTAAAACTTCGGGTAAAAAATACGAACCCAACTAAAAAGTCCGGTAAAAAATATGAACCCAACTAAAACTCCGGGTAAAATTACCAACACAACTAAAACTCCGGGTAAGAGTACGAACCCAACTAAAACTCCTTGTAAAAAATACGAATCCAACTAAAACTCCGGGTAAAAAATACGAACCCAACTAAAACTCCGGGTAAAATTACGAACCCAACTAAAAGTCCGGGTAAAAAATACGAACCCAACTAAAAAGTCCGGGTAAAATTACGAACCCAACTAAAACTCCGGGTAAAATTACGAACCCAACTAAAACTCCGGGTAAAAAATACGAACCCAACTAAAAAGTCCGGATAAAAAATACGAACCTAACTTAAGACTCCGGGTAAAATTACGAACCCAACTAAAAAGTCCGGGTAAAATTACGAACCCAACTAAAAAGTCCGGGTAAAATTACGAACCCAACTAAAACTCCGGGTAAAATTACGAACCCAACTAAAAGTCCGGGTAAAAAATACGAGCCCAACTAAAAAGTCCGGGTAAAATTACGAACCCAACTAAAACTCCGGGTAAAATTACGAACCCAAGTAAAACTCCGGGTAAAATTACGAACCCAAGTACAACTCCGGGTAAAATTACGAACGCAACTAAAACTCCGGGTAAAATTACGAACCCAACTAAAACTCCGGGTAAAATTACGAACCCAACTAAAAGTCCGGGTAAAATTACGAACCCAACTAAAAAGTCCGGGTAAAATTGCGAACCCAACTAAAACTCCGGGTAAAATTACGAACCCAACTAAAACTCCGGGTAAAAAATACGAACCCAACTAAAAAGTCCGGATAAAAAATACGAACCTAACTTAAGACTAAGGGTAAAATTACGAACCCAACTAAAAAGTCCGGGTAAAATTACGAACCCAACTAAAACTCCGGGTAAAATTACTAACTCAACTAAAACTCCGGGTAAAATTACGAACCCAACTAAAACTCCGGGTAAAATTACGAACCCAACTAAAAGTCCGGGTAAAAAATACGAACCCAACTAAAAAGTCCGGGTAAAATTACGAACCCAATTAAAACTCCGGGTAAAATTACGAACCCAACTAAAACTCCGGGTAAAATTACGAACCCAAGTAAAACTCCGGGTAAAATTACGAACCCAGCTAAAAGTCCGGGTAAAAATACGAACCCAACTAAAAAGTCCGGGTAACTCAAGACTCCGGGTAAAATTACGAACCCAACTAAAACTCCGGGTAAAATTACGAACCAAACTAAAACTCCGGGTAAAATTACGAACCCAACTAAAAGTCCGGGTAAAAAATACGAACCCAACTAAAAAGTCCGGGTAAAAATACGAACCTAACTTAAAACTCCAGGTAAAATTACGAACCCAACTAAAACTCCGGGTAAAAAATACGAACCAAACAAAAAGTCCGGGGAACATTTAGAACCCAACTAAAACTCCGGGTAAAAAAATACGAACCCAACTAAAACTCCGGGCAAAAATACTAACCCAACTAAAAAGTCCGGGTAAAAAATACGAACCCAACTAAAACTCCGGCTAAAATTACGAACCCAACTAAAACTCCGGGTAAAAATACGAACCCAACTAAAACTCCGGGTAAAAATACGAACCCAACTAAAACTCCGGGTAAAAATACTAACCCAACTAAAAAGTCCGGGTAAAAAATACGAACCCCACTAAAACTCCGGGTAAAATTACGAACCCAACTAAAACTCCGGGTAAAAAATACGAACCCAACTAAATCTCCGGATAAAATTACGAACCCAACTAAAACTCCGGGTAAAATTACGAACCCAACTAAAACTCCGGGTAAAAAATACGAACCCAACTAAAACTCCGGGCAAAAATACTAACCCAACTAAAAAGTCCGGGTAAAAAATACGAACCCAACTAAAACTCCGGATAAAATTACGAACCCAACTAAAACTCCGGGTAAAAATACGAACCCAACTAAAACTCCGGGTAAAAATACTAACCCAACTAAAAAGTCCGGGTTAAAAATACGAACCCAACTAAAACTCCGGGCAAAATTACAAACCCAACTAAAACTCCGGGTAAAAATACAAACCCTACTAAAACTCCGGGTAAAAATACTAACCCAACTAAAAATTCCGGGTAAAAAATGCGAACCCAACTAAAACTCCGGGTAAAAAGTACGAACCCAACTAAAACTCCGGGTAAAAAATACTAACCCAACTAAATAGTCCGGGTAAAAGATACGAACCCAACTAAAACTCCGGGTAAAAATACGAACCCAACTAAAACTCCAGGTAAAAATACTTACCCAACTAAAAAGTCCGGGTAAAAAATACGAACCCAACTAAAACTCCGGGTAAAAAATACGAACCCAACTAAAACTCCGGGTAAAAAGTACGAACCCAACTAAAACTCCGGGTAAAAAATGCTAACCAAACTAAAATGTCCGGGTAAAAAATACGAACCCAACTAAAACTCCGGGTAAAATTACGAACCCAACTAAAACTCCGGGTAAAAATACGAACCCAACTAAAACTCCGGGTAAAAATACTAACTCCAACTAAAAAGTCCGGGTCAAAAATACGAACCCAACTAAAACTCCGGGTAAAATTACGAACCCAACTAAAACTCCGGGTAAAATTACGAACCCAACTAAAACTCCGGGTAAAATTACGAACCCAACTAAAAGTCCGGGTAAAAAATACGAACCCAACTAAAAAGTCCGGGTAAAATTACGAACCCAAGTAAAACTCCGGGTAAAATTACGAACCCAACTAAAACTCCGGGTAAAATTACGAACCCACCTAAAAAGTCCGGGTAAAACTACGAACCCAAATAAAAAGTCCGGGTAAAATTACGAACCCAACTAAAACTCCGGGTAAAATTACGAACTCAACTAAAACTCCGGGTAAAATTACGAACCCAACTAAAACTCCGGGTAAAATTACGAACCCAACTAAAAGTCCGGGTAAAAAATACGAACCCAACTAAAAAGTCCGGGTAAAATTACGAACCCAACTAAAACTCCAGGTAAAATTACGAACCCAACTAAAACTCCGGGTAAAATTACGAACCCAACTAAAACTTCGGGTAAAATTACGAACCCAACTAAAACTCCGGGTAAAATTACGAACCCAACTAAAAAGTCCGGGTAAAATTACGAACCCAACTAAAACTCCGGGTAAAAAATACGAACCAAACAAAAAAGTCCGGGTAACATTTAGAACCCAACTAAAACTCCGGGTAAAAAAATACGAACCCAACTAAAACTCCGGGCAAAAATACTAACCCAACTAAAAAGTCCGGGTAAAAAATACGAACCCAACTAAAACTCCGGATAAAATTACGAACCCAACTAAAACTCCGGGTAAAAATACAAACCCAACTAAAACTCCGGGTAAAAATACGAACCCAACTAAAACTCCGGGTAAAAAATAAGAACCCAACTAAAACTTCTGGTAAAAAATACGAACCCAACTAAAAAGTCCGGTAAAAAATATGAACCCAACTAAAACTCCGGGTAAAATTACCAACACAACTAAAACTCCGGGTAAAAATACGAACCCAACTAAAACTCCTTGTAAAAAATACGAATCCAACTAAAACTCCGGGTAAAATTACGAACCCAACTAAAAGTCCGGGTAAAAAATACGAACCCAACTAAAAAGTCCGGGTAAAATTACGAACCCAACTAAAACTCCGGGTAAAATTACGAACCCAACTAAAAGTCCGGGTAAAAAATACGAACCCAACTAAAAAGTCCAAGTAAAATTACGAACCCAACTAAACCTCCGGGTAAAATTACGAACCCAACTAAAGCTCCGGGTAAAATTACGAACCCAACTAAAACTCCGGGTAAAATTACGAACCCAACTAAAAAGTCCGGGTAAAGAATACGAACCCAACTAAAACTCCGGCTAAAATTACGAACCCAACTAAAACTCCGGGTAAAAATACGAACCCAACTAAAACTCCGGGTAAAAATACGAACCCAACTAAAACTCCGGGTAAAAATACTAACCCAACTAAAAAGTCCGGGTAAAAAATACGAACCCAACTAAAACTCCGGGTAAAAAATACGAACCCAACTAAAAGTCCGGGTAAAAAATACGAACCCAACTAAAAAGTCCGGGTAAAATTACGAACCCAACTAAAACTCCGGGTAAAATTACGAACCCAACTAAAACTCCGGGTAAAATTACGAACCCAAGTAAAAGTCCGGGTAAAATTACGAACCCAAGTAAAACTCCGGGTAAAATTACGAACCCAACTAAAACTCCGGGTAAAATTACGAACCCAACTAAAACTCCGGGTAAAATTACGAACCCAACTAAAAGTCCGGGTAAAAAATACGAACCCAACTAAAGAGTTCGGGTAAAATTACGAACCAAAGTAAAACTCCGGGTAAAATTACGAACCCAACTAAAACTCCGGGTAAAATTACGAACCCAACTAAAAAGTCCGGGTAAAATTACGAACCCAAATAAAAAGTCCGGGTAAAATTACGAACCCAACTAAAACTCCGGGTAAAATTACCAACTCAACTAAAACTCCGGGTAAAATTACGAACCCAACTAAAACTCCGGGTAAAATTACGAACCCAACTAAAAGTCCGGGTAAAAAATACGAACCCAACTAAAAAGTCCGGGTAAAATTACGAACCCAACTAAACCTCCGGGTAAAATTACGAACCCAACTAAAACTCCGGGTAAAATTACGAACCCAACTAAAACTCCGGGTAAAATTACGAACCCAACTAAAAAGTCCGGGTAAAGAATACGAACCCAACTAAAACTCCGGCTAAAATTACGAACCCAACTAAAACTCCGGGTAAAAATACGAACCCAACTAAAACTCCGGGTAAAAATACGAACCCAACTAAAACTCCGGGTAAAAATACTAACCCAACTAAAAAGTCCGGGTAAAAAATACGAACCCAACTAAAACTCCGGGTAAAATTACGAACCCAACTAAAACTCCGGGTAAAAAATACGAACCCAACTAAAAAGTCCGGATAAAAAATACGAACCTAACTTAAGACTCCGGGTAAAATTACGAACCCAACTAAAAAGTCCGGGTAAAATTACGAACCCAACTAAAAAGTCCTGGTAAAATTACGAACCCAACTAAAACTCCGGGTAAAATTTCGAGCTCAACTAAAACTCCGGGTAAAATTACGAACCCAACTAAAACTCCGGGTAAAATTACGAACCCAACTAAAAGTCCGGGTAAAAAATACGAACCCAACTAAAAAGTCCGGGTAAAATTACGAACCCAACTAAAACTCCGGGTAAAATTACGAACCCAACTAAAACTCCGGGTAAAATTACGAACCCAAGTAAAACTCCGGGTAAAATTACGATCCCAAGTACAACTCCGGGTAAAATTACGAACGCAACTAAAACTCCGGGTAAAATTACGAACCCAACTAAAACCCCGGGTAAAATTACGAACCCAACTAAAAGTTCGGGTAAAAAATACGAACCCAACTAAAAAGTTCGGGTAAAATTACGAACCCAAGTAAAACTCCGGGAAAAATTACGAACCCAACTAAAACTCCGGGTAAAATTACGAACCCAACTAAAAAGTCCGGGTAAAATTACGAACCCAAATAAAAAGTCCGGGTAAAATTACGAACCCAACTAAAACTCCGGGTAAAATTACCAACTCAACTAAAACTCCGGGTAAAATTACGAACCCAACTAAAACTCCGGGTAAAATTACGAACCCAACTAAAAGTCCGGGTAAAAAATACGAACCCAACTAAAAAGTCCGGGTAAAATTACGAACCCAACTAAACCTCCGGGTAAAATTACGAACCCAACTAAAACTCCGGGTAAAATTACGAACCCAACTAAAACTCCGGGTAAAATTACGAACCCAACTAAAAAGTCCGGGTAAAGAATACGAACCCAACTAAAACTCCGGCTAAAATTACGAACCCAACTAAAACTCCGGGTAAAAATACGAACCCAACTAAAACTCCGGGTAAAAATACGAACCCAACTAAAACTCCGGGTAAAAATACTAACCCAACTAAAAAGTCCGGGTAAAAAATACGAACCCAACTAAAACTCCGGGTAAAAAATACGAACCCAACTAAAAGTCCGGGTAAAAAATACGAACCCAACTAAAAAGTCCGGGTAAAATTACGAACCCAACTAAAACTCCGGGTAAAATTACGAACCCAACTAAAACTCCGGGTAAAATTACGAACCCAAGTAAAACTCCGGGTAAAATTACGAACCCAAGTAAAACTCCGGGTAAAATTACGAACCCAACTAAAACTCCGGGTAAAATTACGAACCCAACTAAAAGTCCGGGTAAAAAATACGAACCCAACTAAAAAGTTCGGGTAAAATTACGAACCCAAGTAAAACTCCGGGTAAAATTACGAACCTAACTAAAAAGTCCGGGTAAAATTACGAACCCAAATAAAAAGTCCGGGTAAAATTACGAACCCAACTAAAACTCCGGGTAAAATTACCAACTCAACTAAAACTCCGGGTAAAATTACGAACCCAACTAAAACTCCGGGTAAAATTACGAACCCAACTAAAAGTCCGGGTAAAAAATACGAACCCAACTAAAAAGTCCGCGTAAAATTACGAACCCAACTAAACCTCCGGGTAAAATTACGAACCCAACTAAAACTCCGGGTAAAATTACGAACCCACCTAAAACTCCTGGTAAAATTACGAACCCAACTAAAAAGTCCGGGTAAAGAATACGAACCCAACTAAAACTCCGGCTAAAATTACGAACCCAACTAAAACTCCGGGTAAAAATACGAACCCAACTAAAACTCCGGGTAAAAATACGAACCCAACTATAACTCCGGGGAAAAATACTAACCCAACTAAAAAGTCCGGGTAAAAAATACGAACCCAACTAAAACTCCTGGTAAAAAATACGAACCCAACTAAAAGTCCGGGTAAAAAATACGAACCAAACTAAAAAGTCCGGGTAAAATTACGAACCCAACTAAAACTCCGGGTAAAATTACGAACCCAACTAAAACTCCGGGTAAAATTACGAACCCAAGTAAAACTCCGGGTAAAATTACGAACCCAAGTAAAACTCCGGGTAAAATTACGAACCCAACTAAAACTCCGGGTAAAATTACGAACCGAACTAAAAGTCCGGGTAAAAAATACGAACCCAACTAAAAAGTTCGGGTAAAATTACGAACCCAAGTAAAACTCCGGGTAAAATTACGAACCTAACTAAAAAGTCCGGGTAAAATTACGAACCCAAATAAAAAGTCCGGGTAAAATTACGAACCCAACTAAAACTCCGGGTAAAATTACCAACTCAACTAAAACTCCGGGTAAAATTACGAACCCAACTAAAACTCCGGGTAAAATTACGAACCCAACTAAAAGTCCGGGTAAAAAATACGAACCCAACTAAAAAGTCCGCGTAAAATTACGAACCCAACTAAACCTCCGGGTAAAATTACGAACCCAACTAAAACTCCGGGTAAAATTACGAACCCACCTAAAACTCCTGGTAAAATTACGAACCCAACTAAAAAGTCCGGGTAAAGAATACGAACCCAACTAAAACTCCGGCTAAAATTACGAACCCAACTAAAACTCCGGGTAAAAATACGAACCCAACTAAAACTCCGGGTAAAATTACGAACCCAACTAAAAGTCCGGGTAAAATTACGAACCCAACTAAAAAGTCCGGGTAAAATTGCGAACCCAACTAAAACTCCGGGTAAAATTACGAACCCAACTAAAACTCCGGGTAAAAAATACGAACCCAACTAAAAAGTCCGGATAAAAAATACGAACCTAACTTAAGACTAAGGGTAAAATTACGAACCCAACTAAAAAGTCCGGGTAAAATTACGAACCCAACTAAAACTCCGGGTAAAATTACTAACTCAACTAAAACTCCGGGTAAAATTACGAACCCAACTAAAACTCCGGGTAAAATTACGAACCCAACTAAAAGTCCGGGTAAAAAATACGAACCCAACTAAAAAGTCCGGGTAAAATTACGAACCCAATTAAAACTCCGGGTAAAATTACGAACCCAACTAAAACTCCGGGTAAAATTACGAACCCAAGTAAAACTCCGGGTAAAATTACGAACCCAGCTAAAAGTCCGGGTAAAAATACGAACCCAACTAAAAAGTCCGGGTAACTCAAGACTCCGGGTAAAATTACGAACCCAACTAAAACTCCGGGTAAAATTACGAACCAAACTAAAACTCCGGGTAAAATTACGAACCCAACTAAAAGTCCGGGTAAAAAATACGAACCCAACTAAAAAGTCCGGGTAAAAATACGAACCTAACTTAAAACTCCAGGTAAAATTACGAACCCAACTAAAACTCCGGGTAAAAAATACGAACCAAACAAAAAAGTCCGGGGAACATTTAGAACCCAACTAAAACTCCGGGTAAAAAAATACGAACCCAACTAAAACTCCGGGCAAAAATACTAACCCAACTAAAAAGTCCGGGTAAAAAATACGAACCCAACTAAAACTCCGGCTAAAATTACGAACCCAACTAAAACTCCGGGTAAAAATACGAACCCAACTAAAACTCCGGGTAAAAATACGAACCCAACTAAAACTCCGGGTAAAAATACTAACCCAACTAAAAAGTCCGGGTAAAAAATACGAACCCCACTAAAACTCCGGGTAAAATTACGAACCCAACTAAAACTCCGGGTAAAAAATACGAACCCAACTAAATCTCCGGATAAAATTACGAACCCAACTAAAACTCCGGGTAAAATTACGAACCCAACTAAAACTCCGGGTAAAAAATACGAACCCAACTAAAACTCCGGGCAAAAATACTAACCCAACTAAAAAGTCCGGGTAAAAAATACGAACCCAACTAAAACTCCGGATAAAATTACGAACCCAACTAAAACTCCGGGTAAAAATACGAACCCAACTAAAACTCCGGGTAAAAATACTAACCCAACTAAAAAGTCCGGGTTAAAAATACGAACCCAACTAAAACTCCGGGCAAAATTACAAACCCAACTAAAACTCCGGGTAAAAATACAAACCCTACTAAAACTCCGGGTAAAAATACTAACCCAACTAAAAATTCCGGGTAAAAAATGCGAACCCAACTAAAACTCCGGGTAAAAAGTACGAACCCAACTAAAACTCCGGGTAAAAAATACTAACCCAACTAAATAGTCCGGGTAAAAGATACGAACCCAACTAAAACTCCGGGTAAAAATACGAACCCAACTAAAACTCCAGGTAAAAATACTTACCCAACTAAAAAGTCCGGGTAAAAAATACGAACCCAACTAAAACTCCGGGTAAAAAATACGAACCCAACTAAAACTCCGGGTAAAAAGTACGAACCCAACTAAATCTCCGGGTAAAAAATGCTAACCAAACTAAAATGTCCGGGTAAAAAATACGAACCCAACTAAAACTCCGGGTAAAATTACGAACCCAACTAAAACTCCGGGTAAAAATACGAACCCAACTAAAACTCCGGGTAAAAATACTAACTCCAACTAAAAAGTCCGGGTCAAAAATACGAACCCAACTAAAACTCCGGGTAAAATTACGAACCCAACTAAAACTCCGGGTAAAATTACGAACCCAACTAAAACTCCGGGTAAAATTACGAACCCAACTAAAAGTCCGGGTAAAAAATACGAACCCAACTAAAAAGTCCGGGTAAAATTACGAACCCAAGTAAAACTCCGGGTAAAATTACGAACCCAACTAAAACTCCGGGTAAAATTACGAACCCACCTAAAAAGTCCGGGTAAAACTACGAACCCAAATAAAAAGTCCGGGTAAAATTACGAACCCAACTAAAACTCCGGGTAAAATTACGAACTCAACTAAAACTCCGGGTAAAATTACGAACCCAACTAAAACTCCGGGTAAAATTACGAACCCAACTAAAAGTCCGGGTAAAAAATACGAACCCAACTAAAAAGTCCGGGTAAAATTACGAACCCAACTAAAACTCCAGGTAAAATTACGAACCCAACTAAAACTCCGGGTAAAATTACGAACCCAACTAAAACTTCGGGTAAAATTACGAACCCAACTAAAACTCCGGGTAAAATTACGAACCCAACTAAAAAGTCCGGGTAAAATTACGAACCCAACTAAAACTCCGGGTAAAAAATACGAACCAAACAAAAAAGTCCGGGTAACATTTAGAACCCAACTAAAACTCCGGGTAAAAAAATACGAACCCAACTAAAACTCCGGGCAAAAATACTAACCCAACTAAAAAGTCCGGGTAAAAAATACGAACCCAACTAAAACTCCGGATAAAATTACGAACCCAACTAAAACTCCGGGTAAAAATACAAACCCAACTAAAACTCCGGGTAAAAATACGAACCCAACTAAAACTCCGGGTAAAAAATAAGAACCCAACTAAAACTTCTGGTAAAAAATACGAACCCAACTAAAAAGTCCGGTAAAAAATATGAACCCAACTAAAACTCCGGGTAAAATTACCAACACAACTAAAACTCCGGGTAAAAATACGAACCCAACTAAAACTCCTTGTAAAAAATACGAATCCAACTAAAACTCCGGGTAAAATTACGAACCCAACTAAAAGTCCGGGTAAAAAATACGAACCCAACTAAAAAGTCCGGGTAAAATTACGAACCCAACTAAAACTCCGGGTAAAATTACGAACCCAACTAAAAGTCCGGGTAAAAAATACGAACCCAACTAAAAAGTCCAAGTAAAATTACGAACCCAACTAAACCTCCGGGTAAAATTACGAACCCAACTAAAGCTCCGGGTAAAATTACGAACCCAACTAAAACTCCGGGTAAAATTACGAACCCAACTAAAAAGTCCGGGTAAAGAATACGAACCCAACTAAAACTCCGGCTAAAATTACGAACCCAACTAAAACTCCGGGTAAAAATACGAACCCAACTAAAACTCCGGGTAAAAATACGAACCCAACTAAAACTCCGGGTAAAAATACTAACCCAACTAAAAAGTCCGGGTAAAAAATACGAACCCAACTAAAACTCCGGGTAAAAAATACGAACCCAACTAAAAGTCCGGGTAAAAAATACGAACCCAACTAAAAAGTCCGGGTAAAATTACGAACCCAACTAAAACTCCGGGTAAAATTACGAACCCAACTAAAACTCCGGGTAAAATTACGAACCCAAGTAAAAGTCCGGGTAAAATTACGAACCCAAGTAAAACTCCGGGTAAAATTACGAACCCAACTAAAACTCCGGGTAAAATTACGAACCCAACTAAAACTCCGGGTAAAATTACGAACCCAACTAAAAGTCCGGGTAAAAAATACGAACCCAACTAAAGAGTTCGGGTAAAATTACGAACCAAAGTAAAACTCCGGGTAAAATTACGAACCCAACTAAAACTCCGGGTAAAATTACGAACCCAACTAAAAAGTCCGGGTAAAATTACGAACCCAAATAAAAAGTCCGGGTAAAATTACGAACCCAACTAAAACTCCGGGTAAAATTACCAACTCAACTAAAACTCCGGGTAAAATTACGAACCCAACTAAAACTCCGGGTAAAATTACGAACCCAACTAAAAGTCCGGGTAAAAAATACGAACCCAACTAAAAAGTCCGGGTAAAATTACGAACCCAACTAAACCTCCGGGTAAAATTACGAACCCAACTAAAACTCCGGGTAAAATTACGAACCCAACTAAAACTCCGGGTAAAATTACGAACCCAACTAAAAAGTCCGGGTAAAGAATACGAACCCAACTAAAACTCCGGCTAAAATTACGAACCCAACTAAAACTCCGGGTAAAAATACGAACCCAACTAAAACTCCGGGTAAAAATACGAACCCAACTAAAACTCCGGGTAAAAATACTAACCCAACTAAAAAGTCCGGGTAAAAAATACGAACCCAACTAAAACTCCGGGTAAAATTACGAACCCAACTAAAACTCCGGGTAAAAAATACGAACCCAACTAAAAAGTCCGGATAAAAAATACGAACCTAACTTAAGACTCCGGGTAAAATTACGAACCCAACTAAAAAGTCCGGGTAAAATTACGAACCCAACTAAAAAGTCCTGGTAAAATTACGAACCCAACTAAAACTCCGGGTAAAATTTCGAGCTCAACTAAAACTCCGGGTAAAATTACGAACCCAACTAAAACTCCGGGTAAAATTACGAACCCAACTAAAAGTCCGGGTAAAAAATACGAACCCAACTAAAAAGTCCGGGTAAAATTACGAACCCAACTAAAACTCCGGGTAAAATTACGAACCCAACTAAAACTCCGGGTAAAATTACGAACCCAAGTAAAACTCCGGGTAAAATTACGATCCCAAGTACAACTCCGGGTAAAATTACGAACGCAACTAAAACTCCGGGTAAAATTACGAACCCAACTAAAACCCCGGGTAAAATTACGAACCCAACTAAAAGTTCGGGTAAAAAATACGAACCCAACTAAAAAGTTCGGGTAAAATTACGAACCCAAGTAAAACTCCGGGAAAAATTACGAACCCAACTAAAACTCCGGGTAAAATTACGAACCCAACTAAAAAGTCCGGGTAAAATTACGAACCCAAATAAAAAGTCCGGGTAAAATTACGAACCCAACTAAAACTCCGGGTAAAATTACCAACTCAACTAAAACTCCGGGTAAAATTACGAACCCAACTAAAACTCCGGGTAAAATTACGAACCCAACTAAAAGTCCGGGTAAAAAATACGAACCCAACTAAAAAGTCCGGGTAAAATTACGAACCCAACTAAACCTCCGGGTAAAATTACGAACCCAACTAAAACTCCGGGTAAAATTACGAACCCAACTAAAACTCCGGGTAAAATTACGAACCCAACTAAAAAGTCCGGGTAAAGAATACGAACCCAACTAAAACTCCGGCTAAAATTACGAACCCAACTAAAACTCCGGGTAAAAATACGAACCCAACTAAAACTCCGGGTAAAAATACGAACCCAACTAAAACTCCGGGTAAAAATACTAACCCAACTAAAAAGTCCGGGTAAAAAATACGAACCCAACTAAAACTCCGGGTAAAAAATACGAACCCAACTAAAAGTCCGGGTAAAAAATACGAACCCAACTAAAAAGTCCGGGTAAAATTACGAACCCAACTAAACTCCGGGTAAAATTACGAACCCAACTAAAACTCCGGGTAAAATTACGAACCCAAGTAAAACTCCGGGTAAAATTACGAACCCAAGTAAAACTCCGGGTAAAATTACGAACCAACTAAAACTCCGGGTAAAATTACGAACCCAACTAAAAGTCCGGGTAAAAAATACGAACCCAACTAAAAAGTTCGGGTAAAATTACGAACCCAAGTAAAACTCCGGGTAAAATTACGAACCTAACTAAAAAGTCCGGGTAAAATTACGAACCCAAATAAAAAGTCCGGGTAAAATTACGAACCCAACTAAAACTCCGGGTAAAATTACCAACTCAACTAAAACTCCGGGTAAAATTACGAACCCAACTAAAACTCCGGGTAAAATTACGAACCCAACTAAAAGTCCGGGTAAAAAATACGAACCCAACTAAAAAGTCCGCGTAAAATTACGAACCCAACTAAACCTCCGGGTAAAATTACGAACCCAACTAAAACTCCGGGTAAAATTACGAACCCACCTAAAACTCCTGGTAAAATTACGAACCCAACTAAAAAGTCCGGGTAAAGAATACGAACCCAACTAAAACTCCGGCTAAAATTACGAACCCAACTAAAACTCCGGGTAAAAAATACGAACCCAACTAAAACTCCGGGTAAAAATACGAACCCAACTATAACTCCGGGGAAAAATACTAACCCAACTAAAAAGTCCGGGTAAAAAATACGAACCCAACTAAAACTCCTGGTAAAAAATACGAACCCAACTAAAAGTCCGGGTAAAAAATACGAACCAAACTAAAAAGTCCGGGTAAAATTACGAACCCAACTAAAACTCCGGGTAAATTACGAACCCAACTAAAACTCCGGGTAAAATTACGAACCCAAGTAAAACTCCGGGTAAAATTACGAACCCAAGTAAAACTCCGGGTAAAATTACGAACCCAACTAAAACTCCGGGTAAAATTACGAACCGAACTAAAAGTCCGGGTAAAAAATACGAACCCAACTAAAAAGTTCGGGTAAAATTACGAACCCAAGTAAAACTCCGGGTAAAATTACGAACCTAACTAAAAAGTCCGGGTAAAATTACGAACCCAAATAAAAAGTCCGGGTAAAATTACGAACCCAACTAAAACTCCGGGTAAAATTACCAACTCAACTAAAACTCCGGGTAAAATTACGAACCCAACTAAAACTCCGGGTAAAATTACGAACCCAACTAAAAGTCCGGGTAAAAAATACGAACCCAACTAAAAAGTCCGCGTAAAATTACGAACCCAACTAAACCTCCGGGTAAAATTACGAACCCAACTAAAACTCCGGGTAAAATTACGAACCCACCTAAAACTCCTGGTAAAATTACGAACCCAACTAAAAAGTCCGGGTAAAGAATACGAACCCAACTAAAACTCCGGCTAAATTACGAACCCAACTAAAACTCCGGGTAAAAATACGAACCCAACTAAAACTCCGGTAAAAATACGAACCCAACTATAACTCCGGGGAAAAATACTAACCAACTAAAAAGTCCGGGTAAAAAATACGAACCCAACTAAAACTCCTGGTAAAAAATACGAACCCAACTAAAAGTCCGGGTAAAAAATACGAACCAAACTAAAAAGTCCGGGTAAAATTACGAACCCAACTAAAACTCCGGGTAAAATTACGAACCCAACTAAAACTCCGGGTAAAATTACGAACCCAAGTAAAACTCCGGGTAAAATTACGAACCCAAGTAAAACTCCGGGTAAAATTACGAACCCAACTAAAACTCCGGGTAAAATTACGAACCCAACTAAAAGTCCGGGTAAAAAATACGAACCCAACTAAAAGTTCGGGTAAAATTACGAACCCAAGTAAAACTCCGGGTAAAATTACGAACCTAACTAAAAAGTCCGGGTAAAATTACGAACCCAAATAAAAAGTCCGGGTAAAATTACGAACCCAACTAAAACTCCGGGTAAAATTACCAACTCAACTAAAACTCCGGGTAAAATTACGAACCCAACTAAAACTCCGGGTAAAATTACGAACCCAACTAAAACTCCGGGTAAAATTACGAACCCAACTAAAACTCCGGGTAAAATTACGAACCCAACTAAAAGTCCGGGTAAAAAATACGAACCCAACTAAAAGTCCGGGTAAAATTACGAACCCAACTAAAACTCCGGGTAAAATTACGAACCCAACTAAAACTCCGGTAAAATTACAAACCCAACTAAAACTTCGGGTAAAATTACGAACCCAACTAAAACTCCGGGTAAAATTACGAACCCAACTAAAAAGTCCGGGTAAAATTACGAACCCAACTAAAACTCCGGGTAAAAAATACGAACCAAACAAAAAAGTCCGGGTAACATTTAGAACCCAACTAAAACTCCGGGTAAAAAAATACGAACCCAACTAAAACTCCGGGCAAAAATACTAACCCAACTAAAAAGTCCGGGTAAAAAATACGAACCCAACTAAAACTCCGGATAAAATTACGAACCCAACTAAAACTCCGGGTAAAAATACAAACCCAACTAAAACTCCGGGTAAAAATACGAACCCAACTAAAACTCCGGGTAAAAAATAAGAACCCAACTAAAACTTCTGGTAAAAAATACGAACCCAACTAAAAAGTCCGGTAAAAAATATGAACCCAACTAAAACTCCGGGTAAAATTACCAACACAACTAAAACTCCGGGTAAAAATACGAACCCAACTAAAACTCCTTGTAAAAAATACGAATCCAACTAAAACTCCGGGTAAAATTACGAACCCAACTAAAAGTCCGGGTAAAAAATACGAACCCAACTAAAAAGTCCGGGTAAAATTACGAACCCAACTAAAACTCCGGGTAAAATTACGAACCCAACTAAAAGTCCGGGTAAAAAATACGAACCCAACTAAAAAGTCCGGGTAAAATTACGAACCCAACTAAACCTCCGGGTAAAATTACGAACCCAACTAAAACTCCGGGTAAAATTACGAACCCAACTAAAACTCCGGGTAAAATTACGAACCCAACTAAAAAGTCCGGGTAAAGAATACGAACCCAACTAAAACTCCGGCTAAAATTACGAACCCAACTAAAACTCCGGGTAAAAATACGAACCCAACTAAAACTCCGGGTAAAAATACGAACCCAACTAAAACTCCAGGTAAAAATACTAACCCAACTAAAAAGTCCGGGTAAAAAATACGAACCCAACTAAAACTCCGGGTAAAAAATACGAACCCAACTAAAAGTCCGGGTAAAAAATACGAACCCAACTAAAAAGTCCGGGTAAAATTACGAAGCCAACTAAAACTCCGGGTAAAATTACGAACCCAACTAAAACTCCGGGTAAAATTACGAACCCAAGTAAAAGTCCGGGTAAAATTACGAACCCAAGTAAAACTCCGGGTAAAATTACGAACCCAACTAAAACTCCGGGTAAAATTACGAACCCAACTAAAACTCCGGGTAAAATTACGAACCCAACTAAAAGTCCGGGTAAAAAATACGAACCCAACTAAAGAGTTCGGGTAAAATTACGAACCAAAGTAAAACTCCGGGTAAAATTACGAACCCAACTAAAACTCCGGGTAAAATTACGAACCCAACTAAAAAGTCCGGGTAAAATTACGAACCCAAATAAAAAGTCCGGGTAAAATTACGAACCCAACTAAAACTCCGGGTAAAATTACCAACTCAACTAAAACTCCGGGTAAAATTACGAACCCAACTAAAACTCCGGGTAAAATTACGAACCCAACTAAAAGTCCGGGTAAAAAATACGAACCCAACTAAAAAGTCCGGGTAAAATTACGAACCCAACTAAACCTCCGGGTAAAATTACGAACCCAACTAAAACTCCGGGTAAAATTACGAACCCAAGTAAAACTCCGGGTAAAATTACGATCCCAAGTACAAC